>CM042221.1:18313247-18708247 GCA_023566465.1 Cottus gobio | reverse complement strand
GGTTAGCATTGCCTGCTAACGTCAGCATGTCATAACTGTGAGAATATGATCATTCTGATGTTAGCTTTTAACTTAAAGCGCGAACATCGAGCCTCCAGAGCAGCTAGCATTGCTGTAGACTTTAGGCCGTTCTCAGTTTCCCACAAAGTAAGAGTAATGAGACAATGATACAAAAACAAAGGAACATTGTATTTTAGTCATATTTGTGATTGTCAGGTGGGTGCATGACATGATGAAGGATTATTAGAGGGAAACCCTGTCAACAAGCAGGATACTGAGAAGGTTTAGGACAGGGTCAATGATTTGAAAGTCAAATATGTGGAGTAAAAAGGTGAAGCACTTCGTTAGCATACTGACCAGGGCCGAGGCAACCTGCTTGGCCATGGTGAATATTCTCCTCTCAGTCATCTCACATGGAGGATCCACATGCTCCTGAGATAAAAAACAAAAGTTGAAATGTTGGTTTCTTTTTTCTTTTGCATTAAATACAGTGTATGGTTTGATGTTTAATGTGAGGTCACAGCAGCAGAATAATCATACCTCTCTGCATCTCCACAGGAAGCTGAGCAGGTCTCTGTTCTCCAGCTCCTCCACAACTGTAACCAGAGGAGCTCGAAGGGAGACAACCCCAAGAAGCTCTGGCAGGAAGGGATGTGGCCCCAGCTGGGCCAGGAAGGACGCAAATTCAAGGAAGCTGTGTCTTTCTGAAGGATCAGCAGTGTCTGTGAAGGGCGAGAACGAGAGGGAGAGGAGAGTTAAAGAGGAACCCTGCAGTAACAGGAACCATGTCCTGATCAAATGCAATCAAATGAGACAATTAGGAGTTTCCATTGAATGAATGGTTAACCATCTCACCCTTTAGGACTCGCAGCACCACATTCCTGTTGTCCATTCGGGCTCTGTACAGGGACACAGCGGTGTCGGACCGCAGGGAGAAGGCGACAGGGAGAGGGGTCACCAGTTTGAAGGACTCAGGCAGCCTCTGACGGGGCAACTCCCTGGGCTGGACGATGGGAGTGAAACTGGGCTTGATGGGCTGCGGTGGGGGGGAGCTGGGGGGGAGGGAGAGTGTGGCCACAGTCCTGGAGGGGGGTTTGGATGAGTACATGGTCGGGGGGTTGAAGGTGGAGTAGGTACTGGGCGTGTCCAGAGCGATGCTCTCATGCTCCAGGACATTGATACCTGGTGGAGCTATGGATGGAGAGTTAAGGAGAGACAGAGAGGGAGACAGGGAATAATTATCAATTGAGATAAGTACAAAGATTTACATGAAAGTAGGTAAATAGAACATTGATCTTTATCATCTCCATCCTTTATATAAAATAAAAGATGCTGCTCTGCAGTTGAACGTGTACAAATGAAGGCATAATTGCTCCATAACTGATTGCCATTGTATTTGAAAACATTTACTCCAAGAATATCGGAAAGAGATACAAAACAAATATAACAATTAAAATGTTTATGCCCCAAAGCGGCAACCTAAAAAGTAAAATGTAGCCATTGACAATGTTAGCCTAATAAAATACACATATAGAATCAGCTTCTTGATGCTGACTGTAGATTACATGTCTATTTTGTGATGTAGTGAGCTGTGATTTAATTTATTTAGGCTCAATCAACACAAACAAACTGGTGTCTTTTGCAGCGGCTTACCATCGATGCCGTGCAGCACTCTCCTGGACTTTGAGGTCTGCGGACGGATGCGATCGACTTTCTCTGGACAATAGCGCAGCAGAAGAATGAAGACCAGAGTGACCAGGAAGCTGGCCAGCAGCAAGATGGGCACAACAATCACCTCCTGCTCGTACACACGGATCTCTGCAAACAGGACGGACACGAGGAAACAGCAGTCACTCAGCCAGTCGGATACGGTCATCTCAAATGTTTTTCTGTGCAGGTATGTCCTCTGTGTGTCTTGTTGAGGCCTCCAATGCACAGAGCGTGTTAGTGGCCACATTCCACCTCTGCTGATAAAACCCTTACCACAGAGACTATCTTCAGGCTTGCAGCCGACGTCTGCTGAAGACATTCTGTCAAACATAAAAGAAAAGAAAGAAAAGATTCACTTTTGTCCATTTCTCACACACAGTTCTCATACTCATACATTCTTTTCAGTAGGTTTGTAGACCTAGTAGACAACACGTAAAGGGACCGTGGTTTGTCTCTGGGGCTGAATCTGTGTAAAGTAACATGACTCCTGATATCCCAGAAGGTGTCTGATCGAATGTGTGACTAAGAACAGGAGCTTCAGATGTTGTATCACTGTGTCTGAGGTATGCCAAAGGGTTTCTTCCTGCCACTGACTGGTAATCAGAATAAAGACTTTGACACCTCGTCGAATTGTTCTGTCTTCTTTTGTCACACAAATCTTCAGTTAACTCTCAAATTGAGGAATCTTTATGCACTATATCTGCCCTTAGAGCAGCTTTAACTGCAGTCTACACGAACAGAAATAGGGAAATTCTGCAACCGCATGACAATCCTTTCACAACTGAACCGAGATCTCTAAACCAGTTCATCTGCATTCTTTAAAACAATAATTGCTGGTGCTGTACTACACACCCAAAAGGCAAATGTAAAAGAACGCTCTGGCTCGACTTAAAACTGATATACTATGTACCAATCATCACAGAAAGACTGTAACCAGATTGAGACACAGTCTTTTATTAGATTGATAATTATTATTAGACATTAATAGATTAACAATACATAACATGAATTAAAAAAGAATGGTGTGGTAGAAAAGATAAAATATCTTACTTCAGCTCTTTCAGTTGTGTCTTATTTCCAAAAGATGAAATGTTAAATCCTGTTTCTGCGTGCTCATGTTTCCCTCCTTCACACACTCAGACACCTTTCATGCATCCTCCCGGCTGAATGTGTTGTTCGGGTTCAGATCTTCATTGTTTTTCTCAGGTGATTTGTCCGGCTCAGGGGATCAATGCGCTGCTCTGTTTGTCTATGTTCCACCTTGTGTGTGTTTTCTTAACCCCACCCTCCTCACCTACAGCTTCTCCCTCTTCTCTTTTATTTGCCTCTTCCTTCTTCCTCCTTTTTGCCAATTATATCAGGTGTATGGATATCCACAGTCTCACCCTGCCTTTCTTTTATAGTTTGCTCAACCACATTCTGTCATGAACTCTTTCTCTGAAACACATGACAGTTACTTCTGGCCCTGCCTTTTTCCTCTTTGTTTGGGGAAACTGGTTTTTAGGCCTTTGTTATGCAGGTTTGGCCTTCATTGCACTGGAACTTGTATGACAAGCTTCGCCTGCTCTGGAGTATTTAGTCAACAATGACATATTGCTCGACTTTCCAAAGACAGGCATTAAATGTAGACAAATAATCCTGGATCATGAAAAAATATAAATAGTGTACTGCCAATGAAGATAATGCAGTATTGCAGCGGTGGAAGTAGTCCAATCCTTTACTGAAGCAAAAGTACCAATAAAACAACGTTACATTAACAGTTCACAAGTAAAAGAATGGTATCTCACTGTAAAAAAAGTACGTAGAATTTACGGTGAAAACCTGTTAAATCCCAACAGTAAAAGACCGTTAATTCAAAAAAGGTTATATTCCATATCTATCACATTGAAACACCGTAAATAGATATATCAGCCCAAACTGTAATTTATGCATGTATTTCCTGTAAAAATTACATTTCGTCACTGTTAATTGTCCTAAACACTGTAGTAATAACGGAAATACACCGTAATATGAAAGAAAATCAATACCGTAATTTCTACAATCTTAACTTTTAAAAAATACATTTTGTCACTGTTAAATGTACGCACTACTGTGTTAACGACCAAAATATAAAATAATATTAATATAACAGCCAGCCCTGTAATTTTTACAGTTATTATTTGTAAAGGTTACAGTTTGTCACTGTTAATTACCCTAAACATTGTACTAATAACAGAAATACACCGTAATATGAAAGAAAATCGATACCGTAATTTCTACAATCTTAACTTTTAATAAATACATTTTGTCACTGTTAAATGTACGGACTACTGTGCTAACAACCGAAATATAAAATATTATTAATATAACAGCCAGCCCTGTAATTTTTGCATTTATTATTTGTAAATGTTACAGTTTGTCACTGTTAAATGTACTAACTATTAGACTGTTTACAGAAATAGGCCGTATTATATATAACAGCCAACACTGTAATCTTTACAAATAATATTTGTAAAACATACATTCTGTCGCTGTTAAATATACGAACCACTGGGCTCATAACGGAAATGTACTGGAAGATAAATTTAAAAGCCAACACTGTAATCTTTGCATTTATTATTTGTAAATGTTACAGTTTGTCACTGTTAAATGTACTAGCTATTGGACTGATTACAGAAATAGGCCGTATTATATATAACAGCCAACACTGTAATTTTTACAAATAATATTTGTAAAATATACATTTAGTCGCTGTTAAATATACAAACCACTGGGCTCATAACGGAAATATACTGGTAGATGAATTTAAAAGCCAACACTGTAATCTTTGCATTTATTACTTGTAAAAGTTACAGTTTGTCACTGTTAATTGCATTAAGCATTGTACTAATAACGGAAATACACCGTAATATGAAAGAAAATCGATACCGTAATTTCTACATTCTTAACTCTTAATAAATACATGTTGTCACTGTTAAATGTACGGACTACTGTGCTAACAACCGAGAGGGAAACCTTGCATATAAGTTCTCCTTGTTTTGCATACTTTTTTTGCAAAGCATAAAATGCATCTCACACCATCCCCCACCCCTCTTTTCATCTCTGTTGGATACTTAACGACCAACAGGTGCCTGTCTCAGTAAATAACCTGACCACATGGGGCAGGAACACAGGTATCTCCTGCCTGTGTCAATGTCCCAATGAACTCACTGTCACTACGGTCCCATTATATTTATACACAGACATGACATGTACAGTTTCACCATTTAAATTCAAGATCCCTTCAAACCACACTTTCTCTTGATTTGACCGACTGACATACAGGGAAAGAGAGAGAGACAGAAAGAAAGAGAGAGAGAAACAGACAGACAGACAGACAGACAGACAGAAAGATACAGACAGACAGAGAGAGAGGCTGACAGAGATAGATTTTTGTTTATATCTTTATTACTAAATCACTTTTGTTTACAGTTTTAAAGTTCAGAACCATACAACCTTATTATTTATTAGAGTTTAATTTATCCTTATATTTCATATTGTAATATAGTTTGGGGAAGTACTTTTCCTACTTTTCTGCAAAACATGTTCACACATCTCAGCTTCTCCTTTATTTCACAAACTGTAGATTCTTACTATTTATGGTGTTAATATTTATTTAACTTGCATTTTTATGTACAAGATACTTTTAGGTTACAGAAATATTCTTTCAAAGTCAATTCACAGATTCACTCATACTCAACACGTCAAGCAGAGGTCAATTTTCTATTAGATTTAGGGGAACCAAATTATGGAACTTTCCCCACCTAACAAAGAAATGTCCCTCTATAACATTTTTCAAAAATTGCCTAAAATGAATTCTAATTGCTGTTTTGTAAGCGTTCTATGTATTAGTGTTTATTTTATTTCTTGTTTGAACTGTTATATCTACATTTATAGATGTTTCACTTATCATTCCTATTGCTTAGGAAATACCACAGGGGTATAACCCAACATCCCTGAACAAGCCATGCTTACTTTCACATGCAAGCACATGCACACACTCAACACAATTACATTATTTTTCTTTTCTTTCTTTTTTTCTTTTGTTGTCTATCTTATGCATATTTCCTTTTATGTTTGCAATTTTGTAAAAGATTATAATATTATATAGATGGAGGCTTCAAATAAGACCAGTTGGCTTTTTGCATCTTCCAGCACAGTGATATTAATTTATCTCTCTTATGTTTGTTAATTTTTTTTATTTTATTGTTTGAATTGTGCAAATAAATAAACCTAAACCTAATAGCATTGTCTCTGACTGAACACAGAATGTCCTTCAGAGACCAAATGTTCACAAAGAGAGGCAGACAGACAGACAGACAGCCAGACAGAGAGAGAGATCAAAGTAGAGAGGGCCAGGTGTCAGTGATCAAACCAACAGCGCAATTTAAAAAAAAAAAAAAACGATCGGAGGCTGAACTTTTGAACCCGTTTGAGCGCCAGATCTACGCGCCGCGCTGCAGCTCTTCTTCTCCGGTGATTCACGAAGCGCCACTGAAGCAACAACAGCGGACCCCTGGGAACATGACATCTCTTCTTACGGTAAGAATACCAACATAATGTATTTGTCAGAGAGTAAACGCTTTCTTGAACGGTCTACATCAGGTGACGGTAGCGTTAGCTTAACCTCTCCAGTAAGGGGTTGAGCTAACGTTACGTTAGCCGCGCTTAGCTAGCTACATTTACAATTGAGGCTTGGTTCTCTGCAGTTCTGTGTCGCCTTGGACGTCAAGATAGCTTAGTTAACTTAGTTATCTAATAGTTGAGTGCGTTTACTTTTCTTTAACATCGTCAATGTAACGTAGGTTATAGGTTTATGTGTTAAACGTTAGCTAACATTAGCTTACTTTACCAAAGGTTAGCTAATGTAATGCTTTGCTATAGGTTAGGTTTATTACTGTGGCAGGTCGGTTAAGACACAGAGGGCCTACGTGCTACATACTTTATCTAATAACCACGTTTTTATTTAAGTGCTTTAAAGCTGGTTGCAAGCAGACATGTGTTAGATATGAAGGTTTAAAGCTAATTTATACCGGAGGCATGACATTAACATCTCTACTGTCTGTTAACGTGACTGACCTCCCGGCTGTCCACGTGACCGCTTATAAACACGCTGTAGCGTTGTGTGTGAAGCTTTTGTCAAGACACAAAACAGCTAACAGCTCCTGAGAAGGAGCTCCGTGTGGAAGACGAGTGAGCTGTCCAGTGAGTGGATGCAAACACGTTTTCATGTTCAGATCTTCATTTACTGCCCACATTATCAGATGAGGATGTCTCCCTCAGAGTCAGTATTTAAATTTATGCAAGACCAGTTGGTACAGATAATTAATATTTACTTTAATCTTGTAAAATGTAATACATTTGTTCCTGCCACCTTTCAGGCTTTGCAATCCAACTTGGCTGTGGACTTGGATGGGAACAACTTGCTGGCCTTAATGACACCCAGAAAAACGGTGCGATTCTAATCCATTTAAATGCCAAAATCAAGCATTTTTTGTTTTTAAAGATGTCATTTGTGTTTTACTCAACAGCAGAAATAGAGAGAGAAAGAGACAGGAAACACAGTGGACCGAGGAAAAGATCTGCAGAAAAGAGCCCACCGGAAATCAAACTGCAATGATAACATGTGACACGTGAGTGTAAATTTAATTTACAACCTTTGCATTGAAAAGAGGAAATTTGATGCTTGAGAAGATTTTTTTTTTTTTTTATGGAAGAGGATGTCTTCCTCTCTTCCTTTATCTCCTTAGTCTTTATTTCAGGTTTGATTACGACTACAAGCTTGGACCTTCACATGGACCTCATCACCTTCTTTGCTGTTCTACTAGTCTAACCGTATCATCGGATCCAAGTTTTGTCAAGGATAAATATGGTAAGTTTGTTGTAAAGTTCAATGTATGTTAATTTAACAAAAGAAGGCTTTAGACTCATCTATTTCTGTAAGTACTGTGCTGCCATTTCATGTTCAAACAGTGTATACATGTATTGTTAGTGTTAAACACTGCATAAATCTAGGCATTGCATACTTGTCTTTTTATGAAATATTTTATTCTACTCTCTCACCATTTTGTACATACAAAAGGTATTATGTGAATAACCTTGCAACGGTGTAAGTGCTATATAAAGTAATATTATTGGTATTGTTGTTACTGTTATTACTGTTAATGTTTTCTATTTTGTCTTTTTTTCTGGCTGTAGAGAGGATCATGTCAGCCCACAACAAACACCAGATTAACTTGTGTCTTCTAGCAGAAATGATGACAACACCTGCCTAAAGTTCCAGTTTCCTGAACATCATGCCATATCTGTATGCGATTCTGTCTCACCTGTCTTCACTCTGGACCAATGACTCAGACACCAGTCTTTTCAAGGCCTAACTAGAGGTAAGCAGTGATATAGTTCAGTTCAGCAAACTATAACAAGCACAACTCAAACATAACTTCACATAATGGATCATTCTCAGGGCCAGGGCCCGAGACAACAGCTTCATGCAAACATAGAAGAAATCATAAAACTGTAAGATAGTTTTGCATTAGTAAAAAAAAATATATATATTGTGCTCTGAACTGATATCACTCTGAAATTTAATTTCATGTAGCAGTAACATGTCATTAGATTTAGGACATACCCTCATGTCTACTGTCTTGTAAATGCAGGGGCATTGTTTCCCATTGGACTAGGTCTCCTGTATGGCAAAGGGGTATTAGCTATTGCACACTGAGTATTTTTAGTTATTAAAATGCCATACAACTCCACAACAGCTTTTCTTTTTTTTTTGCATCAATAATTGTGTTATTGTTTTTAGAGGCATTTAAAAGTCCTATGTTATTGAATCTGAAAAAATACAAACATTCTTTTTATTTATATCCTTAATTAGATGTGCTGTTACCCTGGTTTTTAAAACATGAACTATGTGAAATTTGATGATATTCTTGAGTGGAGGCATCTGTAGGCTGCAATATTACAGAAATTTAACGTGTTTATGCCTTTGCGCAAAGATCGGTCTTAACATTCGACCTGATACTTATTCATTTGTATTAACTATAAAGGTGTGTTTTATTTTTTTCTAAGTCAGTTAAGCTCAGTTTAACACCATAAGGCAATGAATGTTTCTCTGTGTAGGCATCATGCTCAAGCGCTGCGTCAATCTAACTTTGCCTTTTGTTTCTGTTTTTGTGCTGCAGAGAGGATCATCCCGATCCACAGTGAACGCTTGATGATCAAGATACAAGTCCTCAAGCAGGACGTCCTGAACCGCTCAGCTTCCTGAACTTTGGGTCTGTGGAGACTATACCATGTTGGGTGCCCTCTTCAGTCAAGTCTGGACACAGCGGCTCGTTACTCTTGATCAACTTGGGGCAAGTGGCTAACCTTTTCATGTTTATTCATGAATAATCCTTCATGTCCACATGCTGATTCTTCAAGATCTCAACAATGCTTTGTGAGTATACGGTGCAAGTTATAAGATCAGATCAACCTGGTTTTCACAGAAAATGTTTTATTTCTTAAGGTTTATCAACGATGGTCTGTATTTTGATTTACAATACGTTTTATTTAATATTTCCTGATGTTGACTGGGAAATGTATGCCAACCAATTGTAATACGTTATACGTTGTACCATATGTTTTTGCAATGGAATTCTGGCAACTACAGTTGCCTTCAATTTGCTTTGAACTTTCTAATAAAATACCGTAACTCATACAGTTGTACTGTGTTTATCTCTGAGAAAGGCTGCAATTAGGTTCACGGAATAACTGCTGTTTTTAAAAGATATACCGTAATGTCTTATACGTTCTCACTTTATTTTTTACGGTGAACTTCTGGCAACCACAGCTGCCGGTAATTTACCGTTAATTTGAACTTTTCAATAAAGTAATGTATCATACAGTTGTACTGTGTTTTTAACTGAGAAATACTGTAATTAGGTTTACAGTATAACTGCTGTTTATAAAATAATTTACCGTAAACGCATTTATATGATAGCTGTTATTTCTAAAGCAAATAACCGTAAACAGGTTTACGATATATCCTTTTTTTAATTGTAATTTACCGTAAACAAAAGACAGTTCTCAACTGTGAATTTTACAGGTGCAAAAAAATATACCGTAATGTCTTGTACGGTGTCACTTTATTTATTACGGTAAAGTTCTGGAAACCACAGCTGCCGGTAATTTACCGTTAAATTAAACTTTTTAATAAAGCACCGTAAAATATCATACAGCTGTACTGTGTTTTTAACTGAAAAAGACTGTAATTAGGTTTACAGTATAAGTGCGTTTTTTTAAATATAGTTTACCGTAAACACGTTTATAACATAGCTGTTATTTCTAAAGAAAATAACCGTAAACACGTTTATGATATTTCCGTTTTCTTTATAGTAATTTACCGTAAACAAAAGACAGTTCTCAACTGTGAATTTTACAGGTGCAAAAAAATATACCGTAATGTCTTGTACGGTGTCACTTTATTTATTACGGTAAAGTTCTGGAAACCACAGCTGCCGGTAATTTACCGTATATTTCACGATTTTTTTTTTACAGTGTACATATTACTGAAGTGTTCATTCAGCAGAAAATGGCCAATTTATCATCATATATATTACATTATTAGGTTGTTAATACTGATGCACAGATTTCTTTGCAAAGGGGTAACACACCAAAATATTTGGGAACCACAGGTTGAATATTAAAATAATGCATTGTTTTATGAGTCTTTTTTTAATGCAAGATGCTAATGTAAAAATGAACTACTGTGGCTTTTGAATAAATTTAGCAGAATAAAAAGTAGAAGATTCACCTCTATCTATTTAAAGTATCATGAAATGGAAATATTCAAATACATTTACCTCAAACTTGTACAAGTCAATACTTTTACATTACATTACATTTCATTTAGCTGACGCTTTTATCCAAAGCGACTTACATGATATACAGTATACATTAGACCGTAGACACAGCAACGGTGAGCAATGAGGGTTAAGTGTCTTGCTCAAGGACACAACGACATGGACTGGCTGAGCCGGGGTTTGAACCTCCGACCCTCTGATTAAAAGACTGACTTGCTAACCACTGAGCCACAGTCGCCCCATAATCAATACTTGATTAAATGTACTTGATATTTTCCAATTCTGCATTATTATGACATATTACAGAAGTTCTCTTGGCACAGAAATGAATAAAATCAAGAATAAATAGAAAAAGCTCATATCAGTATGAAATGAGTGGACTGAAATTCATTGATATTTTCATGTTAAAATTCATGAAGAGAAAGAAAAGGAAGAAATATAAATAATCAAGGGTGTAAATCTCAGACCAACTGCAGCAGATTATAGGTATTATATTGTAGTGATTAGTAAGTATACAGCAACTGCACATCTAATTTTTTAACCAAAATGGACCATTGTGGTGTATTATTGATCTAATTTCTGTATAATCTGATATTAGGCAGTTGAGCTACTCTATCCGACAGACTGAAAATTCAAAAATGTAAGCTCTATGAAAACAAATGTTGATGTTTTATATTTATTTAATCACAAAGGTTTTATCCAACCATCCATCATCCATAACCACATACCGTTTATTTTAGTAAGAGGGTGGAGTGTATCCCTGCTCCCATCAGGCATGAAGAGGGTTACACCCACACAGCTCCTCATTCTACCACAATGCAAACATTAACAGCCATAAACAAATAACCATAAGGACACTAACATTAAAACCTAAATGCAATTTAGTTTCTTTCCACCTCACATGCATAATGGAAGCCCATTTCCGGCAGTAAAATAATAAAATTGAGATAAAAATGATGACATAGAAGACAGGGAACCTGTACAGAAAGGCCTCTACTCCATATGGATTTAAAATCACTTGCTGTGAGGAAACTACTAAGCCAGAAACAGATTTATGATCAAAGTGATATTTATATTTTCAGTATGATGGTTTAACTGCTTGATTTAACAACATAGTACAGCTGAGGCTGATGGGATCATCATGACCCGATGATGGTGCTAGATCAAAAGTTAAAGGATTACCAGTCATCACCATTCATACTGAGGGATCATGAATGTCTACACTAAATGACTTGGCTATCCGTCCTTTAGTTACTGATACGTTTCACCACAACAACAAATGTCAACATGGTGGAACCGAAGCAACCGTCAGGGGATCACCGTCATTGGGATTCATCCTGTAGGGACCATGAACGTTGATGACCGTCCCACCACTCAGAGCCTTGATACCAGCATGATACAAAATAGTAAGCTACGGTATGTGTGACATCATGCAACAAATACACAATAGCATCCTTTTCATGAATTCACCTTAGTAGATAACAAGACTATTACCTGTAAGCTGTCACTGTTCTTTTTATAAAAGGCACATAACAGTACAATTGCATTACATTATTTACACTACTATTTGTTATTAATGCCTATTGGAAATCACTGCTTGGTTTCAAAGGGAGACAGAAAATAGGACATTTGAAGAATTAGAAAAAAAACTCAAGGACGCCATTAGAATGAGAAGCTGTGAGCAGCTCTGTATCTCACAGCTTGGCCGCTGATTTGTTCGGCTGAGGTCCGAGCCACTTCTCCCCTGCAACAGAGAACAAAATGAGATTGGGCAGAAATCTCAGCTACGGTTTTGTATGCGTTTGTCTTTGTGAATGACTCGCGGTACAACAGTTTTCTCACCAATGCAGTGAGCCATGAGCTCAAATCTGTCGGATCCAAAAAACATGTCTGGCTTTCCATTTACGTGACACACCACAAGTGGGAAGCCAAAAGCCTGGGAAGACGCAATATGACAGAATTTGGTCTTTACATTGTAATGTCTCTCTTGCCTGAATCTACAGGGTGAACGCAAGGACAACTGACCCCATGATCAAGTGCTTTCTGTGTGGAGCTTTTCAGCTTGTCTTTGACCTCTTTTGAAGTGGACAGCACCAGCACTTCTTTAATCTCACCGTCAGACAGTCCTGCTTTCATCCCTGCCTACACAAACAAAGAAATGTGACAAACGCTGTGACAACTCTAAACCGCGTTTCTTAATCCTCTCAAACACCACCAGGCTGGATATGCTGGTACCTCGGACAATGACGCAGGTTCTGTGATGTCTTTGTCTTCCAGCCAGATCCTTTTCCACAGCTCCCGGGACACCTGCTCCACCTGCTTGTCTCCACCCTTCTCCCTCTCCTGTACCGCCGTCACAAATCGCATTGCAGACAAGGAGCCTAGGAGAAGAAAACAGAATAACACCTGCATTATTAGAAACTTGATCCCGCCCTGGTTTAATCAATACATATCACAGCACTGATCCCACCAGATCCTGCTTGTAGGTACCTTTTTGGAACATGGCCTCAAAGGGGTCAGATGGAGCCTGCAAGGGAACATCAAAATACTCGGACAAGCGGTGCAGGTCCTTGGTCATGTACATGAATTTGTTTGGAACCAGACCAGGGGGCTTGTTTCCTGTCATGAAAGATACATATAGTATGAAATATAACTGTAATGACAGTGTCCACAAAGATAGGAGTAAATGTTGCAGCTGGTGCTAACTTAAATAACTTTATATTTCATAGAAAAGGGGCACACTCAAGTAAAGTGTAAGTAGCTAAACGCTGCACTTTAGGACAGTGCTCGAGTAAAGGTTGCTGACCTGAACCTTGCATGACACCACCCAGAAAGGCAGGGCGCAGCTTCAGCTCTATATTCCACACGTGTCTGTAGCGGCACATGACCTAGAAACACAAACGATAAAGGAGCCTTCAGCTTCATTTAAAACGCCCACGTCTGTGTTTGTGTTGTTGAAGCTGACATGCAAAAGACACACACCTCAAAGCCAAGCCAGGAGTACGGAGAAACCACATCGTAGAACAACTCCACCACTTTCCTGGACGTCATCTTCAGGTCTGCAGCGGTCAGTTACGAACTCTTACTTGTGTTTGAAGGGACGCTGTTCACGTTAACGCGGTTCGTCTCCTGCGCCTCCAAACTGCGTCGGTACAAGAAGCTGTGTGTGAAAGTTCATCTGACTTGACGTCGTGAACTCAGTGCTGCCCTCTTCTGGAGCGACTGCCAATCGATTACCTTCATTTTCTTCTTCTACTCCGCCGGTTTTCTTCTTCTTTGAATTTAACAGCGGGCGAAGCACCGTATTGGCTCATTACCGCCACCCGCTGGACATGAGTGTGAATCAGCGCTGAAACACGTTTCCTCAATGCACTTGAGTAGTTTTCCATATTAAAATAAATCACAACCTTTTTTTCAGTTTTGTGTGATTGTCTGTATATTTTGTCCCCTTATTGCACGAACAATAAAAGGAAAGAAAGAAATAAGTAGATTATGAAAATGACAATAAATTTTCAAGATGTATTACCAAGATTGAAGTACAACGTTGAGTTACTGCTACTTATTATTTATCTATGTATTTAGAATATTTAACTACATTTATGTTTACAGCTTACTAGAGCTAAAATATTTACACATTAGTAATAATAATTGTCATTGTCAATGTATAGATTGCTGATGATACATTTCAACTTGTACTTATATAACATTTCACTTTACTTCCTTCATTTATTGAAGTAAAACAGTTTTTTGACAATGAAAACACACTTTGTCTTTTTTCTGGTAGTTTTATATCTTTAACATTTCACTGATATACAATTTCAATAATGTAGGATATTACTGCTATGACAAGCAGTAAAATAATTATAATCTCAGAAATACTATTTACTTTTACACTCTATTTACTCTATTTAAGCCATCCTGCAAGATAACAAAGTAGTAACCCCCTAGCAATGTTTATTTGTAATATTACTGTTTAAAATCTACAAATTGATATTTTTTTATGTCTCTTCTTGAGGGCTTGCTTGATCTTTGAGTTCAGCCGAACCCAAACTGTCAGCAGACAGATGTCCTGGAGATTTGTCACTGAAAAACAGAAAAATAAATCATATTTATTTCAAGTTACATATATAATATATAAAAAGATCAAATTCTCAGAAGCCTTACCCCTCTCCCTCTTTATCTGTCTGTAAAGGAAGTTAAGAGGAACATTAGCTCAAACTTTTCAATCAGTATTTATTCAGTCAAGCACTTCAATCTCATTGTGCATTTTTACCTTCGGCTTCTGTGATGCACTGCCACCCATCTTCCTGGGTACCCCAAGAGTCTCGAATGAGTGACTCCGCACTCTAATGGCTCTCTAATGACATCAATTTAGAGGGAATATGGGTGAAAATGATAAAGTCAAGTATGGGAGAGTACTTCTAAACCTTGAGGCATTTACCTTAAAGTTTTCAATGAATCCTCCAGTCCCCTCAGATGCCCCCCGTGCACCCTCAGAAGATGGGAGAGCAGACAGTGATGGATCCCCCATCATGCACCGGGAACGTGTGGAGAGTTCAGCCTGCAGGCTCTCAAGAAGCAGCGAACGAGTGCGGAGCTTCGTAAGGGAGGAGAGACAGAGATAAATCAGAGCTTGTATATTTACGAAGGACAAGCATAAATCAAAATAGTCTTCCTCTACCTCTAGTCTGCTGAATCGTTGAGCCTTATAGCAGGAAATCTCTGCATTGATGAGTTTGGTCAGTAGGAATTCTCTCAGCAGGGAAGACTGAAAGACAGGAAAGAGGAAACTAAGACTCCTCAATAATTAATTTGTACTGTGGACTCATGTAAGGACAGGTGGAGTAATACAAAACGTGTACTGGGAACTCATATATGCAGGCTAAAGATAAGGATAAAATATAAGGGAGGAAGAACCAGACAAGCTGGACCGTGTGCCAATTCCATACTGATACTGTTTTGAGTATATATTTTAAAGACACTAAAAGTGACAAAATACAGTCTAACCAATGCAGAGAGCATACCTAATAACATAATATCAATAGGTTGTGGGTGGTGGTAAAACAATTGTGGTGAAATCTATGGAATATTTTGATTTGCGGAGTGTGTATTAGTCACTGGTAGCCAAACAGAAATGTAAATGTTTGGCTGTTAAGGTGACATATCTCTTGATGTATTTAGAGAAATAATGGTCTCTTACATCTGTGAAGATGGGAGGATCTGGAAGTACTGGACCAAAGGGGGGAACGTCCTCTCTGGCTGTGACAGACACCTGTGAAGAGGAGAAAATTTATAAATCTTAGACTGACAACAGATATATTAATATAAGTGTGTATTTCTTCAGATTAAAATCAAAAAAGGTTGCAGCACAGAAATGTTCCCTAAACACTGAGTCGCCATAGTTTGTCCAACAAAGAGCACCAAAAGGTTTATTTATTTTTTACTGTCAAATGTCCCACAAAGGACAAATCTTGGTCAAAATGACGAATTTAAGATCTTTTTTGTTTGTTTATGTTGAACAAACAAATATCAGCAGACATGTTGTTATGTATTTTTTATTTATGATTATTTTGAACCCTCAAATAGCAATAATAGTATCAAATAAATAAATACCGTATTGGTCCAGCTCTAAGTACAATATGTTTTTTAACAAAAGTGTAAATATGTTGAACAAGATGCCACTAAACATTTATTCATAGGGATGACAGATTCATCTATTTCTCACTCACCTGGTACGCAGTTCTACCGGCCTCCTCTGGACCCTGAGTCCTCCGGACCACCAGGAAGCAGTGCAGGAAGTGAGACTTGATAACATCAGACAGAAACGGGGTTTGGCCCTCCTGGTAGACCAAAGCCACAATGTCATTGCCAATGTGTCTTTTTCTCTGTAACTGTAGAAAGAAGAATAAAAGTGTGTGATCATCTGTTTTCCAACCCGTCCCAGAAGTCCAGTGAGAACCTGAATCCTCGGGGTGAAACAGGGACTGACCTGCTGGGGGTCACCGTCAGTGAAAGGCAGTTTAGTTGCGACATGGAACATGATTTCTCTGCCTTGAAAGGAAGTGAAGACGGCTTCACTTCCCGTCTGACCATGACACACATCCAGTCCTCCTCTGAACCTGAAAAAAGAGAGCGAGGAGAAAGCAATCATGTGATGTCACACATTGGATGTGTGTCATTTGGGTAAACAACGTCGACATGGGGCACTTTACCTGGTGAAGCCTTGCAGTTGAACCGTCTCTCCCAAGATAGAAAGGAGCTCTTTAAATTCTTCACTTTCCTCTGTGTTACTAAGTATGTCTTCCTCAGTGAACTAGAGACAGATGGATGTTGTCTGAGTGGGCATCGTTATGATATGATGCCATATTTCAATAATATTTCTATGAATGCAGGACATTTTCTGCACAATTTCTTACCTGCCCCTTCTTTTGGTACAAAATGCCAAACTTGAAATTAGGAGACACTCTGTGTTCATCAAATGTAGTTATGAGTTCTGGAGCCTGAGGGATGAAAGAGAGGGGGAGAAGAGCTTTGAGAGGGTTTAAAATAAGCGGCCATATCTTTTTAGTTATTGGTGATTTTGAAGCATTACCTTGAGGTAGCCAACGACTTCAAACTTTGAGACAGTCACTCTATCACAGAGCATCTAGAGAGAACATTAGTCATTTTATAGACTTATCTTATCAAGCACTCTACTGAAGTACGATTCTGAGGGACTTTGCACAGGTATTTCTGTTTTATTCTACTTTATACCTTGATTTGATTGATTTGATTTCACAAGGTGTAATTTTTAATCCAGTTATTTGACTGTTGTAGTTATTGGTGACATTGCAGGTTATCGTTTCACACACCAATTCTACATACAAAACATATCCCTTTATAAAATACGACATATTTTCATGAGTTTCATGACAAACCAACAGTGTATAAAGTAGTTAGAATTAGCTCGATCAGCTACAACAATGAAAATACTTCATACACGTTAATGCATCAATAGAAATATGTCTAACATAACATATGAGACAAAACAACTGAAAGGAACTATGACAACATTTAATTGTGTTTAGGTATTGTTTCTGATAATGAAATGAAATGTAATGTAATAATATTTATGTACCTAGTCTTACTGGGTATAAATATAAATATATAGAATAAGTAGTTTGATGATACCTTTGCTAATTCAACAGCAGATGGGATGTTGGGGAAAAGAGAGACGGAGAAAACTGCGTGCAGAGAGCACTCCTTCATTCTGTGGGACAAGAAAAATGATCTCTTCATTATCGTTTGTGATGCAACAATGCTTGGAACGAACAGTTGCTACATGCAGAGATATTTAAACACAACACAGTTTGAAATGGAGGGAAACCGGAAGTAAAGGATGATTATACAAACATTGTCTCATAGTTGACTAAAAGGGCTTGAGATCTCAACCTTAGTATCACCCGCAGCTTGCTCTCCTCTTCCTCCAAACACACGGAAAGAACCAGAGGCCCCAACATTGGATCCACTGCTGTGAATGAGTGATGGTACTAAAGGGAACAAAAGATGATAAAACACAAGTCCAGGGAGGATCAAACATTCCCCGAGACCCGAGATAAAGGCTGCTTACTCGTGAGCTGAAGAACTCGTGGTAGATTTTGGCCTCCCCGTCTCTCTCCATGATGTCATAGCTCTCTGGATCGAGGCCGTGGTGGGAGGAGGTGGGACTCACATCTGCAAGCCTCTCCAGAGGGGGGTCAATCCAGTAGCCCCCCAGCTTCGGAGAGAGGATGAGCGGCAGGTCTCCACCTATCGTCAGAAGCTGAGACTAAAATAGACACAAAGGAGCACCTGATGATGATGATGAGGGTCTGTTGTTTCTGTTGTTTGGGGAAACAAATGTCATGGCGTTGACAGAAAGGTTGGTGGCAACCCCCTCAAATGGGATCAAACCTGCAGAGTCAACTCTGTGTTTTTTTAATTCTCAGATTGAAGACTAACCTTCAGAGGAAGAGGGAATTCACACCGCTGCTCATCGATCCTGCTGCCCTGATGGACAAGGGGAGTATTGATGAGATGATAAGAAACTTCTCTGAACACACGCACAACTCAAGATCAATCGTGCTGTAACTCACCTGCAGCTTTTCAATGATTTCAAACAGCTCTGTGTGCTGATACGAACAACAGGCAACAGATGTCAGACACAAATGCAGACGGAGAGAAAGGGAAGGAGAAACGTGGGGGAGGAAGAGGAACATGACGAATGCTTCAGTTGCGAATGGAAACTTCTAAGAAATGCCAGATATTTAAATACATTATATTTAATTTAAAATAGAGGGGACGGTGCATGTCGGAAATGATGATGATATCACCCTCTGGTTGCTGCTGGCAGAGAGGAAAGGCTGTCTGTCACTGGGAGGAGAGTCCAAGATGCCCAGTATGTTGTCCTCTGCAGATTCAGGTCTGCAGCAACAGGTTAACAGCGCAATTCATCACTTCTCATCTTATTTTATACAATAAAGCTTGAGCTGGAAACAGCTGCTGATGTTTGATGGCAAAACAAAACCTCACCTCGTCTCATCCCCACATGTGAATCTGTCCACACTGTAAACAAGGAAGTGAGAATACTTGGAGAAGAAAACGGATCATCTTACATTGAAAAGATTAACTTCAGCAAAAAGATTATGTAATTTATCATTCAGTGCATGGAGCTACTCAATTGACTTTGAAAATATCAGTCGTAATTTGAGACTACTCACCCTCCATATGCCCCGAAAGTGAAACTTCTCTTTCTGGAGAAAGACATGTCATTCCTCTTTTCTCTCTCCATGGCTTTGGTGTCACTGTGAATGTTTGTACATGCCAGTTTGCGACCGAGTCAATCAGGTCTGGCTCAGGTTGAATTAATTCACTCTATCATTCTGTCACTCCTCCTTCTCTCTGCCCCCTGCCTCTCACTCATTTAAGCTTCCCTTTTCTCCCTCTGTCCTGCTGTCAGATAGAAACTCAGCATTAACCCGCTCATGGTCACACAGGTGTATAGCTGCCATGAACCATAGAACGGACACGGTCTGGCGGCTTCTTGCCATCGATCCGCCTGCTTTAATAAACACGCATGGTGGTTTCTCAGCCTGACTGAACTTAAAGATAGACTTGTAAATAAATAAATCAATGGGGGAGACATTTTCTCCCGGACCTGTTACCCTTTGAGTCAGTAAGGATCATCAATTATTGACAGCACACACAGTGAGTGTGAGGAGATAGACAGCAGGGGAGGGTGGAGTGTATGAGAGAGAGAGAGAGAGAGAGAGAGAGAGAGAGAGTTCAGCAACACCAACTATATATTTTGGACTGCGAGTCTCAGATTTATACATTTGTATGAAATATTAGAGAATTTGACTGAGGGCTCTTCAATCATGGAGCCTGTCAAAAGTCTCCTGAAGTTGGCAGTGACTATCAGCGCCATAGAGTTACAGCGAAATGGGCCGTTCGTGATGCACTTTTAAAAGGTAAGATGTTTAAAGAAAGATATTTTATATTACCAGCTAAACTGATTTGATAACGTACACAATAATGATGAAGAGATATATTTTTCTGACACATCCCTACTGATTTAGAGTGCATATCTGAGTCTTCTAAACATTAAGCAAAATGTAACATAGAGTTGAATTATTTTAGGTTTTTTGACTGTTGACTATTATCTGTCAATATCAGCAGATGTTTGACTGATGGACATGGGAGAGGGAAGTTGGACGACTTTGTGAGATTGAAAAAACAAGGTAAATTTAAAATACTAGACTAACCACAAAAAGTAATATACTACTGTATTACATAAATAATCACACTACACATGTATTCTATTATTGTATCATGAGCTTCAGTAATGCTGCAGATAAGGGGGCCTGAGTTAACCATAGTGAGATTGAAAAATAAAATAAGGTGCATTGTGAATAAGAAGACAGCAATAAGAAAACATGTCAAATGTGTATAATACTGCCATATGTCATAGGAATAATATAATTTAAATTAATTAAATAAGTAAAACTGAATTTGCAATATATATCATCATTATATACTTACTGCTGTGATGCTTTATGTTAGGAGTGCTGAAGGAGATACTTATCCCAACCAGAAGGCCACCATAGTTCTTCAACACGCTTGGAAAAGGAGGGGTGAATGTGTATGTTGTTGTTTGCGATCTGCAACCGTACCACTAGATGCCACTAAATCTCACTATTTAGCCTAAAATATGTCAACAAGGCAGCTTACTCCAGCTGATAATCCTCAAATATTAGAACATTTTACTTTAAAAAAAACAAAAAAGGTATGTATCTAAATACGCATGTCGTTGCTACATATGAATATTGTAAATTGATTAATTTATTGGCTAAATGAGCTAAAATCACAAATATGTCTCGGTTTCTATCAATATCTACGCATGCAAATTGACGCGACCTTCTCTTTCTACGGCTCTGCCCGGAACTATCTGAAGTCCATGTGAATCACGTGACAATTGAGCGTTTTGAAATGTTGATACGCCTTCCTCTCTAAGAATCCAGGTGATTGGATACTTGACACGTCACTCAAAATGTATCTTGCTCTCATTGGTCATAATCAAATTCAACGATTTTTGTAGTCGCACTACTTGCTGTGCTGAGACCCCGCGGAAGTCGGTTGGTCAAAGGAGGACGGGATGTTGTCAACTTGTCTGAAATAGTGTGAAACACCAAAACATTTTCCGGTCGGTTTTTATTCTGTTACAGAAACAGAAGAACGGTGAGAATTATGTTTTGAAGGAATTGCATTTCTCCACTTTAACGCGAGAAAAAGAGGTAAAATCCGAAGCGCTCAGTTAACCTAGCTAGCTTAGCTTTGGGAATTAGCCATCTAACCTACGTTTATCATTAACTGTCAGAATAACTTAACTCTTATATTGTGACGTTTTGCTAATACAGCTAATCTCATAGAAATCTACATTAAGTTATTGTCTTTGCAAACTCCTCAGTGAGCTGTTCACGTGTGACGTTATACGTCCACACCGGTGGTGGCTCTAAGAGAAACGTTATATAGCATTAATTACATTCAACGTTAGGTTAATTGATAAGTTATTAGTGACGATGAGCGAACGGATGTAGGTTATACTGTATAGTAATTTAGCGACATTGATTGAGCAACAGTGAAGTGCAACCGTACCGTCCCGTTGCTATCTGAAGCAATGCATTGGACAAATCACACACTGTGTATTAGTGAGGCGCTGGGGTTGTTGCCGTTGCCTGTCACTTTGTTACAGTGCGGTTAAGCTTCCGTCTTATTGTTATGGAGGTTCATGTGTCTCTGTGTCTGTCCTGTGACCAGTCTGTGGAGCACAATGTTGGAGTGCGGCATGCTGGACCGAGACAGACGGGCTCTTCAGAGCAGCTCTGCCATTCTGTGCAAACAGCTGGTGGTGGATGAGCTGCTCATTCAGTCCTTGCAGGCAGACAACATCCTGACCGAAAGCATGGCAGAGAATATCATGGTATGTGAACACACTGATGAATGGATATCCTGAGCACAAGCACATGTCAACAGATGTTCAACTGTAACTTGTGTTAGCTGCTTACACCTTGAATGTTAAAAACACCTGATTAAATTGCTGTCAATTGATTGAATGAAAAGGGTAAAGGTTTGGGTCAGGTGTGAGCCCATGGGTGAAACATGAGTCAGAACCTGTTATGGGTCACATGATAAACCTGTGCGGTCAAAAGATGACGATGTAGAATGTTTATTTTGTTGCTTTTATTTTGTAAAACACTAGTTGCTGTCCTTTCTTTAGGTTGTCAAACTATTTGTAATGACCCTAAATCCTTCTTTCTTGCATGTGATTCACCCTGGCTGAAATGACTGGTCACCAGATGACCTCCTTTAAATGATCAGTTTCTGGTTAAATGCATGTTAATTTATTGTTTTGACAGTATTTAGTGACGCTCAACTGCAATGGCGGGAAATGGTTGGAAAACAAAATGTCATGATATTAGGGATGTGAAAAAATGTCTATTAGAGTTAATCTTTGTCAGTGACGTTTAGTTCTCGTCTGATCTCCTCTACTTAAGGCTGAGCTAACCTCTCAGAAACGAAGCTGGCGCTTACTACTGCTCTTGCCAAAGCGGGGGCCCAGAGCTTTTAGCAGCTTCTGTTCAGCTCTGCAAGAAACTGAGCAGAAGCACCTGTACGAACTGCTCACACAATCACCAGAAAAAGATGGCAAAGAGACACCGGCAGAGGTGAGTTAGCACTTCATCAAACATCACACACATCACAAAGTATACACAATAGATTCTTACCAGACTTAGTTCAGTTCTTAGCCTGTTTTATGCTCTATTCAGCTCGAGGAAGAGCCAGTCATGCAGACAACTGAAACAAAGAGAAAGGTGAGCAGGGTGTTTATAATACCTCAACCAGGATTACACCAGTCATTTTCACTCATGACATTTTCACAAGACTTATACAGAACAAAAGCTAATGTCTGGAGAACTCTGTATTGTTTATTAGGTCTTTTTATGAGGTTTTGGAATTGTCAGCTGACGTATACATGCTTACAGTTTGAAGAATAATGGTATGCTCCAGTTACACGGTCTTCCTCAGACATCCTCAGTAGACAGAGAAGATGAGAGTGAGGGGAGCAGCACCTCATCATGCCCAGTCCAAACCTCGGGTAGCTGTCTGCACTCAGAGTCACCATTCAGACGATTGGTCCCAGTCAGGGAGGAAGACAGAGAGACAGAGAGAGAGGGGACGAAGAAAAGAGGAAGAGATAAGCAGACAGATGTGAGACTCACAAACCCCATCCAACTTGTGTTGGACAACCAGATGGTCTGCTGAGGTAGTCAGACAGCAGGCACGAGGTTGCCTGATAGTTAAGTAAGAAGTGCAGTTGTTGTTTTCCCACAACAAGCAAACACTGCTGCCACAGCAAAAATCAAACGCCATCATTATCTGTCTTCTTTTCTTTGTGTTAAGCAGCTGATGTTTTGTCTTTAAGAGTTTGTTCATAATTTTTTATTTCAGAGGTTTGTGGACTCTTCTTTCCCACTTCCCACCCAAGAAGTAATTGCTGCCAAGAGAGCAAGGACACATGGTGAGTGGTGTTGCAGTGTGGCCTCCATTCAAGTCCGATGTTGCGGTCATTGTCAATATTTTTCTGTTTCCGTGGAGACAGGGGGTGGTGTCTGGAGACACTCTGCTCTCTCAGTTATATAGGTGATTGACTTTGAAAGTATAGGAACTCGGTTGCTCTCGCGCTGTGCTACTGTCTACCTGCACCACACCCTTAGAGTGACTCATTCACAGCATTTGTGTACAAAGCTTTTTGTAGTGGGAGCGCACAATTATGTAAAAATTGCATCCGCAATTTAACTTGTAACAAGCAGAGTTTGTGCTCACTTGTTTCTGTGTTTGTGTGTGTGCAGCAGAGTCCATGGAGTTCAGTCTGGATGCAGACAGTCCCATCAACACTCCTGTGCTCCCTTGCACTCCCGACTTTTATCTCTCACACTGCCAGAAGGTAAAATGCTTCTCTTCACCAAGTCAGCTCAACAGGTTTGCAGTAACCTCTGTTTTGCCTGTGACCTTCTGAGAAATACTTGTCTTCAGTGTCACACCACCTATCTGGATATAAGTCAGTGTAGAGCACTAGATGCAGAGTTGCATACAATCTAGTGATTGCAAGTTGTATTCATTTGTAAAAGCTATCTTAGAATAATGTAATGTGTACAAGTAAGGTGTTAACGCCCTTTTATAGAGACATTTCTTTACCTGCTTTTTTGTTTTTCTCTCTCTTGCACTCCAGTCTTACAGAATGAATTCATCCCCTCGTGGCTTTGCTCTGGTGATTAGTAACGTGACCTTTGATCTTTGTGCTGCGCCTGACCTTGACCCTAGGAAGGGAGGTGAAGTGGATGACGAGGTCCTCAGGAAGGTCTTCACTGAGCTGGACTACTTGGTTACAGTCCACAGAGACCTCACTGCTCAGGTAACCCACACACAAACGCACAAACCATTCATCTTATTTCGTTGACAAAGCTGGAAAAGGAAGTAATAAAATGGACAAGAACAACCTTTTGACCTTGACTAATTTCTAGAAAGTGTTTGCCAGGTTAAGCAGTTTCCATTTTAAGTGTGGTAATGTTATCACAAAGCAAACACACTTTACACTTCAGTCTGTCCACTAGTATTTTGGCAATGCAATAGAAACGATATATAGAAAAAATATATCCGATAGATGTTTTTTCTATTGTTTGGTTGTATGTATAGTCATATCTCCTAGCCCTACATTCAAACCCAGAATGATCTATGTAACCACATGACTCTCTTGCCAACCTGTTCAGTATTTAAAAAAGCAACAATCTGTGTCAACCACTCCTTTATTCTTTGAGTAGGGCATGAGGACGTGCATTGAGAACTTTTGTCGACGACCAGATCACCGAACAATGGACAGCTGTGTGGTGTGTCTGCTCTCCCATGGAGTGGAAGGAGCTATTTATGGTACAGACGGACAGCTCCTGCAGGTGTTTTTTGTTTTTTGTATTTTTCTGAATTTATATATATATATGATGTCCTTTTAGGGTACAGTTGCAACCTGTTTCCAGACATGTAACTTTGTCGCTTATTCAATTTCAGCTGGACTGGGTGTTTGAGTCCTTTGACAATGCGCACTGCCCCCTGCTACAGAACAAGCCAAAGATGTTTTTCATCCAGGCCTGCAGAGGAGGTGAGGCTCTCGGTCTGATTCTGTACACCCCTCTATCATTATCAGTTATCGACAATGTAAATGAGAAAATATATGTCTAAACCTATAGGCTAGTCATAATAAACACAAGTAAATGTAACAGTCACAAGCTTTCATTAGTGACATCATTCACATGGCCAGATGTTTGTTTGTCACCGTCCTGGCCACTGGGACAGGCGACCTGGCTGACAGACATATTCATCACACAGCTCCAGATGTTGTTGATTGTGTAATACTACGTCATATTTCAATGTTCTGTTGTAATCAATAGTAGTACAATAATAGTTCATCAATATGTAATTAATCTGTGACTTAACCAGGATCGCAGCTAATTATTAGTCTGTCTTTGTGATGGAGCTTATGGTGACAAATCCTCAGACCCCTTAGGAGCAATCCTAATTACTGTCCCGCACTGCCTCACTCAACCACAGAGCCAACTGCAGGTGTGCTGCCGAAAGGCCATTATACAGGGATGGCCACTGCCTCTGCAAATAACTTAAATGAAAACCTATTATAATGACTGTTTTCAGTAGTGGTGCACCAATAAATCATTACCAGTGACCAACAGATACCTCCCAAATATAGCCAATTCTATGCCAGTTAGTTTTACATGTATGTTCACATTGTGCGCTCAACAGCACAGACGGTAAACAACGTTTGTCACAGCACACACACACACACACACACACACACACACACACACACACACACACACACACACACACACAGTGTTGGCAACGTTCTCGTGAGCTTTGTGATTTGCACACTCAGCAACTGTATCTCTAAAACGCAACAAAAGAAAAAATGATTGTTTAACCAAGGGTCATGCACAATACTAATGTTAGATTTCCTTTCAGAAATAATTCAAAGAATCCTGTTCTTTGCATATTTTGGACCTAAGATTGTCCCTTATGGTGATAACATAATTTGTTTTGCATATTTGGGTTTATCACAGAGTTGGAGAAAATCTGTTTGGCTCCATGACCTTGACATTAATCACAAAACAGCTTTGTCTTGGATTTGTGTGATACTTTGTGTTTTTGCGAGGGCAGTTGTCAAGACTACTTAAGTTGAGTGTGAGACACTAAAGCAGAGGAGTTCCAGACCGAAACCAAAGGAGGGTTGAGTACGAGTGTCAAGATGTAGTAAGTGAAACCGAGTCTGAGTCCAAACATCCACAAAACCAATGCAAGTATGAGACGATGGAAAAAAACGTCTCAAGACCGAACAGAAATGTAAACTAAAAACTGTGAGCTAAATTGAAACTTTTTTTGTCTTCCAGAGGAGATGGACTGTGGAGTGGAGCAGATCGATGGGCCAGCGAGGACCTGCTCACCAAGCTGTGAACAGCGGGATGCGGGCAGGGAGGGACAAGGGGATGCAAACTCCAGACAGAGAGGGGACCTGGGTCGGCCCAGGATCAAACTGCCTCAGCGGTCTGACATGATCTGTGGCTTTGCATCTCTCAAAGGTCAGACAATTTGTAAGTCTGTCCCTTTTGCTACTCTGGGGTGGATTTATTTATGAAATCTGTGTGTATCATCAGAAGTTTAAAGGGTCTAAAAAAATGTAAAAAAACAGTAGCACATGCAGGTAAATGTTTTGTATTGGGTTATTTACTGAACACTTCAACCATCAAACAAAAAAATCAGTTTGATGTGTTTCCTCTGAACCCAGCTGTGGCTTAATATGCCCTTGTTTGCTACCTATCATGCATCGTTCACCAGAACTGCTACCAAACCAATATGGAAGGATGTTGGTGGCTTTAAAGGGAACTCCACTGTTATTCCAACATCAAAGTCCGTTTTGAAGTCTTGGGAAGTACGACTGCATATGTGAAGAAACAAAGTTCTATAAAGCCTTTTGTGGCTCCGGATGCAATAAGTCTAATAAATGTCCTCAAATGATGTCACTTGAGTCGGCATCACATGGGCCAGCAAACTACTTTTGAAATGAAGTGTGACGTAAAAAAGTAAATATCTCTGGCTCTACTGCATCGATACTTTTTAAAGTATCTATACACCCTGAGTCTGACTATGTTAAATCAAGTGCTCTTTTAAAGACAAAAGTGTCTGTTTTAATATTGCATCGGTTGATAACGTATCCCTGAAGTTCTATCTTCATCCATTTCGGCCTGAATGAGCCTCAACAGCTGTCACAGTTTCTGATGTGAACGTTGTTTTATGACTTATAGTTTCTATTTCTGGTTATGACCAAACCAAACATCACCATAGCATCTCATCTCAATTATTTTTGTATTATTAGTATTAAGCCTTTGTTTTTGATCTCTTCCTCTTCAAGGCACAGCAGCCATGCGGAACACCAAGAGAGGATCCTGGTTTATCCAGGAACTTAACACAACACTGCGCCTCCGTGCCAGAGACACACACCTTGCAGACATCATGGTTCAGGTAAACATACGTGTCTTATGCCCACATACGTGTACTGCATGCACTGTGTAAAATATGCTTTCTTGTTTGGCAAACCTCTTCAGGACATCACTTTTCTCTCCTCTCTGTCTCCAGGTCAACGGTCATATTAAGGAGCGGGAGGGTTACGCTCCTGGCACCGCCCACCATCGCTGCAAAGAGATGTCGGAGTTCACCAGCTCTTTGTGCAAAGAGCTCTACCTTTTCCCCAAGTACCAGCCCCAGTATTGATGCATGCACATGTGTTCTCACACACACACACACACACACACACACACACACACACACACACACACACACAGAACATTCCTTGCATTGAAGCCCCTAAATAAGCCACACAACGGTTCATTCCACTCCAATTACTGCGACACAGTTGCACATTATTCCTTTACAACTTCACGTCCAAAAAGAAGATTTATTCATTCATATTTTCTGTGTAAATACTGTTTCCTCAAACAAGCAAAAACACACACACGTGCATACACTCGCACAAATCCTGGGCAGGAGCAAGCTTATGTTAATCTACATGTACTCTGAATTAGCATACAACTTACTCATGCATCTGTGTATCTGCGTCTATGCCAGTTAGAAGGTTTAGTTGGTAATCCTTTTTAGTCATATTTTGTTGTTTTCTTACTGCACAGCTACTTTGAGGGTTCACTCTTTCTTTTTAAGATGTATTTTGTACACAGATCTATTTTTGTGGATTTATTTTATATGAAATTGTTTTTATAAGGATTTTTAAGCTCATTCTCTTTATTTGTATATAATGTTTGTTATGAATTGTGAGCATTTCATGTTCTTTGTCTAGTGACAGGCAGGGGGCAGCACAGAGACAAATGCATTTCAACGTCTCTCTTTCATCCCCATATTTTCAGTTCAGATTCAGACAGCTTTTATTTTTAGGTATAGTTACAGTGATGATGAAACTGTAATTCTCTGCAGCAGGTTTTGACCTGCTCTTGTTGATACTTTTCCCTATGAAGAGGACAAAAAAAAACATAGAGCAGCTTCAAAACAAGACCTTGAATTGTTTGTCTTTTTATTTTTTCAGCTTTTTGTTTGTGGATGTTCAATCAGGAAAAGTCATCTTTTTAACTTTAAATTTCATAAAGGGCACCCCCACTGGAAATTTCACTTAATATCAACGGTGTTACTTTAGATCTGTCCCTGTGCGTGTGCTGCCAGGGGTATTTGGTGCTTCTTGTGGGGTCATACACATACATTGTGAACTCTGACCTTTGTGCTAACGCTGACTTATCATAGTGTGTCTCCCTGTGGGTGGGAGTAGCACATTTAGTTAGTCCCCTTACAGTTCACGTGGTATCTTACTGTATCTGATGCAGTAAATATAAGACATGCATTTTGTATTTGTATCTGTCTTTCATAAGCAATATGCATATTTTCAACAGCCTGTGCCAAATGATGATCTATTAGATGATTGTATGACCTTAGAGCTTTCTGAGTATATGTTACCTCTTTGGCACACATCCACACAGAGAAATCCATTTCTCAAGGTTGTGTGAGTGTTGATTTTTCCCAGAAAGCCCTGATCAGACAAACTTGCGTTTGGTTACAACAGTGTTGTAGTGGAGAAAACAGAGTATATGGTCGAAACAGTATTGATTGTTACCATCTGTGTGCTTTTAAGCTGTGTGTGTGAGGTTGTCACGGCGGGCTCAAAAGCATGGGGTAGCGTTTCCCTGGTTTGGAAGTTGCTCTTCTTAATCCTTTGTTGTTTGTAATTATTTCAACACAAACATTAGAGTAGTATTAAAGGGCTACACTCCTGAAGGGGAAACGTTTTCAAGGTTGATATTTGCTGCCAAGCTTTGCTGAGGTGCAAGGTTGAGGGGGGCGGGAGATATTTTGTTTCTGTCAACACCAATGACTGCCAAATGTTCTATACAATAAACTGGCCATGGTTTTTAAACGAGACAAACTGTTGTTGTTGTTTTTTTACAGCTGCATGTGCATCTGCATTTTCTTTGTGCATATGTTTTGTTCAAGCTGAATCCTGCAGCGAGAGTGTGCCTCTGCATGAATGTACACCATTTGCATGCTCCATTTCCTTTCATCCTCCCAGTTACTGTGTTAGTGTGTGTTATTCCCGGTGTACAGCCTGTCCTCTCTGTTCCCAGGTATAATATAACCTATTCTGCTGTGCTCAGGTCCCTCCATGCTGTGACTGGGACGTATGTATCTCTCCCACTGCCCGCCGCCCAGTGATAATGTTCTGAGTGTATCAGATAGAGGCCCAGCCAGCTGTCCACAGTCATTCTCCCTTGACACACACACACACACACCGGCGGTCAGAGTAACAAATTTCTCGCTGGCCTCCGGTGTGGCTGTGAGATTAGGCTGTCATGCGCTGGCGTGTGGACCACAAAGCAGGGCGGGGTTAAGGGGGATCTGTGTGTGTCTGTGTGTCTTTGTGGTTGTCATAATGGCCGCCTGTCTCATGAGCCTGAGTGGAGGAACCAGAGGACGAGTTGGTTGAGATTAACTTGTCTGAGTGGGATCCGGAGCAGTGGTGGTCTACCCCAAAGGCCCGTGGGCTTCTCAGCTTTTAGTGAAACCTATGCGCTTCGCTCCCTTCCTGGATCGCCTCCTCTAGATATCTGAACCTGCTGGAGAGGTTAAGCAATATTGGGATCACTTTTCCGAGCCCCCTAGAGGGTCCTACAAGCATTTAGGGGTTGTATTTTACAGAGAGAGGGCATATCCGGGGTGATTTTATTTTCGCCCTCAGTAGGACTGCTATAGCATGTGAGTGTTTGGGGGATTGTCTTGCATCATTGGGGAGCTGTCATAATGGTGTCGTGTGCACTTTCCTGCTCACGTTGCAGGGGCAGCCCTATGGGGGCTGCCCCTCCAACCCCCACCACCCCTGTCCAAACAAGAACAGTCCATCCAAACACACGTGCACGCACACGCACCCACCTAATGGTCGGCTGGCAGAGAGGTTGCTGCTAAGGGCAACAAGTTGTGTGTGTGTTTATTAGGTGTCTGCAGTTCTAATAAAGGAAAGCGCTGCGTCCTTCACTGCCTCATCAGATGGCTTTGCTCTGATTTCTGTCGTGTGTCGGTCAGATCCGCAGTCGAGCCGGACGGCTCGCAGCCTCTGGATCATCCGGTGAGGAGAAGAACGCGCTCGGGAAGGACGTCGTCTGCTTTTTTTATTTCCGACTTTTACTCTGAGAATGAGTTTATAGGAGAGTGAGGGACTTTGGAAGATGTTTGGGTGTTTATTTGAACTGGTGTAAAGTGTGTACTTATATAAATATATATTTATATTATATAAATATATATTTATATAAGAGCCAAAAAGTGTGTGTGTGTGTGTGTGCGTATGGTGTTGCCCAAGCCATTGGAAATGCTGGGGTGTCCAGCGAGGTTATTTTTGGACCAGTGACAGCGTGTCAATGGCTGCAGATGCGTCGCAAAGAAAGGCTCTGAGATACCAGCAGACCCTGGTAGGTCTTTACCAAATCACCTATTACCTGCCTGTCTTCTCTTTTGAAATGTATTTCACTTTCCCCTCGTTTCATCCCCCTCCACCTGCTTCTCCCTCATCTCTCCATCTACCCACCTGTCACTTGTTGTTTTTTCCAGCCATCCTTTGCTGTTCCTGACTCACTGTCTCTGATTATTTATCCCTTTGCAATACTTTTCCGAAACAACTAACTCTTGCTCTTTTGTTTTCGTCTGCATGCTGAATCCTCTCGTCCACCAGCAGCGCTCCGTTTTGTGCTTCTCTTCTACGTTGCATAGACTTCTCTTGAATCAAAACTTCTCAACTGTTTCCTCCTCCTACGTTTTCTTTATTTCTTGAACAATATGCAAATGAATGTCCACTTTATTTGTACAGCCTTCAAACACATTCACACTCTCTGCTGGCATTTACCTCCCACACTACGAAACACTGAGTGAAGGTGATAAACGGAACAGATTTTAATATTCATTTTGATTTCACTGCATTTTTTGAATTTTTGTATTGCCAAGATTCCTTCCTTTCTTCTGTGACTCCATCTGTCTTCTGTCTGTTTGCCTCCTCAAGCTGCAGCCTTACCAAGTCATTGCTGTTTTCCTATGTTGGTGGATATAAATACCGATATACAGGAAACCTGAGCAGACAGGTTAGATGTACGTGTTCAGATGAAGTCATGTCACTATATCCTCCGGTTCATCTGCTTAAATGCTCGCCCAGAATTTGAATTTGAATTTTATTAGGATCCCCATTAGCTGATGCCGAAGACATCAGCTACTCTTCCTGGGGTCCACACAAAACATATAACAAAGAAGAAATCAACATACAAAACAACAGATAAAAAGAAGGAAAAAGAATAAATGAGTACATAAAAGTAAAATTTAGTAATACATACTAGGATCCAGTTCAGGCAGCCATGAAGTGTCGCTTCACTTGTTTTTTGAAGCTAGCTTTGTTCTGCGTTTTTAAAATATGATCTGGAAGGGAGTTCCATTCAACCATAGCTCTACATATTACTGTGCGTTGTTTTGAGTTTGTTTTGATTGTCGGAATTGTGTAGTTACCACTGGTGGCATGTCTGGTGGGGTATGTGTGCACATTAGAGCTGAGTGTGAGCTGCTGAGAATGATGGCCATTCCCCCCAAGAGCATCATGTCTTCCATTGACTTTCCTTCATCCAATCACACCCGGTCTGTGAACATAAACGACTCACAGCGTGGGATCTTTTTCAGCAATTGATTTGAAGCATTGTGCTGTTGTCCGTTGCTTTTAAAGGTCATTTTCTGCAGAGTTGAATGTGAAATATAAGTCGATAGAACGACAGATAGATGAGCATCTGAGGTTAGAGCAGCTGGAGTGTGTTTTCATGTGTTGGAGCAGCCTGACAAAGTGTCGCTCCGCTTTTCCTTCTCCCATGAGACGATGGACGATTGCCCAAAGCAAACCTCCAATTCTCTTGTGAGGCCCCTCAAGGGCCATCAGGTCGGATATAAATAAGACATCTCAATTAATTACACGTTCTACAGGCTTAATGTCACACTGAGAAGTCACATCTCTTAGGTGTGAAAGCTATGATGGCGTCTTGTGTGTGTGAGAGAAAGAGAGAGAGAGGAAATTAGAGCCTTGGAGGAGTTTATGTGTAGAGCTGGTAATAGATCATGTAAATAGGATTTATTTATTGATAATCAGCAGTATATTTTAAGATTGTGGGTTTAGACGGCTAAGTCTTCTCACATGCACACTGGTGCTGTGAGGTCACAATATACGTCTGTTTTCAGTGTTCCCAGTATGTCTGCAGTTTAAAACTGGGTTATGTTGAAGGTGTTTTAGATTTTTATGTTCATATAATTGTATTGCATTTAAATACCAGTTTCAGCTCAAAGGGACCTGCTTGAAATGGAAAGCAAGTCCTAAGGTTTTTAATGTCATTATATGGATTGCACAATTACATGTGCTTGTATAAATACATAAATGAGAAAATTATGAAAACACTTCACGCTTACTTTTTTTGCAGGCCTATAACATCCTTATAATTGTTTAGATAGCCTCTAGGAAAGATCCATTTAATTTTTTACTAATTATAGAGAAAATAGGAAATTCAATGCAGGGATGATGTGTTTTTGTAGGCCAACACCAGAGGTTAGCGCCTCACGGTTCCCTCAACAAAAAGCTCCATTTGGATTTTGGATTATTGCAGAAAATAAGCTCTGTGACAAACCCAAATTTATGAATGTAAAGGTGGACTAGTTGACATTTTGCAATCCTGATTAGCGAAAATCTTCATTCTCTGTCTGAGTTGAATTGTTTTTGGTCTGCCCGACCTGCTGTGCACCAACTAAAAGACGGTTACACCGGTAATTGTAATAATTCCTTTTGAAGTGTACCAATTAAATGCTGCCTCTAATTTACCTTTATTTAGTCAAAATATTGTGTTATCTAGCCTCACACCTGGTGCAACAGCTTTTGTCTCGCTTCTAACTTTGACTCATTTGCAACAAATATGGCGTTGACAGTGTGTTAGAATTCAACATGTTTGCATTGTCCTTTCCAGGAAACTTATTTTAAATTATTTCTTTAAAGTCTGGAAATTACAAACTCTTAAATAAAGCGTTATAGAAAAATACATCACAAGAAGTTAGTCCAGCTTTAACCAAGACGTCTTTTGACCGGCAAAGCAAAAAATGATTTCTTGCTGGGTTTTTCAAGTTGTGTTAATCACTTCCAAGTCCCACAGCTGTTGTCGACCCTTGACCTTAACAAAGAGGAAGCACCCTCTCTTGACTTGTGCCACTCTGACAGACACACTCCATCAGGGTGGTGAGAACGTGTGTGTGTGTGTGTGTGTGTGTGTGTGTGTGTGTGTGTGTGTGTGTGTGTGTGTGTGTGTGTGCTTGCTTTGATATTCTGGTTGTGTGTTACAATTTCGGATAAATGAAAAAAGGATGTGGCTAAAAATGAGATTGTGTGAGGCAATGTGTCTCAATCTGTGAGAATGTCAACAGCAGAGAAATAGATCTCATAAGTCTCAAATGTTACAGGCTACTAAAAGGGATAATGTTCACCTGCCAAATGTCTCGCAGGCTGGAATGACTGCGATGCAGTCGATAAAGCCATTAGATTTCACATGATATCGCGGTCACTTGATGTGTCTTTTCAATTACAGAGGTGGCTCGAATGTAATAATCAAACTATTTGTAGACGAGTCACATCGGTAGTTAAATGGCATGTTAACGTGGTGAAGCGGTGTCAATAAGGTGGCGTTGTTGTGTAAAGGTTAAAGCTCGCCATCCGTCTGAACGGCAGGCCTCCTGGTACAGATGGGTTGAGAGAGACAAACAGCGTGAGAGAGGGAGAGGCGTGTCAGTGGACATTGGGTCACGGTGCTGCTAAATTTATCCACGAGTAAGGTTTCAGCTCAGGGGTGGGGGTTGGATGGATGGGGACACGGGGTGGTGAGAGGGAAAGCTTCAGGGGGAAGAGTGAGGGAGAAACGGCTGCACACGAGGTTCAGTCGTAGGTGAGGCGGAGAAGAAAGTATCTGTGGGAATCTGTGGCATCGAAGGAAAGAAACATCTGATTTCTAATGTGTATTTGTACATTACAGATTTGTGCAATTGGAAAAACAAACAAAACAATATTCTGAATATAAATCAAGGTTTCATTCCCTGAAAGCACCTCAATGCTACGGTGATATTAGGACATACATTTACAAATCGGACATTTACGATTTGCGAAGAATTTATTTCCTTTTAAGAACTTTTGAAAAAAGAGAAGTGCAATTAGTTAGTTGTGGTTGATTTAAATGGCCTCAATTTTTTGGGGGCTCATAAATCCGTTTCTGTCCAACAAAGTGAACTGCAAATATATATTTGTTTTACTTAATTGAGATTTAACAGAGCTTTAAGTTAATTCAGCTAATACAAATGTGTTCAATTTGGTTGAAAAATGACAGCAAATTTTTTTTATGTTGTATTGAAATATAAAAATATATAATGTTGGATCCACATAAGAATAATGTAATCGGGAGTGCCGTGGTGGTATAGGGGTTTAAGGTGTTAATGTGTAATGGACCTTCTACAGCAGACATTTTGTCATGTCACAGCAGGGAAAGCGCAGGTGTAATTAATAACAATAATGATGGCTGCATTCCACTTTGCTCTGCCGGTTTCAAGGCCCTGGCGTTGTGCATATTGGCTCACAGGCTTTGTTTAGTGGGACACTGAAATGGAACAGAGCGACCCTTAACGTTATAGGAAGGCTGTAAGAAAGAGAAAAGTTGTATAACTGGATTAATTTAAGTCAGGTCTGTTCCACTTACCAGCTGCAAAGAACCTGAAAGCTGCTTCCATCCATCCGTCTTCTACCTGCTCAGGTCATTAATAAGTATGAGGAACATATCCCATCATGCATCAGGTAGAAGACATGAAAACATCCTGTACAGATGCCAGTTTATTGCTGGCAAAGTTTGCACTCAATTTTAGTGTTGAAATCTAACTGTGGGATTAAAACAGCCGTGCACGCTCCGGGCCAATGGTTGCAGGTGTTGAAGTAATCAATTCCTTTACAAGCAGACTTAAACAAAACACTACATACAACTCAACTGATGTTTTTCGTGAGTAAGATGCAAACAGCAAGAGCAGTCTGGTCCCCAAAGACGTGAGAACTATACTGGGTCACAACAGAACAGTCGGTGACCTATTTTAGGTGCCACAGTTGGAGAAGTTGACTTAATAAAGGTTAAGAATAGAGCCGATTATACCAGCTGAAACCGGCTTATACAAAGTAAATCAATATTTGTCTCTATTGGCGTAGAAATGTTTTATAATCTGCATTTCTATGTATTTTGGACCTCATTTTTCTTATTTCAAGGCTTATAAATTGTCTTTTTATGCAATTTTTGAGTAATACATTTAATGAATAAAATATATTGTCTTTCACAGTGAAACATGGTTCAACATCTCAACGTGTATTTTTGCCATAACTTGAACTTGAAATGTGAGCAATCACTGCTAACATGTTTGACCCCTTTACTAAAGCATGGTGTCTATGTTGAAGGCACTTATAGTACACTGCAGCATTATCCGCCCTATCCCACACAATGTTAATAATGTTAAGGGCTCCACTCAGTCAGCAGGTATTATTTTCATAACTTAAGCTTGTGTCCTTCCTGCCTCGTATCATTTATGATCCGGCTGAAGGAATCTGCTGAACCGGCCGCCTGACTGAGAATATACCTCTCTAAATTAAAAGCTGCTGAAAATGTATTGTCAGGCCTCAAGTGTTTGTATCAACCTCTCCGGCGTTCCCCACTCTCTCCGAATGTGTGTGTGCTGCATTGGCCATACCTGTCAGTCACTGGCCTCCATACTGTACCGAGGCAGGTAGCAGGTACAGTCTCTGTCACAAAGACGAGAAATGTCAGATGTTAGACAAAGATATGCAGAGAGGGAGGTGCAGTATATTAAGGACGCACACGAAGGTGAGCAGCAACCTGCAGGAGGAGCGGCGGAAAAGATGAGGGAGCGGATCAATACTTTTGAAACCGTTCTGAATGTCGATCAATTTCTGGTAAGGTCTATTATCTTGAATATTGACGTGTTTGTTTTTTACCTAAAGTTGGCAAGTCTTTCGCAAGGACATTTATAGGATGCATTTATAAATTGGATAAGAGGAAAGACACTTTTGTTCTGTCTCTTATTTGTTTTATTGACTTTCAATATTTGTTCCTGTTGTGAGATTACTTATAAACCAGCTTTACAGGATAAACGTACCTCCCCATTGTGTTTTTCCCCTGGATTACTTGGTGTAATTATGAACTGTGGGCTCATACATAACACATTTTGCTGTTTGGTTTATTTTTCTCTTTTGGCCTCAACAACATGCTGCAATTAGAACATGACAGCTTGAACAGTGTTTGGATGAGCCATGCAAATGTTATTGTGCTGGTTAATTAGTGTATGCATATGGAGACATGTGATTGGGGAGTGTGTGTGTGTGTGTGTGCGTGCGTGCGTGTGTGTGTGTGTGTGTGTGTGTGTGTGTGTGTGTGTGTGCGTGTGTGTGTGTGTGCGTGTGTGCGTGTGTGCGTGTGTGCGTGTGTGCGTGTGTGCGTGTGTGTGTGTGTGTGTTGGGGGTGGGGGTGGGGTGTAATCTCCTGATCTATCTGTCAGTGAGCAGGTCAGATTTTATCATTAACCTTGTGCTGTGGAACAGGGCTGTATTGTTGTAAGGCCTCACCACACACACACACACACACACACACACACACAAACATTAATTTAGCTCACTCATAAACACACAAATACAAACTTAGCATGCTTGAGAACCTGCCCCAACACACACAGATATTTATGAATATGCAATACTGCCTCTCTCGTGAGGGACGCAGGAATGTGCGATCATTTTTTTTAATTAACTCTCAATGTCACACTGCCCTTCAACCTCGGCATCTATTAGCAGCTCTCACTAACTGAAGCTCTCTGTCTCTCTCTCTCTGTCTCTCTCTCTCTCTCTCTCTCTCTCCGTGCTAGCCCCCTCTGTTTTTGTTTGCACTTGACGATCCTCTTGAAGTACTTGTGTTTTACAGTAGCATTGCCTTGTTGAAACCAGCTCATAAAGGGCAGATCCACAAATGAATCCAAAGCTCTTGACGGCGCCACAAGCATAATCAAAGTGAGGCTTTGTGTTCCTAACAAAGCCAATGGAGGAATGGTTTACATTTCTCCATTTCTTCATCCCGAGAGACTTGCAGTAAGAACAACATTGAGCTCTTACAGTAGAGCACAAGCAACTCATATTAAGGGGCGTCAGAGCTGTACTGTAACGCCTGAATACTTTAATGTGTCCATAGAGACTAAAAAGTGCAGGGAAATAAAAACTACAGGGCAGTAAGTGGGAATCTTGCTGAGAGTAAATTGGTGTGACTGGAGGAGGAAGAGGAGCAGGGAGAGTGATGAAGCCTCTGTTGGACTCGACTCTTGAGAGGGAAGGTCATTCAACAACGAGGAGTCAACCAGCGGCAGCAGCGATGTAAAAGAAATATGCGAGGATGGTGGGAAATGTTGGTTACTGATGTCACTGGATGCACAAGGTTGCTTGGTGACGTCAATGTAAACACAAGGTTGAGCGATGGAGGCAGAAAAGTCACCGGACGTGAATCAATCACGCTTTCAATGTCTCTCTCACGCTGTCAGCCATTTGTCTGATTTTGTCTCCCTCGTTCAGATTTATTTCCTCTTCGACAACTCCGTGGCCATACATCAGGCCCGCAGCTCGGTTTGATTGTTGCAAGAAATTGCGAGATCCAAGGTGATCAAACAATTATCCTCACCTTATAGAAACTGGAGTTAGTAAAGCTTTGGCATATTTTCTTGATTATACGACGTTAATGAATTATTACAATAGCTGGCTGTAAATTTTCAACAAATCATTTGTCTGTATACATACTCAATTAATGTACTACGAAAATGACTAATGATAGTAATGGTAAGCATTTTGTGAATAGGTTTAGTAATTTATCATTTTATTTTACTTACAGTTGTTAGTTAGCTAGTTAATTGGTTTTGATTACAAAGACAGATGTATTATAAAACCAAATAAAGACAATAGGTTCAAACTAAATGCTGTAATCAATGCTATACTCTTGCCCGATATTTACAAGTAGCAAAATCTACATATAATCACTTCAATTACTGCAAAAACCAAACCACATGAGATGCTGCTCTTCAGCAGTATATTAGAGAATATAGTTTGTTGAAACAATAATTATCTATAATGTATAGCTGTAACCTTGTGGAAGTCTGTTTCGTTGCGCAGGACGCAGCATGGGACAAATGGGAGCAGTGCACAGGTTCCTGTTGTCCCTGGTTTTGGAGGAGCCTGGTGCCAGCGCCTGTTTGATGATGGTGATGGATTAGTGCTTTGGTGTTAATGTGTAGACTGGTGGTGCTGAAGTAGTCTGCAGTGCAGGACAGCAGGCAGAACAGGAGCACAGCTGCTGCCACATCATGCTAAAGACAACTGATGAGGAACAGGTAAAGACCTGAAGACCAAAGGCTTCATCTGGCCCCATGGGGGACGGGGTTTTAGTTATTCTCTTACGGAGTTAATGACACAGTCCAGGGTTGTCCTGTCATTTCTCTTGAATCACAAGCTCCTTCAGTGGATCTGTTTACATGTGTTGACTTTAAAGTTGTGTTAATGGGTTCTTTGCTCACATTAGAGCACAATAGATGTATATTTTAAGAAGATTAACCACTAAAGAGTAGACAGTGTATTATATAGTGTTGTATTGCTGTAAAGTTGACTCAAATAGGATTGTGTGGACCAACTAAATGGACCATAACTCCTGGAGAAATTATTTCTAGTAAATTTGAATCTGGGTCTGTGGTTTTTCAGAGGTGTGAGATTTAATTGTGTCTTTTTATTTAATGTGCCTTTACACATTACACATTACACAAACAGATTTTTTTTAAACTTTTTAGCAAATTATTAATTTAATTTGTAAGGAATAACACATTTTACCATATCAGTGAACACATTTGGGCAAGTAATGACTTTGTTTTATCCCAAAATAAGATCCTTAACTGACTTTCCATAATTCACTGCTGTGATCTAAACTTTCCCACGACATTCTGTGTTGCTCTTAGTAGCAAACCCCATTATTATATAATTCAATCATGAATGAATAACCGTTTGGGGTTTGTAGTGAGGTCTAAAATAACTTTGACAATTTAGGGACATCAAATATTTTCAAGAACCTTTAACAGTGTAACACCTGCTATGTGGTGTATTCATTATAAACTACTGACTCATGTCTTATCGTGGACTGCTTGTGTAAAGCAGGTTTTGTGCAGAAAATCTCAACAAAAGAAAGTTGCACTAACTTCTCTCTGTTGTACTTATGTGAATATTTTCAATTCAGATGAGATTGTAGATTTCTGTTGCGCTTTTATTTTATGATTGCTGGATTATGAGCAGGCAGCTGAGCTTTCGTGTTGGTCCTCTGGTCCCGGGCCTCCTGGTTGGATGTGCCAGCTCTCCTTTCCTGTGTGAACATGAGACAGTAATGTGTGGCAGGCAGCCCTCCTTATGATTTAGCTTCTTGCTTTGCTGTGAGGTGGGATGCATGTGATCTATAGGTTTCAGTTGCACACCTTAGCTGCACCTGGATCTGCAGTATTTTACAGCTTCTGTGGTTTACAAGGTGTCGTGTTTTCTGACCACGTGTGTGTGGTTCTGTGGGTGTGTGTGTGTGTGTGTGTGGTTGTGTGTGTGTGGTTGCGTGGGTGCGTGTGTGTGGTTGTAGGTGTAAAGCGTAGGGGAAGATGTGGAATGTCCTCTCTTCCTGGGGCTTTTCCCCTGGCTCCTCTCCAGCCCCTGGCTCCTCTTAGGGAGGGGTTTTTCCGATCTCTATGCCCATTTCGTCTATTTCTGTCAGCCAGGGTATTCAGGTTGGTGTGTATCCCTTACACACACGCCGCACATTCCCCATCTCTTTCTCGTTATCTCAAGACTCTTCACACTGGATCTAGTTTTTTCCTTCTCCCAAGTCTCAGTTTTCAGAGGTATTTCTCCTTCACCTAACTCTTCGCTTCCCTTCTCCCCCTCCTCCTTATGTCATGCATTTTGTTTTCCTTCTCAGCAATCCTGAGACACGTGATGTATTTCTGCTGTATGCATCATGTAGTGATTGTCAGTGTCTCCCCGGTTTCAGCTGTACGGTGAGTACAGGGAGCAGCTAGGAAGCTTTGCCAGACGGGAGGCTGCCCGTCTGCTGACAGAGAGACAATGTAGGAGGCAGGCGGGGGAGAACCCCACCGGCCGAACAGGGCATGGGCGGCGACATCATCATCCTCATCACCCTGTGTCCCTGGAGTCGTATCACAGCCACGCCTCCTCCACCAAGAAGCCTCGTCCTTACTCAAAATGCCAAGGTGACAATCAGGAATGAGTTATTATGTCCAAACGCACTCATTCAAACACTTTACAAAAGGTTTTCTGTAAAGAGGCCAACTGTGGTAATGGTTTCCATTGCTATGGCTCTTTATGTAATAACCAGGAAACAAACAGGAAATCAGTAAAATATTATTTATTAATTTGTTGGTACTGGCTGCTCACTTGAAACTTTAGTTTTTTATTACACATACTTTAAAAAACAAATTCTCTAAAACTTATTTGGATTTTCCATATTGTATTTTTCTGGACATTTCGTTCCACATGAAGCTCTAAATGCTGTTTTAAAACGTTCTCCTGCCTGAAGGATTACATTTCTTCTAGAAAAATACTGAATGCTTATTTATTTTTCAGTACACAAGTTATCTAATTTGAATGTGTACACTGCAGTAAATGACTGGCTTTTAGCATTAGAGTACTTGCTGTTGTTAGTTATGAAAGCTGGACCTAATATTTATTTTAGATTGATTCAACTTCCAGAATTGCATTATAAAGTTCCTTTTATTTTAGATGTTTACATCATATTCTTGTATTCTATATTATTTATATACCTGCACAATTTCAGAAAGCATTTATTTATCAGTTTTCTATGTGAATTTACATTTAAATCTTTCTCTTTTATAATACATTTTTATATATTTACCATTGTGGTCTCAATCTCAATGTCACTTTCTGATTCAATAGTTGTTTACAGAAAATACACACACATCCATTTGTAAATGTCAAAAAAGCTCACTCAATGTTGACATTACATAATATGATGAGCTATCGCATCATCACTGAAGCCATGATCACACTGGATGATTCCCAGTGTTACGATAACTAATTGTAATTTAATCAAGATAAATGGATTTGAGGTGAATCATTAATTTGCTCTCTCTGTCCCAGATTGTTTTGCTCGTGTGCGGCGGTACATAGTGACCAAGTTGGGGGAAGACTGGATATTTCTGGTTCTTCTGGGACTGACTATGGCTCTGGTCAGCTGGAGCATGGACTACGCCAGCGCCAAGAGCCTGCAAGGTGCACAGGCCAAAGCCAGAGAGCTGATTCCTGTCAATCTGCACTTTAATAACACAATACTTTGTCTGTAATTATTCCATTTGCACTCATGTGTTTTCTCTTTCTGTCTCTGTTGTCTGTCTTTCAGCTTATAAGTGGATGCACGTGGAGCTAAAGGGAAATGTGCCTCTTCAGTACCTGGCCTGGGTTACCTATCCCATGATCCTTGTCATGTTCGCCTCGCTCTTTTGTCACCTGGTCTCCCCACAGGCCATCGGTAAGCTCTCCATCACCTGTCAGCCTCTCTTATCCTCTCCCAGCACCTGTTTATTTCCTCTCTTCCCCTCCTTTTGTCTGTTTTCCTGTTGTAGGAGAGTGGCGCTCTTTCTTTAGTCCACTTCTCCATCTTTTGCTGTTGTTTTTACAGGTTCTGGCATTCCTGAGCTGAAAACCATCCTGAGAGGTGTAGTGCTGAAGGAGTATCTGACCCTCAAAGCCTTCATAGCTAAAGTGGTCGGGCTGACTGCTGGCTTGGGCAGTGGGATGCCAGTAGGAAAAGAGGTAAACAACCCCCCTTTTTATATCAGGTTTTCTCTGTATTTACCATTATTCATTGAGCCAGCATCACTATAATCAACATCTCTGTTTCTCTTTCCGCATCGCTCTATCTGATCTTTCTCTAAGCTCGGAGTGTAATAAATCATCATGTTTTTCTCCTCCTCTCCCTGCTCTCACGGGATTGAAGCAAATTCTTTCTCAGCAAAGGAGCACATTAATTTCCCCCATTACAGTAACAGAGTAACTGTCACATGCAGCAATTATACAGTGATGTATCTGTTCTGATACAACATGTCCCAGTTTAGCCTCCATGTTTTACAGACAATAGTCGGTGTCTGTGGATGTAACATTACGTGTCACTCATCTGTGTCATGACGTGTCACCTCAGGGTCCATTCGTCCACATCGCCAGTATCTGTGCCGCAGTGCTGAGTCAATTCATGTCCATCTTCTCTGGAGTCTATGAGGTAAGCCGAGGCCCTGACCAAAACTCACTGACCACAGTTAATGCACTTAATAAAGGTGTGAAATGTAGTTTTCCCATCATAACTTGAAATTGCCAATTTTGTGTCCATGAAGTTCATTGAAAGGTCCTTGAATAGGATGTTGACGAGAAAGTGGGAACCCTGTGACTGTTGTCCTCTCCCATGTCTCCCACCCAGCTCACGCCCTCCCCTCCCCTCCCCTCCCTGTTTCTCTATGTTTTGGCTCGCCCCCTCGCACCTCGTCTGTGTTTGCGTCTCACTGTATTAATAGTGTGATGGTAATGTCTGGCATGTGTATTAACAGTGACCTCCCATATCCCTGTCTCTCTCTTCCCCTGCTCTCTCTATCTCCTCGTCCCCCCTGCCTTCCCATTCATCCCTGCTCGTCCTGTGACCCTTAACCCCAGAATGGCACCCATAACCAGGACCTGTTGGTGTGTGCGAGTGCCGTGGGAGTGGCCACGTGTTTCGCGGCCCCTGTGGGAGGCAAGTGCCCCCCCCCCCCCCCCAAGTGCCCCCCCGGTCTGCTTTGTCCTCCTGATATAACATGAGGACCACAAACGTGGAAGTTACATCTGACCTCAGACCAGTGACCCGCATTATTAAGTGATGAATAAAACTGGATGAATATTCAAACATGCAGATGTACCTGTCAATATGTAGCTGATGTCTACTCTAAAGGAAGAGTTCGATATTTTGGGAAATCCACTTATTTGCTGAACTCCTAAGAGTTAGATAAGAAGATTGATGCATAAAATTTCAAACTATTCCCTTAACACTGGCCTCAGACCAGTGTCCGGCATCACACATGAGCCTTGAATCATACATGTATTTCCTGATAAGGCCTTTTCTGCATCTGTTGTGGTAAATAATAAAATATAAATACACATTGAGCAAAAATAATTTCACACGGATCATTAATGATACTCTCTTCCTCAAATTGTGATTTTAGAAAGTTACATACAACGTCTAAATAATTAAAGGAAATATTTAATGTCTGCTGCCATTAATTTTCAGCCTGCAATCAGTTGCAGGGATTTGTTTTTAAGCACGATGTGACCCGTTTCTTTCCTGATTGCTTAATTTCTCCCTCTAAGTCTTGATTTCTCTGTTTGCCGTGTGCATTTTTGCTTTATATTCTCTTGATGTGCTTTTTTTCCTCATCTTTATAAAACAAATCACACTCAAGTGAACAATATTTATTCACTTTATTCCATTTTGCTTCCTTTCTGTCAATCCCCCCCCTGTGGGTCCCTGTCCTCTCCACCTTGATCTTTTATTCTCTCTATCTCCAACTCACTCCCCCGTCTTTCTGTCTACGCTCTCATCTCACGCCTTTCATTGCTCATTGTCTCTCTCAACTCTTTATTTTCCTCCTTGTTTTTCCCCTCTCCCTCTTTGTTTTCTGTGTCAGTAGAACCCTTATGGTTACACAGATATTCTGACTGTTGGCTGTGCCGTGGGGGTGGGATGCTGTTTCGGCACTCCACTTGGAGGTACTGTACAACTTACACACGGCCCTATACAACAAAACCCTGCATCAAACATCTCCTTGTACTGGATACTGTACTGAGACTGTGCCTTTGAGAATCAACTGAAATGTGTCAGTGCTTACAGAACAATAACCAACCCTTGGCGGAGCAGCTTATATTAATGCCTAACAGATGTATTTCAGGACAATTATAGCGGCAAAAAATACCTTTTTTTCATAGACCAGATTTATCTTTTAAGGCATGTTTTAAATCAATAATGCCAAACATGTTCCAGTTCCGTGTGTGTGTGTGTGTGTGTGTGTGTGACTAATATCTGTGACTGATGTGTATGTATGTGTGTTTGGTTCTGTTACAGTCTGTATTCACTTCCTGTGGTTCTCCTCAGCTTCAACTCCTTTTGGACTAATTTTCCTTATTCAACTCATGTCTCTCTCTCTCTCTCTCTCTCTCTCTCTCTCCCTCCCTCTCATCACCACCACCAGGGGTGTTGTTCAGTATTGAGGTCACGTCTACCTACTTTGCTGTGAGGAATTACTGGCGGGGATATTTTGCCGCCACATTCAGCGCCTTCATATTCAGGGTGCTGTCTGTGTGGAACAAGGATGCTAGTGAGAAGCACAGCACACACACACACACACACACACACACACACACACACACTGCTGTAAAAGGCATTTTATGGAAAGTAGCTGAATATGACAGCTAAGTAATATTTGCTTAATGTTTCAAGTCATCGTCTTCGGTTTATTCATAATCCACCAGCACAGAGTCAAATGCTCATAACTTGCATCTAAATCCCTGCACCATAATCTCTGCCTTTATTACTTTATTATGCCAACGTATTACAGTTTATAAGACTAATTTCTGTCTTACTCTATATTTAAACAAATTCATATTCTCCAAATAGTATAGAATAGAATGCATGTCGACGACGGAAATCTTTTAGATTATTGCTAATCATTTTCAAACTAATGTAAGCTTACAGTTCTATCTGTGACCTCTGATTAACTCACTGCTGCCTGCTCAGCACTAAGCAGCAGACAGACACGGTTAGCTCACAGCTGGTGAACGTATGGATCATTGAGCAGCTAAAGAGACAGATATATATATAATATTCCATCAGAGGTGGTGAAGAAGCAAAGAGACACGAACATGACTCCTATGGGATCGTAATGGTGCTCTGTGTCTGTCGGATGTGTAAATAATAAACAGTTTGCTAATAATAATTTCAACATGTCAAATTTAATGGTGATAAAATATCAATATTGTGTTCACAGCTTTTATCAGCTGCCCCAGACTGTAAAGTCCTACAAAACATCCTCTGTTTTAACATTATGAATTTAATATTATTCCTAAAAGTATTTTTTTTCATTTTCCTGCACACTTTAGTCCATGATATTTGAATGTCCTTTCAGGCTTTGATTTTATGATAAATTATGATAAGGTTGTATGTTTTTATGATAAAAACTCAAGATACATGAGCACTGAACTGAAAGATTGAGATCACATGTTCTGATGTTTATATTTTTTTCTTTGTTGCGTTTCTTTTTCTCTCAGTCACAATCACAGCTCTCTTCAAAACTAACTTCCGGATGGATTTCCCTTTTGACCTGCAGGAGCTGCCTGCATTTGCAATAATAGGGTGAATACAAATGTGTGTGTGCAATGATATTGTGTGTCTCTGCTTTTTAAATATATATATAGAAATAGTCATCTATCCCCCCAATACATATTTATAATAATGTTGTTCCCATACATGGTTGTTGTACAGGAGAAGCAATAAGAACAAGTTCGGTTCTCATGTTTTAGGATCTCGTGTGGTTTCCTGGGGGCGTTCTTCGTCTATTTGAACAGACAGGTGGTTCTCTTCATGAGGAGACCGACAGCACTCACACGCTTCCTAACCAAACAGTGAGATCCCCACACACACACTCACACACACACACACACACACACACACACACACACACACACACACACACACACACACACACACACACACACACACACACACACACACACACAAGGCAAGGCAAGGCAAGGCAAGGCAAGTTTATTTGTATAGCACATTTCAACACAAGGCGATTCAAAGTGCTTCACATACAACCATTAAAAGCAATTAAGAACATTCATTAAAACAATAAAAAACAGTTAAAAAGCAAAAATAGATAGATACAGAATTGAATAAAAGTTGCAGTGCAGTTTAAAATATAAAATGCAGTAAGATGCAGAATCTGGTTTAATTAAAGGCAACAGCAAACAGAAAGGTCTTCAGTCTGGATTTAAAGAGGCTGAGGGTCTCAGCAGACCTGCAGCTCTCAGGGACCTTGTTCCAGATGTGTGGAGCAGAAAAGCTGAACGCTGCCTCTCCATGTTTAGTTCTGACTCTTGGAACAGAAAGTAGACCCGTCCCAGACGACCTGAGGGGTCGGGATGGTTCATAAGGCAGCAGCAGATCACTAATGTATTTAGGCCCTAAACCATTCAGGGCTTTATAAACCAGCAGCAGGATTTTAAAGTCAATTCTTTGTTGGACAGGAAGCCAGTGCAAAGACCTCAGAACCGGAGTGATGTGATCCACTCTCCTGGTCTTAGTGAGGACTCGAGCTGCAGCGTTCTGAATCAGCTGCAGCTTTCTGATTGACTTTTTACTGAGACCTGTGAACACACCGTTACAGTAGTCAAGTCTACTGAAGATAAATGCATGGACAAGTTTCTCCAAATCCTGTTGAGACATAAGTCCTCTAACCCTTGATATATTCTTCAGGTGATAGTAGGCTGATTTTGTAACTGTCTTGATATGGCTGTTCAGGTTGAGGTCTGAATCCATAACTACTCCCAGATTTCTGGCTTGGTTTGAGGTTTTTAACGTCAGTGATTGTAGCTCAGCGCTCACTTTCAATCGTTCGTCCTTGGAACCAAAAACAAGTACTTCTGTTTTATCTTTATTTAATTGAAGAAAATTCTGGCACATCCAGTTGTTGATTTCTTCAATACATTTAGCCAGCACTGGTATGGGATTATAGTCCCCTGGTGATATAGTTATGTAGATTTGTGTGTCGTCTGCATAGTTATGATAACACACTTTGTTGTTTTTCATAATCTCAGCCAGTGGAAGCATGTAGATATTGAACAGAAGAGGCCCCAGTATTGAACCTTGGGGAACACCACATGTCATACCAGTCAGCTCTGATGTGTAATTAGCTACCGACACAAAGTATTGTCGGTCCTTCAAGTAAGAGTCAAACCAGTTAAGTGCTGCGCCAGAGTCCTACCCAGACTTTCAGTCTGTCTAGTAGTATGTTGTGATCGACTGTGTCGAATGCAGCACTGATATCCAATAATACTAAGACTGAAGTTCTGCCACTGTCTGTGTTTAAGTGGATGTCGTTGAAAACCTTAACAAGAGCAGTTTCAGTACTGTGATGCTGACGAAAGCCAGACTGGAAGACATCAAAACAGTTATTTTCGGCCAAGAAGCTATTTAGCTGTTGATAAACCACTTTTTCCATTATTTTACTTAAAAAGGGGAGGTTTGATATTGGCCTATAATTTTTCATTATTTCGGGGTCTAAACTAGCCTTCTTTAGGAGTGGTTTAATAACTGTAGTTTTTAGGGCTTGTGGGAAGACACCTGAGAGAAGGGATGTGTTTACAATTTGTAAGAGGTCAGTGATCATGCAGTGTGAAATATTTTTGAAAAAGTGTGTTGGTAGAAGATCTAAGCAGCATGAGGATGTTTTCAGACACACACACACTCTCTCACACAGGGCATTCAAATCCAATTCCTCTTAATGTATCTCCGCTCTCTCTCCAAACTCATCAGTCTCACAACACTGGCCAGGACAGAAGCAAAGCCTTAACAACCTTTCAGCCAGTTGTTCCCTCAATGTGGAGATTCACTTATCCTTTGAGACTCAACAGTCAGGGAACATTAGTCTCCACCACTAGAAAGAGGCGAGCAGCAGCGCCAGGGGAGCCATACAATCAGTGGTGGTTACACACTCGTACTGAGTTATTTCTGTTGCAAGCATCACTTATTTTGCCATGTTGTTGTTGTCTAAGAATATATTCCTGTTAATGACCGTTTGTGTGTGTGTGTGTGCATGTGTGCGTGCGTGTGTGTGCGTGCGTGCGTGTGTGTGTGTGCTTGTGTGTGTGTGCATGTATATCCAGTCGATTGATCTATCCAGGTGCAGTGACACTGATCATCGCCACCTTAACCTTTCCACCTGGATTTGGACAGTTTATGGCTGGAGAGGTGAGACTGACTCAATCTCACACTCTCTAACTCCTTTTTGTGTTCATTAATATTTATGATTGAATAAGTAGGTCTAGATTGTGTGGTTTACTTATGTTTTGCTATATATAGAAGCAAAGACAAGCCATAATGATGTGAATTTTATGATCAACTTAAAGGGGAACTCTGATTATACATAAAACCTGTTGTGGCTCCACAGGGAGCTGAAGGAAGCCTGATGAATTGTCTCAAGTTGATTAGGGCTAAAAACTATAAGACTGAAAATAAAAAAACTGGGGGTGTGAAGTTAGAAAGAAGACCTTGAGTTTTTATTTTATTTTATTGGCAAACTGAATACAAGCAACCTGAATTATGTATTTTCAATATGTAAACCCTGAATGAACCATTAAAATTAGCTGTTCGGTTAAAATCCGTAGAGCTGTTTTTCCTTCCATAGCTGCACCCCTTTTTTTATTTATTTAATATACAGTAGATATTCAATATGCAGTCTATTTTTGTGATTAGCTTTTTCTTTGGATAACTATTCTGATTTTTTATAAGGTATCTGAAGGGTCCTAATGTACATGCCGGACAACTTAACCATGACATCAACAGGATATGCGTTTATATAGACTTCGTAATGTCTGCCTTTCGCCTGATGAAGCCTTGGTGGAGGTTAAACGGTGCATTTGTTCAGTTTCGATAATGTTTTGTTTCTGTACATCTGTCCTGTCTGGCAGCTGATGCCCAGAGAGTGTATCAACTCCCTGTTTGATAATTTCACCTGGACCAAAATCTCAGGATCTGCGGCGCCGCCCGGCCTGGGTCGCTCCTCTGCATGGCTTCATCCTCATGTCAGCGTCTTTGTCATCCTCCTCCTCTTCTGCGTCATGAAGGTATACAGGACTTGTGTTACATTCAAACACATATGTATGTGTGTGTGTGTGTGTGTGTGTGTGTGAAACCTCTGGGACTGGTCTTGAGCCGTCCTTGATCCGGTTTTTGTGTTGTAGTTCTGGATGTCAGCACTTTCCACCACGATGCCCATCCCCTCCGGTGCCTTTATGCCAGTGTTCATATTAGGTAAGAGGATTTTGTAATGCGAGTGTCTCCTGCTGAGTTTCAGTTCAATTTGTTTTTACCAGCGTGTCTTATCTCTCCCCTCAAGGAGCTGCTTTCGGCCGCCTCGTGGGGGAGATCATGGCCACTCTTTTCCCAAATGGAATCCTGTTTGATGGGATAGTCTACCGTATCCTGCCGGGAGGTTACGCTGTCATTGGTCAGTCTACTAACCTTAGTGCTGTGCTCAGGAACCCATAGGACTTATAGAAGAGACTTAAAGAAGACTATGATTTGAGAACATTTGATGAACTACTGACTGTTTTCTTTCAGTTAAAGGATGTGAATGTAGCAGCAGTTTAGAAACAGTTTGTAACATCTGTGGTTAAAATGAGGCCTCTAAATTGTCTAATTTATAATGTGATGTGTAATCTTAACCAAAAACATTTTAATTTCCACAAATTAAACCTTTAAAGTCATTGAAATTCTTGAATTTGATGTCTGACTCATTGTTGTAACCCTGCTCAAATCAATGGATTTCTTAATTGCAGTCTATTATGAGTACATTTTTAAAACTCCAGTCCCCCCGACCCTCCACAGGATAAGCAGGTTGGAAAATAGATGGATGTGATGGATAAAGACAGATATTAAATAGATATTTGTACTACTTTACTCGTTGATTTCTGCCTACCAACGACTCCCAACATTGTTGAACTCTCTTTAAAATTCTTATTTTATCATATTATAAGTACATTCAAGGCCAAAGTGGATGTGGTCAGGTACAGGAACAGGAACAAGTACAGAGCAATCAGATGGAGGAATGATAGTAGAGGAATGGCTCTCTCTAATATCCCGTCTTTTGCTCTCTACCAGGTGCGGCAGCGATGACGGGAGCCGTCACACACACGGTTTCCACTGCTGTAATCTGCTTTGAGCTGACCGGTCAAATCTCGCACATCCTGCCGATGATGGTGGCCGTCATCCTAGCAAACATGGTGGCCCAGGGTCTGCAGCCTTCTCTCTACGACTCCATCATCCAGGTGAAGAAGCTGCCTTACCTGCCTGAGCTGGCCCTCGGGCACATCAGGTAAAGCTAAAACTGCCAGAAAACTTATTTGGGTGTTTATGTTTTCCATGCAGCTGTCATTGTAGGACAAAGGGTGTTTATTGTAGCATCTCTACATCCCCAGCAAGTATAACATCTTTGTGGAGGACATCATGGTGCGCAAAGTTAAGTTCCTATCTTCTCATGCCACCTATCGGGAACTGAACCATCTGCTTGAGAACACAACTCTGAAAACCATCCCGCTGGTCGACTCTAAAGGTGACTTACATCATCACACACTTAATGCTTCTATCTTGTGCTATAGATGCTTCGTGGGAAAGAAATTATTTAATATTTTGGGAAATGTACTTATTCATTGATACCACACTCTATCAGCAACACTAAATCTCAGTGATTAACACATTATAAGGACTCCAGGAAATCACTGTTTTCTTCCATGAAATTGTCCCACACAGGAAAATATTGAAAAATTGTAAAAAAAACAACTAATTTTATAATTTTTTAATTTCCATTCTTGTCCAAATTTAACAAATGTGGTCTATTGTCATTTATGCCAAGTTAAAACATCACAATGTTCCAAATCATCAGATCGCTGTACTGTTCACTCTAATCAGGAGTCTTAAATCCAAAGTGATTTTCACACTACATAACTGACTGACAACAGGGGTCACACAGATCTTTCACTGGAGTCCCTGATGTCTTCACAAACACATGTGAGAAGTGACACCATACTAATAGCATGCGCATAGTCATCATGCTTGTAGATGTTGTCATTGGCACGCGTTTACACAGAATAGCCAAGTCTTTATTATTCATCTATTTTCCTCAAGGTGACAAGGACTTTGGTACATGTTGCAAAATGCATCACATAGGACACACCATTACAGCGTGACCCCTCCCCCATGTTTTCATTGCGCTCTCATTGGCTGTAGCTCCCCGGCAGACTCCCTGACAGGTCCAGATATTTGGCATGCTTGATATCTGGGATGCGTCTGCAATGCATCATCGAGCCTCTCGATTTACGTCTTTGAACGGTTCACTCGTAGTGAGCCGTTTCCAGTATTTATTGTGGCTTCTTATTGAGCCATCAGAATCTTCTCATTGAACTCCAAACAAGTAAGCAAATAAGTGTATTTCCCAAAATGTTGAACTACTCCTTTAACACTTCTCTCTGTAGAATCCATGATTCTTCTGGGCTCCATCGAGAGGACGGAGCTTCAAGCCGTCTTTGACTGGTGGCTCTCACCTGAGAGGCGAGCCTTTGAAAGAGGTCAGATCTCACCAGGCCAGGGCTCCAAAGTCAGCTGGGAGTCCTTCGCCTTTGTAGACGAGGATGGCGGCGAGGAGAGCGCAGACAAGGTGAATAAAACAAACTATAAATTAACTTAATTATCTTTTTTTTATTTTTATATGTATTTACCAGCCAAGTTGTGTCTGCAGACGACTCCAGTACAGGAAGAATTTAACGGGCCCATCCCATCCCCCAGAGCTCAGGAGCCCTCCACCAACCACACAGGTTCAGGTAACACGGCAGCTCCACTGCACATGAAGACCAGTCCGTCTATCAAATGTCGCTTCCTCTCTTGTCTAACATGTGTTGCCATACCATATCCTCAGACAAGCGCAAGCTGCCATCTGTCAGGACTGCCCTTCAGAGACTCTTCTCCTCCACATCGGGCCAGGTTGAAACTGAGGTAAGATTAATCTCACATACTGGTACTCATTATTTTTGACCTCTGAAGCTCAAAGGAGCAGCGCGTCACTGATCTGCTGTCGAGTTGGCAGCGACGGCTCAGACGAGGTTATCAGTCCAACATGGCACCTGGAGCCAACCTGGCTTATGTGATGGGAGGGGCATGACATGATGCATGCATGAAGGAGTTGACATGTTGTGCAGTGGGTGATGCCATGAAACCACCAGGAGTCATCGTATCATCATGTAGCTTTGCATACTGACTGCCCATCAATCTGTCCCTCTTTGCTCAGGAGGCCACACCCTCTCCGCTGACGGACAGCATGTCCCCAGAGGAGGTACTGTACGTTATTGATTCACCATGCACAGCCAACAATGAGACAAGCAAAACCATCCAAATTAATAAGTAGAAACTCTGTATACTCTTAGTCCATCTCTCTGCTTTGTGATTGGCTGATGCAGATCAAAACCTGGGAAGAGGAGGAGCTGGATAAACCAATCAATATGGAGCAGATACGTATTGATCCCTCCCCATTTCAGCTCGTGGAAAGGACGTCTCTGCACAAGGTGACCGCAGCAACACCTGGGTGACATGAAAAAATAATGTACAGACACGGATAATGCAGTTACATATAACGGATAATTACCATTTCAAAGCAGCATTTTTTAAATAATTGTTATTTTGAGAAATACTTATACATCATTTTAAACAAGCACGAGTTGTAAATGTTGTCTGTGATTAAAAACGTAGGCCATGCTTGTGATGAGCCTTTCAACCCTTTAATGTGTTACTCCTCGATTATATTTCATAACACAAAACCACAAAGCAGCCCTCAGAGCTGTTGTGGGTATTAATCCTTGCTTAGAGGTGTGAATAGGTTTGTGGTACCTTAAGCTATCTGCTTCCCCTTTTGTAAGTCTTTATGCGAAGATAACTTTCTCCTGCGCTGTAGTTTCATATTAAGCTTACAGGCATGGTCTCGATCCGCTCAGCTATCTCTCTGCAAAATTACAAATAAAAGTATCCCCAACATGTGTCAATATACATTTCAACCTGTGAAAACAGTTGTATAACATCGTCCGTGGCTCTAAAGCCTTTCAGAGTTTTCTCAGATTGAGTTTAGAGATAAAAACATGGGCAGGAAGGTTCTTAAATAGGGATGCACCAATCCAACTTTTTCAGTCCCGATAAAGATATCTGGGCTTTGGGTATCGGCCGATACTGAGTACTGATCTGATACCAGCAATTAATTAATCAGCTGTAAGCCTCACTGTGTAGAAAAGGACCATTCATCTATGTGTAAAGCAACATCAGGCTTGACCAATATAACAAATAAATACATAGATATGAATGTACTGAATTGTTATTTATTAAAATATTGGTATCCGATACACAATCTAGATATTTGAGTCAGTGTTGAACCGATATTAATATTAGTGCATCTAGTCTTTTTTTAACTCTGTCTCCAGTGAGTCATCCAACTTATGGAGGTGGGATACTGCTGGATTTTTTTTGTTTTTTTTATGTCCATACAACCATACAGCTTTGAATCTTGAATTTCAAGCATTGATTCATGCTATATTTCTGTATCTATTTTCTTTTTAACTTGCGGGACAAATTGTTTACAAGGAACCGTGCAGCCATGCAGCAGAACACTGTCACGCTGAAACACATTTAACACTGACTGGATCATGTCCTCCTCTCTCTCGTTACTCAGACCCACACTCTGTTCTCCCTGCTGGGGCTCAGTCATGCCTATGTCACCAGCATTGGAAAGCTGGTGGGTGTCGTGGCACTGAAAGAGGTAAAGTCATATTTTGCCTTTATGTGCATGTTTTTGTCGCCTCTCTCAGTTTGATCCTGTAATGCGGCATGACAGCGAGCTGCGATGATCTCATGTTGTGGGCAGTTTTTCTGTCACTGGGTGCATCATGTTTTACGCTCTGATTAATTCTGCCTTCAACTCATCGTTCGCTTTAGCGATCACTTCAACACATGTTCTTTTGCTTTGTGTGTTTCAACCTCTTTCTCTCTCACAGTTACAGAAAGCTATAGAGGGCTCAACTCGCAGTGGGGTGAGGCTTCGTCCCCCTCTGGCCAGCTTCAGAGATGCCAGCAGGAAAACCAAGAAGCACCAACCTCCCTCATCCACCCCTTCCTCCCCCACTCGGGACAAAGACATGTGGGGGGAGGGGAGCAGGAGGGAGTCCAAGGAGGATTCCAGGGGAAAGACGTCATCTTCCAGGGGAGCTCCCGCGTGTGACACCTCTCCCTCCTCCCCCAGCAGCGTTAGGAGCACCAGTGGCAGCTCTGCCCCCACAAGAGGAGCTGACTGTGATTCACAGGAGCCGGCTTCCCCTTCTACCTCCTCCCCTACCTCACCTTCACCTCCTGCCTCACCTGTGTCCCCAACCAGCCCTGTCTTCACACTATCCTCCCTGCAGGAGGACAGGGAGAGCGAGGAGTCAGATGAGCCCATATAGACTGGGTTTAAGAGAAAAGATTGTTCCTTCCATTTCACTCCTTTCCCCCCAGAGACAGAGCGGCTGTCTGGGTGGAGGAGTCGGGCTCATCTGCAGACCCTCAGACATTCAGCTCTCAGAGAGCAGGACGAGCTAGTGCACACGAAGCTCCTGAAACTTGTAGTACAGGAATTTTTTTCTACTCTTACCATTTCACCCTCAAAATCTCAGGTGCTTTCCTGTGTCTTTTGAACTGCAGACGGACAAACATGTTCTGTTGCACATATCACAAATGTTCAATGTCCATCCATATTTTGGATATTTTGAATGTAGCTATATGTCATATTTAAGTGTCTGTCAATTTCATTAAGTAGCTTTAATCAAGCGTTAACTGACAGCAATGCATTGTATGAAAATGTAATGATATATTGATGGTGACTTAATTAATTTGACCTAGAGGTCAAAGAGATCATGCATTTAAAGTTTACTGATTAAGGTGATTTTAAATTATAACTTACATTGATCAGATAGTTTCTGTATTTTAAATATTTAAATCGTTGTTACCAATCTGTAATTTTTAAAGATAATAAATGTTAAAGTTGTCTACTAGCTTATTTTAGTGATCTACAACAAAAATGTCCATTAGTAGAAAAACAGTCTTGGTAATTACTCTGTGAGGCACAGAGGTCATGATTTTGAGCTTAATATAGTTTAACGTGTTAGGATGCTAATATTTGCTTGCAAGCACTAATTACAACATACAGGTGAGGCAGGTGGGAAAGTGAGTTTTGCCAGTAGCTGCGTTCAAATAAAACATTATGCATGTCAATGCAGGGGCCTCCAGCAAACATTTTAACCTGGCCCAACTAAGTGACTGCAACACAATGTTATCCTGCAAGGCTCTGTAGTGGCCAATCAAGCACATGCAAGCACACATTCCAGGTTGATTCAATTGTAACGTGAACGCTGTATTAGCTCGCAATCACTGAGACAAAAGATTAGCAACCGGCGTCTGATAAGCCTTCATATTCACTCATGTGTTACTCAGAGGGGTGTTCCTGGATAGTATTTCATATCTCACCTGTGCGTGAAGCAACACCTCCACTAACGCAGCCTCTTGTGTGGTTTTAATGCAGAACTGTTTTTAGTCAGAACACCCGCTTTGTCATACATGTTCCACCTGATGGTGGCACTAAATGAAAAGTTAGGTTACCAAAGTTATTACAATTTATCTTGAAGGGGACATGAATGTGTGCACCACATTTTATGATAATCCGCTCAATTTGTTGAGATATGTTAGTGTGGACCGACCAAAAGACGGCCACAAACCACCCTCTCGGGTTAAAAAAATCCCTCTATCAGCCTTCCAGCATTCAGGCTTAAAAAGAGAATATCTCCGAGCATACACGTGTTTGTGCTTTGAAGGTCAACGGTGTGTTTCAGTCTCTGATTTATATGTGAGCTTGAACAAAGAAGCAGTTAGTCCCACAGAGGAGGCCTGTCGCTGAGAATTTGTCATTAATATTCGCCTGGCATAAAAGCCCTGATAAGGAATGAAGAGAAATGTGTTTGGAAAAGCATGGCAGGCTGGATTACACTGCTGCCACTTCCTTGGTGATTGCAGTTGTCTCACAAGCACCAACGAGCTGGCCGGAGTCACCGGCTGCCACCAAAAGTGGTTAAAAAAAGACAGTTCCCATATGCTAAGGCACTACAGAGAAAGATTATCTATTATTTACACCCTGGAAAAGATGTCCACACAAGAGCACAAGAAATGCCATTTGTTGGTTTGTTTATTTGCTCTTTCTCCACCAGAGGAAAAGAAGAGAAGACGGGTAAAGAAGCTGGAGGGGGTGTAGGAGGTTCTGTCGTGCAGGAGAAAGGAAGAGAAACAGGAAGAAGAGAGAGTTGTCGACAGAAGAGGAGAGAGAGGGGGAACCACGTGGAAGAACCATCCTGTGACAACCGTCCAACAAGCATGCATAGGTGTGAGTGTACACTGGTATCACAAGTCACTCTGCCTCATTTCAAACAAATAAATCCAGTTTTATACAGACTTTTACAGAAGCCATCCAATTTTTTGCAGGATTTTTTTACAGCGGTTACTTTTTTTGCACACAATTCCAATTTATATGTATGTTACATGTCCGATTGCCTCAAATCCCCTTTGGTTGATGTGAAAACTTTTTTTTTTTTTTTTCAGGCAGTGATTCTTCCAACAAGACAGCTTACTGTACACTGACAGACAGACATACAGACAGACACAAATATACAGAACAGATACGAAGAGATAGAAAGAGAGAGAAGGAGAAAGGCAGAGGACAAGAAGCAGATTTTGAGCGTCATGCCTGCAGACAAGTTACGGTAACTCTTGGAAGATGGCAGTGAAATTATACAAAAAGAAGAACTCAATTGCAAACCGATCGGTCGGTTGACAAAGATGTGATCAGAAAACCTTAACATCCACGGAAATATATTTGGCTTGTTGTTTTTAGTTTATTCATTCATTGAGATTTTGTTCAACAAAAAAAAAGGGAAAAAGAAATAAAACAACCCAAATTCAAGCAGTGTCTTTTCAGTGTGTTTGACTTTTTTTTTTTTACGAATAATAATCAAACCCAAGTTGCTGTTGTCACCATCAACAAATACAAAGCAATAGTCCCTCCACCGCTTGCCATTAAAACTGATAAAGAAAAAGATACTGCTCCCAGAAGGATTGGTACCTACATGAAATTAAAGACTCTGTACAAGCTGTCACACTATTTGTCCCCACCAAGTAATTGTTCAATAAATAAATGAATACGTGCCACTGTGTAAAGACATTCTGTTTGCAGTTTTGAGCCCTCTTGTTTTCACGAGACACTAAACAGGGATTCTTGAAATAAAATGATGATAGATTTGTTAATAATTGAGAGCTGCCAAACTATCCATCTCGAATCTCTTAACAAGGTGTGTTTTTCTTGTTGTAAAGTGCTCAAAACCTGTTTGAAACAAGATGGCTTTACAACCGTGACAACTATTCTAACTTATACTGGAAGGGATTTCAACAAGTCAGTAGAAAAATAAACATTGTCCCCAACAGTACATAAAGAAGCAATCGACAAATGAATTAATTCAAGTCAATAACCGCTTTTCTGTTGTTGTTCATCTTAAAAGCTTCTCACACAATCATCAAAGTGAGAGGAGAGGGTGCTTCCCAACTGAGAAAAGAAAAGATGAAATCTGGTTGTGTGTTGTTTGTAAAGTGAGTCATGCACAGAGAGTCTTCCCTGTCTGTTCAACCTCCTCGCTGGAAAACCTCGTCTTCCTCAGGTGAAAGCAAGAAAAAGAAAAAAAAATGACAACATGCCTCCTCAAACATCATTAGAGTCACTATCACACTCCAGGCGGCTGCTTCACAGTAACCACAATGAGCAGGAAGACACCGATCTATTCGGCTCAAGTCTTCAAGCCTAGTCTTCTGTTCTATTCCCTGATTGGCTGATTGAGCAGCACACAGGATGTCATTTCCTCCCGTGAACTCGGACCTACTAGAGTCCGTCTTTGTTTCGCCCACTGACGGACTCGATGAAACACTCTTGCTCTATTTACAACTCAAACATTCCTCCGTTTCATCTGTCTTTGTGTAGTGGTAAGAAAAACTAAATTCAGGCCTAAATCTTAAGCTTGAGAGCGATCCCAAAATAAAGTGGGACTGAGAGGTGTAAAAAAATAAAGAAATCATACTGTACTCGAACAGCTGTGACTGTGATTGAGAGGCGATTTTTATATATCAGACTATTTACATCTATACGACAGAGCTGACACTGGTCTGTTGGGAAGCCAGTGTTTTGCCTGTCTATTGCTGGTTACAATTTAGATATTTGTGTGTGTGTGTGTGTGTGTGTGTGTGTGTGTGTGTGTGTGTGTGTGTGTGTGTGTGTGTGTGTGTGTGTGTGTGTGTGTGGTGGAGCCAGCAGTGAATCCATTTTCAACAGCATCCTCCCACACGTTTGAAAGACTTGTTTGTTTCTTAAGAAAGACTCTCTCCCATGTGGACCGCGAGGAGACATCAAAAACAAACGCTCATGTACTGCCATGTGTCTTGTGTCAGTACATTCAAATAGTGGTTATCATCCTCGACTACGTACGTCTATGGAAAAGAAAAGCAGCTGAGGGTTTGTGTTGTCAAGTGGCTCGGTTTTGGTTGTCAGAGTGGGAACTGGGTAACGTCAACAGTCCAAAGGCAACCTCTGATCTGTTGGATTGCATCAGTGCAAAAGAGATTCGCTTATGCAGCTTTGTCTTTATTTCTCCGCCATGAAACTCACCACAGGCCCACTGCGGCCCCACCTGGGATACTATGGTTCAGTGCAAAGTCTATACAGTGCTGTATAGTACAGGTACTCCATAGTGCTCTGAAGAAACATGCATACAGAGAGACAGTAGGAAGCACACAATCTTACAGTACAATCCTTATCTGTGCAGTTTAGTGTGTGCAGTCAGCAGGACAGGCCTGTCCCTGGGTTGTGCCTCGGGCATCTTGGTGCCACAAACGTTATAGAAGTATTTATTTTAGAGGGTTCATCTGCATTTCACTGAAATGCTGACATTTTTTACTTTAAATTGCATGTGAAATTGTTTGGGTTGCCTTTTTGAAAGTATACTGTATGTGTTCGATGCAACAGGGAAATTAATTTGATCTAATATGTTGAGTAACAGCTGTAAACAGAGTTGTTCTCCCGTAGGAAAACTGTTATATCTTATCATACACTTATACATAGATTTGTTCTTTTTTTGCTTTATTACAAAATTATTCTTATTATAATGTTTTATTATGATAGATTTTCATTATTATTGTAAGCGATGACAGGGTCATGTTGCTTGTCTTAAAAAAAAAGCATGCATGTTTCCTTTCCCCTCCTCTTCATCTTCACATGGTTTTGTTTTCCTGGTTGAAATGTCTTGGTCAGTCAGTGCGCCCCTTCTTCTTCCTCCTCCTCCTCCTCCTCCTCCTCCTCCTCCTCCTCCTCCTCCTCCTCCTCCTCCTCCTCCTCCTCCTCTTCCATTTCTCTGTCCTCACTCCTCCCTTCAATTATACCTTTGGGATGTAAGGCCTACAAAGAAATAAGTGTCCATTGTTGCATCAGCTCCTGTCTCATTGTGAGTCCATCTCCAAATGTAATTCTCACCAATTCATCTCGCAACCAAAAGTTGTGTTTTTGATACCTGAAAAGTAACAGATTAATAGATATATATTATATTATTACGCTCTTCCTCGCTGACTCTCCGGTCAGTTTGTAATAAGTAGTCTATCGACACCCATGTACTCAGTTGGATGCCATGGAAGCGGCAGGACCCTGGCCCTCCGACTCGTCCTTGACCTCTAGCGTCTGCAGGAGGCTGGAGGTCACATCGGAGGACTTCCGCTCTGTGATTGGCTCTGCCGGCGGTTGCCCTGGACTACTGCCACCAGAGGCATCTCCTTGTTGCGTGGGCGGAGTCAACGAGGCCAACTCTGGCTCCATGCACAGCGTCATTTCATCCTCCTGATCAGGACAGACAGAGACACACAGACGCTTCAGGAAACATTACCAACTAAACCATGGCAATATAAGTAAGGGTGCATACTGGAGAGTGACCATGTTTTATCCCATTAACTACAAGTATTTTATTATGTACATTAACTGTCTTCAAAGGTTTATCGACTTCTTCATCTTTCAGACAACCAGCGGATGAGGATCAACTGGGAAAGAATTCCCAGATTTAATGGTTAACCCATCATAGTTATTTATGATGGAAATGTTGGACATTATTACATACATACATGCATGCATACATACATACATACATACATACATACATACATACATACATACATACATACATACATACATACATACATACATACATACATACATACATACATACATACATGCATACATGCATACATGCATACATGCATACATGCATACATGCATACATGCATACATGCATACATGCATACATACATACATACATACTACATACTACATACATACATACATACATACATACATACATACATACATACATACATACATACATACATACATACATACATACATACATACATACATACTACATACATACATACTACATACATACATACATACATACATACATACATACATACATACATACATACATACATACATACATACATACATACATACATACATACATACATACATACATACATGCATACATGCATACATGCATACATGCATACATGCATACATGCATACATGCATACATACATACATACATACTACATACTACATACATACATACATACATACTACATACATACATACATACATACATACATACATACATACATACATACATACATACATACATACATACATACATACATACATACATACATACATACATACATACATACATACATACATACATACATACGTAGATGATTGGAAATACATCTGTAAAATGTATGGAATCATTTGAAAAATAATAAATAATACATGATTTGTAGTTCATAGTATGGTAGTTCATAATGTATGGTATTTTACAGTGCTTTGGCACTTCACAGAGGAAATATTAAACACTGAGGATGTAATTATATGTAATCAAATCCCCATCCCCTCACCTCACCTTTATCTCCTCCTCCTCCTCCTGCTGCTCCAGTAGCGGAGAGTGCTCTGTTCCCATATCTTCTGCAGAGGGAACACAGAGGCTCGGCTCCACCACCGCCGCCACACCGATGTAGCCTCCGGCGTCCGTCTGATAGGCTTCCATCTGCCCTGTGTTCCACAGATCCACCAGTGGTGGGTGAACGGAGTGGACCAGGCTGTGGATGGTGCTGTTGGGCGTCGCTTGCAAAGAGTGGTTGGCACTGTGCAGCCTGTGCTCCAGCGACTGCAAACAGGGTGAGGAGGAAGAGTTAGAGAGCTGAGATCTGAGCTGAGATGACACACACGGCATTAAGCAGTTTGACAAAATACACAAAGCCTCACGTCGGCAGTCAATACAATAGTTGTCTACAGGACTTCCTCTTTCTCACTTTGAGAGTGATCAATACTGAGGTTATATCAGGGGATACGGTGATATCATATATTTATTACCAAATTAAATTTTTCGTTCCAGGAATTTTATTATGGATTTAGAGTAATGTATCAGTTCCTTTCCTTAGAAGTATAGGAAACGATGGACCTATAAATACCTATTATTTCCAAGGTCAAGAATACATTTTCCCACTGAACATAAAAACAACAACATTGTAACTGATTAGTTGGTATTCTAGTTTCAAAGGCTTTATACAGCTGGGAGTTACAGAGTTTTCTGAGGAGAAAGAATATCCAAAAGTAACTCAAATCTGAGCTACAGGTGTTTGAAGCAACAGTAACACTATTTTGAACCAACTCTTCTGAAATGACTAAACCTCCTGACTCTTAAGAACTGCTCATCATGTTAATGCTTGATGTGCAAAAATAAGCATGCTCACATACTATTATTATATTATTACTATTATCTCTCATGTGTCTCCCCGAGAAGTGACTCCACCTGTTGTTGCTGATACTGCAGGAGCTGCTGTTGCTGGTAGTGCTGGATCTGTTGGATCTGCTGCAGCTGTTGTAGTTGATTCTGCTGCTGGAGAGTGAACTGCTGCTGCTGTTGCTGCGACAGGAAGCGTGCCGCTGCCTGCCCGTCATATCCATCAGTCCCCATAACATAGGAGCCAGCAGGGGGAGACGCCACGACGGACGGATCGTTGTTGATCGGCTCCCAGGCATCGGAGGAGGAGAGGCAGTAGTGTCCCTGGGCGACGTATGTGTGAGGCCACACCTCTGCTGAGGAGTGATGCAATATCTGATCTGGAAGAAGTGGAGAAGGTAGCAGCTGCTTTTAGAAATACTGGTGGATATGTGTTACATTTGACATATTTTGGTCACATTATTGTCATAAAAAGTGCAATAAATAGAATTATCTAGATCATGTGATCTTCATAATATCAACAAATATAAAACCAGGGAAATCCTGATGTCACGCTGATTGTTTTAAACTCAGAACTTTGCTAAACCCCAAATTGTAGTTCTGATAAAGCATCAGCATTTTATTTCAGCTGAAGTTGCTAAATACCCTTCCTCTAATGACCAACAATTGAACCTTTAATTGTTTTGGGTAATATGAGTTCAGGTGTTATCATACAATTAAGAAGAGTTCAAAACACAGCGGATCAAATAAGTTTGCATTTTGACTGATCTGGCCTGCTGAGCAGAATAAGGAGGTTTGATGAAAAAAAAAAACTCACTGCAGAGATGTTGGCTGATTCAGTGTTATGACAGCAGCTATATGTACCGAATACAGTTTCAACACTGGCACACATTCCACTGTTGATTCATCATTTGTGTCAAACTGTATAATGCAGTCGCAGCCTTGATTTGCTGCAGTTTATCTTTTTCTCAAGAGGAAAGGTATGAATGGGGCCCAAGGGAAAAACAGACACACATTTTAACCCTGCGCTAAGAGTTTATTTGATGAATTGATGCAAATCCATTAATAGATTGATCTACTCTAATACGTATCAACATGCTCATTATAATCGTCTGCACCTCTAACTTCATGAGAAGAGGTATGCAGTGCTGTGGAATACAAAATTCCAAAATCTGTATACAGATGCAGTGTCTGGGTTTACCTTCCAACAGTCCATGTTGGAAATATGAAATTGATAATGAGCTTCCCTTCCAGCCTGGAGAGAGAAGATGGAGCAGTATGTTCTCATTACTGAGCAACATGGCACATGCTATACTACAAGCTGCTTCTCTGCACCCACACAGGCTGTTTTAACGCGGCCTAACGTATATATTCAACATATATATATAATAATATACCACATATACTAAATATAATGTACGCCTGTGTTGGAAAAGTTCATTTACTCAAGCACTACACCTAAGTATAGTTTTGAGGTACTTTTACTTCCTTTGAGTATTTACATTTTTCTTCTTCTTCATTCAAATTTAGATATTACAACTTTTACTTCACAACATTTATTTGAAAAATACTAAGATCAAGATACAAAACAAATGATCAGGAAACAAAATACTCAACCCAACAGTACATAAAGTAGAAAAACATCATTATTTCCCTCAGCTACAACATTAAATCCTGCAAACACAGTACTTCCTTAGCAATTCAAATAACTCTGACAAGGGAAATTATGCTGCACGACTACTTTTAACAAAGTACACTTTGATAGTAATTCTGCTTTACTTGTAATTGGTTATCTTTTACAATTACAATGTATTTCTTAGTATGCTGTTAATCCTTTGTAAAATACAATTTAGCTTACACGCACATGCAATAAAAGCCACTTTGAATTTCAGCTGCACATATATTTGTAGTTCGTTGTAGTCCTTTACCTCGACTGCTGATGCTCTCCTGGTTGAGCTCACTCAGATGAGCCATACTGCCCTGGTTTGAGCCCGACCGCGGGCTCTCTCCATCCATCGATCCCCAGGCCATGAGTGTCGCCTCCGTGATCGCAAACTGCTGCAGGAGACCTGAGGTCATGATTCAAAGGACAAGCCTGGATCATTGTAGGGACCTGCATTATATTAAGTTATCTGAATAACTGGCATACATCCCACAAAGTGAGATTAGAAGCACATCATTCTGCAGATGACGGTTCACGTCTGTCTTGTGGTTCCAACCTGCAGTGAAACGAGCCTCCTTCTCTCCTTCACTAAGGTCACTGTAGGCGTCGTTTTCCAGCCGCCGCTCCTTCTCCCGCTCCTGGGTAGTGATGCGGGGCAGGGGGACGCCACCTGCACCCACCGTGGTCATGCTCCAGTTTTGCCATTCAATCATGTGGGCGACGCGACCCTGGGCCATGGCTGTGGGCTTGGTCACCCGCTCCTTCATGGTGCGGCTCACACCTGGTGGTGGAGAAGACATGGGAGACAGAGGAGGGAGAGGCGGATGAGGGAGAAGGAAATGAAGCAGCAGGTGTGTTGTTTTGAGAGTAAAGTGGTGGATGGACAAAGACAAAGAAAGGGGAGAGACAGACATAAGATATGTTATCAAGTGTGTTCTTGTTGTTTGGTCGTGGATGCTGTGATGGTTTATGAAACTATGGATATCCAGTAGATGAAAAAGGTGTGGGAGGAAACAATATTGACTATTGTCTGCTTCAACAAAGAAAAAACCAACACTGCCAGTCCAGTCCTACTTCTGAAACAATGAGGTTTCTTCATGCACAAAGAGCTCGAGAAAAAAGTAAATGACGAAGGGTTGTGTTTAATGAAACTCAGCCATCGCCTGTATGGGCTACAAGGAGGAGAGGAGGGAATGGATGTGTCCTGTCTGACATAGGTGCATCATGGGATGGAATAGGTTAATTGGGGTGAGGTGGTTGAGTGGCATAAGTAATGAGAACTTGGCTTGTTGACATAATAGCTTTCACACCTCTGCTAAGCTGCGCTGGGTAAGCAGAAAACTGCTCTCTTTCTCCTCGCTGTCTGTCTGAGAACTTGACTCATGCAAACCATGCAGAACATCCTTTGAAGATGAAATTAATTTCCTGCTACCACGCTGACACCAGCTGATAACAGCATGATGGCAGTGCTCCATATTTCATGTGACCAACACATGATGACACATACTGTAAATCCCTGGTTGTTTGATTCTCTCTGATGGTGGCGGATGAAAATGAGATTCATGAATATATTGAATAAATTACAGGATAAATCTGTACAACACCACACAGTACGGCTGCGCTGCACTTAACTGCACTGTAATACGATTCACTGCACTCAAATAAACCACACTGCACACGACAGCTGGACTAAACCAAAAACTTTGGACTAGACTGCACTGAAATCTGTTCAACACAGCAGTTTACACGGTTCAAAACATCCATACTAATTCAGGACAACACAGTTTTACAACCACTTAGCAAAGAAAACTACACTTCCCACTCACCACTCACCTTTTCTTAGAGCAACAAGATGTATGATGATGCACTGTTTGTGTGTGTGTTGTGGTTTCATGTGGAATTCATTACATCAATGACTCAGGAGGAGCCATTGACGAGTGTTATCACAGTGAGGAGTGGAAGTGATAGAGGGGAACCCGTTTCGGGTACCATGCTGACTCCAGAACCCGCTGAGGGCCGAGCCAACATGGGGTCGGTTTACCAGTTACAGCACAGACACACACCTGACACACCTGACAGAGAAGACTTAGCCAGAGCCCCGATGCCGTAGGCATTTGAGTTCCTCTTGAGGCGAGGCAGGATTGATGTTGTGTCTTCCATAGACAGCTAGAGGGAGAGAAGAAAGAGGAATGGAGGAGGGGGGAAAGTGTGTAGAAAAGGATAGTATGGGAAGTGTGACAGGTCACACAAAGACACCGAGACAGTGTGTGTTAGAGAGGGGTGAGTGGAGACAAGTGATGAAGATGTTGGGTTAATACAAAAGATAAAAACCTGCATTACCCAAATCCTGATTCCAACCGTGTACTTTTATTCTGCACCAATAAGTCATTCTGCTTTTGCCCACTACCGTGCACCACTAAAATAAACCGAAAAAGTAAGGCAGAGGTGGAGGGGGGTCGTGAGGAGAAAAAAGCTCATGACTAAAGGGTGAGTTAAATCAAAACAGGTGAAAGCAACAAATAGATAGAGGAAGACAAATAGTAGATGAAGGAATGGTGTCACAACACTTACATTTATTCCTTCCCATGAAAATTCTGAACGTCCATGCTGAGGAAGAGAAGTAGGAAAAGGGAGGGATGGGGAAAGAATGAGCGGGAAAGAGTAAGAGAGTGACAGGACAGAGAGAACATTGGCATGCATAGGAGGGAAATAGGAGAGGACGAAGAGAGGAGGAACAGAGGAGGGATTGCACATCAGACATGCAGAGGAATAGACATTAAGAGAGGTGTGAGGGGAAGAAGTGAGACAGATACACAGGATTTTCCAGGAACAAAGAAGGCAAGAGTCAAGGACCGGAATGACAGGGAGAAGAGGGAGGAATTGAACAGGGATCAGTATATTTGCTTGGTTATGTAGAGCAGAGTGAATGAGTCTTCTCTTTGCTTACATGCGCTGTCAAAAACACTGAAAGACAGCAGAAAATCAAGTGAGATGTCAGTGCTGGGTCGAACGGTATCTGATGCTGCGGACAGACAGGGGACTGGGGCTATCAGGAGGAAGGAGAGGGTGTGTGTGTGTGTGTGTGTGTGTGTGTGTGTGAGTGTGAGAGAGAGAGAGAGAGAGAGAGAGAGAGAGAGAGAGAAAGGGGGCACATCCTGGGGACAAAGCAGATAAGCAGCCACACCATTCCTCTCTATCAGACACTAACTAGACTGGGGTTAGTGGTTGTACTCAAATCTTTCCCCTTCCTGCCGAGTCGAGACTGAGCAGAAATAATTATTATGGGGGAGGGGAATGTTGGTCCCCAACATTTATCACACAAAAATCCTCTCAAACTGTATTTTTCTTAGAATTAAATTAATTGTTCCACGATGTGTCTTCATTTGTATTTATTTTAAACACTGCAATGTATCAGCAGTGATGGAAGAAGTATTCAGATCCTTTGGATGATTTGGACTCTCTTTCATATGGTAAATAGCTGAAACCAGCAGCTGGTTAGCTTAGCTCAACACAAACACTGGAAACAAGGGGGGTACAGCTAAATCTGTCCAACAACATCCGCCTCCCATTACCTCCAAAGCTCTCTAATTAACACATAATATCATGTTTTTTTATCCTGTACAAACATCTTCCTGTTTTTCCTGTCAAGCGGACTCCAAGAAGTTTTGGTGCTCGGCCAACAAAAGGTTTGCATACAAACCCTCCACTTAAAAAAGATCATCTGTAGCATATTACTAGTGATCTTTAGATGTGGTGTTAACTATGGACAGAACCAGGCTAGTTAACCTATTACCCCTTGTCATTATGCTAAGCTAAGCTAACTTGTTTACAACATGAGTGTGGTATCAATCCTCTAAGCTTTAACATTGCTATTCCTTCTCTACCGGACCTCAAAACAATGCTTGAATAAATGTACTGTGTTACTTATCACCGCTGGTCAACAACTGTTAAATGTAAAGATCAGGTTATTTAATGCTAATTGACATAATGAGGGAGCGACCACCAGGGTGGTGTTCAATATCTCCATCATGCTGCGTGTAACTCATGTTAGTCGATATCAGCCTCTTTCTGTTCTTTTCTTCACTTATTTCCCTTTCTAATTCTATTCGTTGCTCCCCCTTCTTGGTTCTTTGGCTCTCCCGTTTCTTCCTTCCTCTCTCCACAGGAATGGGTCTGATGATAGATTTAACACACTGGAGTGGTAGAACTGGGCCTCTTGAAGCAGCAGTGTGTGTGAGTGTGTGTGTGTGTGTGTGTGTGTGTGTGTGTGTGTGTGGTTGTTTTTTTCCTCTCTGTAAGACGTTCTGGGGCACGATGCATAAATAAATGATGGAATCTGTCCACAGTTCTCTACATTTTAGTCCAAAATGGTTCCCTCTCCTGTGTCCTGTCTCAGAGGGATCAGTTTTACAGCACAGGATCAGAAAAGCAGCAGGAGAGGAGACGAGACGGGTGAAAAATGAGAGGCGTGGTCAAAGCATATGGTGTGTAAGAAGTTGGAGAAAGAGAGAGTGATGCTTTTCCTGTTTTTTATTTGAACCAGCACTGAGCAGTGAATCTGCCAGATGGATAACAAGCAACAGAAGTCATAACAGCAGCTTTATGCCAACCGAACCAGTATTGTTCAGTCTTCCAGCTACGACACCCCATCAAATGGGCGGGGAGCTGTAGTGGAAGTAAAGCGACTGACATTGACATGATGCGTGTGCTACTTTACTAATCTACGAGCATAAGCACTGGCACCTTGAGTGACAGAGAGCTAGTGAGGTGAGCTGCTGCAGCTCCTCATGTCGCTGGTTAAATCCGTAGCCATGTCGGTTCCTCAGGTGGAGTGGAAAGGTCAACCAGAGGGGTGAGCCAGAAGGACTACTGAGGTCTTACCTGCTCCCCATCCTTCTGGACTGGTACGCTCTCTCCCGCTGACAGCAGGGTAGAGGAAGAGGGAACAGAGAGAGGGAAGAGAGAAGGAAAATTAATTTAACTCAAAATGTTTTCTAGCATATTCGTACCATTCATGATGCTTTGGCTGAAGTTCAACAAGGAAGATCTTTTCTCTCATGTCTCATTGGGTGAATCATCTCCCCCCACCCGCTTTATTTTGAAAAAAAAACAGCAATTACACAAACCAAATATTGCGCTCTTTACAATATTTTCGTCCAAGAAAGTTTTATGGAGTAATAATAAGAATACAATATAAATGCATCAACAACAGCGAACACACTCTAGGACAAAAAGCACCAAAATAACATCAAAATAATAGTGTAATGTTGTTTTCATTTTTCTTCAAACACATTTTAAATTATACATAATTTATTTCACAAGGAACACATGATAACAACTGATAAAACCACATTGATTCAGAGGGGGGATTACTGTCCCTACAATATGTATAAACGTCCCACTTCTAATTTAGATCTGAGACATACTTGGGAGTATTTAGAGTTCATCAAATGAAGCCTCTCACTGTGTCAAATATATGAACCAATTTAAAATTGTAATTGAAAAAAAGCATTTGTCTGGTCAAATATATTCGGTCCCACATTACTAATCAATTTATGAATGAATAAAGAATAAAGATGTTCCTCCGACTATTCATGAGTTAACTTAATTGTGGCGAATAATTAAATTGGTTTAAATGTGAGCGATCAACCACTTGCAGGCTTCACTCTTCGTCTAGACTCCAGAGGATCTTTCTGATAGAGCTATGCTTCCTTAAAGTCTCTCTTTAAATGACCTACATTTAATCACACCTGCATTTCAGTTAATAATGCACTGCAAGGAGTCAGTGGCAGATCATACACAAAGCCATCCACCAGCACACTGCAGATGGGAGTCGTCTGAAATAGACGCTCTCTGTTGGATAAATGAACGTTATTATCCCTCCTCTTTCCTGGCTGTCCAAATCCTAATTAAAACATTGGTTTAATTAGCGAGACTGTACTGGTAATGGAGTTTAAACACAGCGTCAGTCTCTAGGTGCCTGCTCTCTGTATCAGAGGGTCTGTGTGCAACTCTCAGAGGGGCTCGCTCCTGTGTCAGCACTGTGTGTGTGTGTGTGTGTGTGTGTGTGTGTGTGTGTGTGTGTGTGTGTGTGTGTGTGTGTGTGTGTGTTGCTGAGCCAAGCTGCATTTGGCAATCATGAGCGAGTCCTCTGCATCTCTGAGAAAACACAGAGTTGTTGGCTCTCTGGATGTCCAGTGATGTCTGTGACCCACTGACCCAGTGATTCAGAAACATCAGCTCCACTCTGTCTCTGTTGGGCTCTAAGATATTACCCTTCTCTCTGAACTCCATCCAGTTGCATCAGATCATGCGAGGGCAGGAGACGAGGGACAGACTTCGTTCTAGAAACTGACCCTCTTTACTTGCACAGGAGAGGGAGTGTTTCCACTACAAATCAGCACCACCTCGCTTCATTTGTATATTAATTTAGTACTCAAACCTGGGGTCTTCTTCTTTCAGTAGACAGTATCATTATATAGCACCAGTCTGTGATATTGAATATGTTTAAGGAGTTAACTTCAAGTGTTTTATTTCCCCGTTTAGTTTGACCCAGTTTCCCTCAACCCACTTTGTGTGGACATACACAGAAAGCACATGACGTTCCTGTATGTATAAATAGGTTTGGTTGTACATTACCAGGATAAATTTACCTTAAAGGGACACTCCACCAATTCCATGCGTCAAAGTAAATTTCCTTGTTCAGTACATATAAACACTAAAACACTAAAACACTCAAATGAATGTCCAAAAGGAATACCGACTAAAAATATCAACCATTCGCTCCAGGTTTAGAAGTAGGGAGACAGATGCAAAATGCAATCTTTTTTTTGTGTATTATGGTCCATTAAGTTCTGCCAAAACCTCTCACAACCCACATCACAACATCTGAACATTAATCAGAATCAGAATCAGAACCATTTATATGTGTGTTACAAACACAAAGAATTTGAATTGGCGGGTGGTGCATACACTAGACTAGACATTAGACATTAGACAACCAAACAACAACAATCAACAATCAGTTGTTGTCAGTCAGTGGGGGACTCGGGCTCTGTTGATGAGAGGTTTTAGTAAATTGGGGGTATCATAAGGTACTGTAAAACTAATTTAATTTGCATGTCACTACAGTTATTATTAATAGAATCAACAAGGCCCCCTTTCAAAGAGAACCATAACCCATTGCTCTATTTGACCAGCTCACGCCTGTACTGAAGACCATTATCTTTAAGATGAGTGCAGTGAGTGCATGAGTCCACAAGATGGAGACATAGACTGTGTTTTCACAAGCAAGGCTGAAATCTACTCAAACATGAACTAAAGATATTGGAGTAGCCATTAGCAGCGTTGATATTCCCCTGAACAAAACTTTTAATCACAAATCAGCAAAGGTCAGACAGATTATGGTTGTGGCTGTATGAAGTGAAGTTTATATTTCATCAAAGTGAGTCCTGCCCGCATGCATGTTCATTTAGTTGTTTGGCTTGGTGTTGGATTTGTGTTTTGTTTCAGTTGTCGTGAGCTTTAAGCCCCAGCATCTTACCGTCATGTGGGTATACAGGATTATGTTGCTACGCGTTTAACATGCACACATCTGGTGTTCGTTGCAATGTGTGGGCGCTCGGGTTCAAGAGGTGTTCTATTTTCAGTGGTTACATGCCTTTGTTCACTGATGTTAAGGTCCTGCACCCGTGTTTCACACTGAAAATATTTCTTCCTGTGAAATTCAATTTAGACTGTTTTGGAAATATAATGTACTTTACTTTAAGCAACTTGACTTGTGACAAATTACACCATTCAAGGGCAAATCTCCGCCCCAGTCCGAACAAATGGCAGCTACACTGCCACTCAAGGTTTTTACAGTCTAGGCGTTTTAATCCTGTTTTAAGGCACGAGCAGCAGCTGTTGACAGTACTCCCTGTTTTGCTAAAAATCAACCTTTATGCTATAACCTGTGAGTGACCGTGAGTGTGAGCAAAGCGTTCCTGAAAAGAAAAGCAGGATCAGCTGATGGTCACCATCCAAACAGCAAAAAAAAATAAACAACTGCATCAGGAATTGCCATTGTCAGAGAGAGTGGATGCATTTATATTCAAGCGCTACTTTCACTATTAAAAATGAACTCTGTGTGACCTCAAAAGAATTAGTCGGGCGTGTTTGATTTTTGGCACTGTGGAGTGCGGTGTGAAGTGGTTACATATGGGTTGATATCAGTTAGACAGAGAGATGTCTCATTCTCTGCCTGGGCGAGAGAGAGTGTCCCAGATTTCTTCCCCCATCTGGGTTAAAAATCTGCCCCGCAAACACAAACTGTACGTGAACATATATGCACGCCCACATATATCGAGCCTACAGCAACGTACAGGGCACAGGGCACAGGGCACACACAATACCACTTCCCCTGTTTCTCTCTCTTTCTTCAGCTTTCTCAGAATCTCCCCTCTGCATCCTTTAGCCTTGTTTGGCCAATTAGTAGATTAGCATTCACTAACACACACACATGAGTCACAGTGTGGCCCAAGAGTTGGCCCATTGGGAAGCCCTCCAGCCTTTCCACAGCAATGGACCAGAAGCATTAAGTACAGTTTGTGTCCCTTTGTAGCTATGCATACAATCTTGTGTGTGCCTCATATGAGATTACATCAAAGCTTGTGCTATTTGTGAAGTGAGCCACGAGGGTATGGGATTCTGTACCATGCTGTGATTAGTTGTGTATAGTTCTTACAATATATGCATAGATGATGGTTCAGTAGTCATTATCCAGAATCTCTGTGATTTCATGGCAGGCTCAGTATTTCTGCACCCGGGGAAGGTGATGCTCTTGAGCTCCCAGCAGCACAGTAAGCAAATGCGTAATTCTGCTTCTATGGAGGCAGGCAGGATCCCTCCTTGAGGAAACAGCAACAACAACAGAGCACATGACCAGAGCTCTGAGCCAGCTTTTCTTCCCCTGGCACTCTCCCTCCGTCCCCGCACACACACAGCGGTGCGGCGCTGGATACCCTCCTGCGGTCATAGGGGAGCCAGGCTTAGCTCAGCGGAGAAGAAGGAGCGAGAAGGAGTCATGAAGGGAGGGCAGGGAGATGGAGGAGAAAAAGCAGGGAGCGGCCAAGTGTGACGAACAACCAAAGATCTGCAGCGGCTGCACTGTCGTCTCCAGCTCTGACTGTAGTGGCTTGACGGCTCCTGCTGAAGTGGGAAGCATTTGAGAGTCATCTGTCTTTTTGTACTCCCAGTGCCCTGCAGCAATAGCTCCGAGGAAACCAGGGTGCTTGGTGAGTGTTTACCATGACAGCTGCAGAAAGGCTGGTTGCCAGGACGGGGCACCGGTTTGAATAGCAGCCCTCTTGCGGCGATATGCGCAGATGTCGGGTGACTGAGCTCCAGAGTTCAGCTGACAGCTGAGGACCAGAGCCCAGATGGTTGGGAGAGTTTGGTCTGTGTGTTTCTGGACATAATCCACACACATGCCGGGGCATAAGTTACTGCCATTGACTTGGTGAAATGACATTCCCAATCTACATGGCCCTGTCATTGTCAGACCAGACCACCTCATTAATCTGTACAGGCATGAATGTGGCTGCCATCCTGTGCAGATCTTTATCACTGATACGGGGTAAATAGGCTACATTGGTGCACTGACTGTCATATCTAACAATCTGCATTGTGTAGTATCTTGGCAAAGGCAGCTTCAGCCCAGCATCATCAACTCAATGATTTCCATAAACATCCTAATGGCCTGCTAAATATATAATGTATATTAAGACCAGAAACGGAAGAAGTGCTTTTATCCTAATCTGTTTAGATGACGGGAAGAAACCCTGCAGAAGCAGGGAAAGTCAGCCAGTTACGTGTAGCCTACAGCACACTCTGTTTTCTTGCTTTCAAAGGAATCTTCCCTTCTTCTTTGAAACATGGCCTTTCTCTTCATCAGCATTGAAATGGTTACTAGCTGCAGATAACACTGAGACAACCATCATGGTTCGCACTAATGCTATGGAGTGTATCCACAAACGCACATAGATTCACACACACTCACACATAACCGCATGGATCAAATTGTAGAGAGGAAATTCTCTCTTTCACAGCATTATTCAATTTCACAACACACTCTGTGGCTGAGTCACTTTGTTTACAGAAATTGATCTGCCATCATGTTCCCACTCACAGGCCTCTTATTTCTGATCTTCCACGTACAGGAAATTATATGTGCAAGCCCACACACACATATATACACTTTAATCAGTTCCCCTCCCATAAGGTGTGTTACCTGGCATCATGTGACAACGCAAACCATTTAGCACGCAGTCGAGAATATGACACATTGACAATCACATAAATCTTGAGGTTTAACCCTATGCTGCTTTATGTACTACATTGGAGTCCTTGTGTGTACACACACACACACACAAACACACACACACACACACACACACACAGGTAAGGGCCATCAGGTCCTCCTAGTCTCTGAAGCACTACATCTCTGAGTCATTCACCTTGAATGTGTTCATGTGTGCAAGGCTTTTCCAACCTGGACAGAAGCCAATCAATCAGCCTCCATCTCCGTTAGCCGGTTTCGCCACTTTACAGACTGGCTGCAAACAGTGGTGCCTATATATATATATATATATATATATATATATATATATAGGCACCACTGTTGCTTCCCCATTTTGTCCCATCACTCGTTTTGACACTACATTACAGAGAGGGATTCCCTGTCATTCAATTAAAAAACCCCACTACATGCCTACTACTGCCTTCACACTGATACCACGTCCCGCGTTAGCCAGTACATACATATATATATATATATATATATATATAATATTCACACCCACACGTGGGCCTATGTGCAGATAAATATAACAGTAAGAGTGAGATCATATGCATCACATACATGAACACATACATACATACACGAGAGCATGTGGACACTCAAGCTGGGAACTGTTTTTTATGATTTTTTCCTGCTGAATTGCTTATTTCTGAGAAACACACAATTCTGGTAAACACAAGATTTAAAGTGGTGCTTTTGTCTTTGTGTAGAAACCAAGTTTTACAGATCTATTGAATAAATCAACTAATCAATTAGTCACCAATCATATGAGTGGTATAGTCATCTTTGGTCAAGGACAACCCTAATGTTGAGAAATAAACATGATTTTCAGCAAACCCTTTCTTCATGTAATAAAATAATTAAAAGTTAAATGTGTCCAAACACAATCTTCTGTCTAAAATGGACATCATTTTGATGTGAGTCTATCTGGTCAAAGAACAAGAAACAAGATAATGATTATGACCAAACATTCAATGCCAGCTTCTTAACACTTGATACTTAATACTCTTGTGCTGCAAACACAATTAAGTTAGTAGACACACACAGACAGCAGCGTCTGTTAGTGCTTATTGATCTGTAAGTGGTGTGGGACATTACCAGAGCTAACTTTGAGCAAGAGAAAAGAGAGTCTGCTTAGAGACAGCACAGGTGAGAGTTGTCATAATGTCCCACATTCATATCTATACTTTCACCACTGTAGCCTGACCCAAAGCAGTTATCTTCACGCTGCACACAATGCCCTAAATTATACAGTGATTAATGATTCCAGCACTCACAGGTATACGGCGACCTGGAAAAATGCTTCTGATGAGCAGCTTTTAGCACAATTATGGGTGATAGCATTATCAACACCACATCTAGAACTGTGATCAACATCATGGTACTGTCACAGAATTACTAACCCTGTGTTTGGCAGCTGTGGAAAGGTGCTCTCAATGAACCATATATAAGCTGTGTATTGCACACACAAGCTGAGTCACTGATGTAGATCTCATTGCCTTTTCCTTGCTGATGGGGGAAGAATAATGTGCCATCGACTGCTTCTCAAGGCCTTTAGCTCTCTGAAGGGGTGATGGATGCAGACCTCTCATCTCCTGTACATCCCTGTGTCTTCACCTGAACCAGTAACAGTAGTGGTGAGGAGAAGCTCGGCTAAAGCAGATGTTAAAAGGATTGGTTTGAAACATAACCCAAAATGACCATTAACATGCAGTATTCTTCAATCATAAGGATTTTTTACTTACCGCTAAAGCATTGCAATAACAGGTAATCACCAAGAATATTTGTCTAATAAGACAATGTCACGTAACAAATAAGATTTTAGTGAGACATAGGGACTTTTTATAATAAATATCTTGTAAAATCAAATACTCCTTTTGAACAGGCTTCTTATGACACACAACACCTCCTAATACTGGTGGAATATGACTCAAATTGTAATTTCCCAGCTAATTTCAATATGTCCTTTTATCTTAAAAGGCTTACATTTCCAATTGTTCCATGGAAGATTGTTTTTTCAATTATTTTTGAAGTGTTTTTTTTTTTAGGTGAAAGTGAACAAACCCCAATCCTGGTATTTATGTCAGCCTTCATTTTCCAACTGGGTCAGAGTTAAATACAAACTCATACACATACAGTATGAACAACTACCCTCATGGCCTGCGAGGTGTCTGCAACATTTGCCATGATGCTATTTCTTTGGCCCAGAGTTTTTTACGTCTGGGGTTTTCTGTTTGAAAGAATCTAAACTGCCAGACCTCTAATAAAAAGTGATATGTAGGGTAAAGCGTTGTCAACCCTTCAGGGGAAAATAAGGTTTCTATTAGTGCTGCTACCACTAAAAAGGTGTCATCATAGTGTCTTCTGTGTCACATCCCCTGACATCGCAAAACAAAGGAAACTATGTATGTTCTTCCTCACATATCTGAACATATTACACAGAGGCATGTTTTTTTTGCCTTACAGCAATGTGAGGGTACTAACAGATATCACGACCTGACCACAACGCACACTCTCAGATATGATGGAGCTGGAAGAGATTGTGTTACCGGAGGGCAGACAGATACAGTACATCAGGGCTACTCCCATCCAGAGACAGACCCGGTTCTGCTGCTCCTCCTGTTGATCTCTGCTTGGCAGCGTGGACTGCAGTTGAGAAGGCCGATCAATAGCACACACTGAAGCCATTCTCACCCAGGATAAACACAACCATGCCTCTAGACTGCTACTCACAGACTCTGGCACACAAGTTGCTTGGAAACGCCTAATCCTCCTTCTCTTAAGGACAGTTTATTTGCACATTTGTGTTAGATTACAGTGTGCAGAGCTAGGGATAGCATTTGCTTTGGCCAAGTACAATCTCTACTACTTGTATCTGACGGTTTACATGGTGTACTTTGGATTTGTACTTCTGTGTTTCCACCTTTGTCACAGCTCATCAGCTTCATCACTTATCCTAAACTGCTTTTACTGAAGCAACCTTATTGAAATCTTGAGCATCTCTGCTCACTTATATAAAAACAAGCATTAGTATTCAGGTAGCTCACAATCAGATTAATGTGGCACCTTTCAAAAGGCCTTTGTCCTCTTCAATCACATTGTTGCAGCAGCTGGAGTCTCTGAGCTTTGCAAGGTCTCCTGTCTTGACCTGAGTGTTGACAGAGGACCCTAACCTTCTCTCCTGCTCTGCAATGTGTCAAATACTGTAATCTGCATTGCCTGAGCTTCTGTAACACTGTTCCTGCTTCTTCGGCTCACACCTGCCTTCCTAACCTTCCTAACTGTGTCATGTACTGGAGTACTCCTTCCAGTCTACATACATTTACAGTCCAATTCATCAAGAATTGATGTCTAGTTAAAACGTAAATAAAAAGAGGCTCAAGCACAGTGGATATCCTGTCTGTAACCTGGCTTTGACATTCATGACCCCTGGAAAGGTTATGTACTTTTCAGAGTGCCATCAAAAATGTGTTCCGACAGATGCTCTGCCACCAATATGTTAAAGAGCATGATTTGCTAAGTGGTTCATTAATATTTAACACCAAAGGAGGTCTCTGTTTATTTTTACCTTTTGAGCGTGATTCATGCTACATACACAGACATGCAGGACCTGGCTATAAACTGCAACATATTTGAACTGTATTCATGCAAACAACTAAAAGATGACTGTTTATACACCACCTCCCAGTCTTTCCTTACTTAGCGGCAGTCCTTAACATGTTATCTATGGCTTTATCCAGAAGGGGCCTCACCTGAAAACTACCATCAACCCCCTACACCCTCGCCTGCACGTATTTGCCCCTCCCTCCCCCCTCTCTCCATCGCCATCCGTCCGTTTCCCCTCCTCCCTGCCTGCCTGCTTGCGCTGAAATTCTTCCTCTGCTGCTTGTTTCTTTATCCCCCTCTATCCCTATTACACATGCAAATAATAACGAACTGTGCAAACGCCCCTGACAAAGGCACTATCCCTCTTTTTCCTCTCTTTCTCCAAGCCATACCGCCCTATAAATAAGCACTATCAAAGCGTTTCCCTCTCCTCTCCACCCCTCTTTGCCTCCTACTCACACACATACACATACTGCCAAACAGCATCATAAATCAAGGGATGGGAGGAGGGAGGGGAGGAGGGAGGTGGGGGATGCAACCACACACACAGTAGCACATTTGAACACATATTGTCTGTGACATCTTGCCCGTATTCTCTGTATACAGCTTCTGTGACCACAACTCTACAACTTGCTCATACACTGCACTGAAAGAGAAGCAAGCACCTCACACACACATATATACAAAGCATGTCCATAGTCACCACACAAACCCTCACTCCTGCAAGACACCCATCCTCCTCCTCATCCTTCCCCCCGCCCCCACCCAAACCCCCCTCTAGTCCGCAATGAGCGAGGGAAGAGAAGCGAGGCTTACTCAGTGTCCTGGAGCCGATGCATCCCATGGTGTATTCACAAAGGCCCTGGATACAAGCGAGGAAGTGTTACCCAGACACCGTGCATTCTCCCTCTTCCTCCTGCGACTCTCTCGTTCTCTCGGCTCTAGCTTCTTTTTCTTGCTCTCCTGTGCTCTCTCTTTTTCTCTCTCCCTTCTGCGCTTGCTCGATCACTCTCTCTCTCCCTCCCTACCTCTCTCTCTTTTGCTCTCTCTCCCCCCTGCTTGTTCTCTCTCTCCGGTGCAGTGTCTTAGAAGAGATCCGGTTAGTAAGTCAGTATGCCTGGGGGTAATAGATTAGGACTAAATAAAGATGCGACGAGGCATTATTAGTATTATTTAAACAGATGTCTTCTTCTTTTTTTTGATAACAGGTATCAATATCATCAATACATGTAATAGGAGATACCCAATCCAATTTGGAGCCATTATTACATTTATCTAAACAATTTCAGTTGTTGGGACTGACAATGACAATATGATTGGGTCATTTGTAAATGAGAAAGATCAAAACAACCACAGGCATTAATCTAATGAGAGGTTAAAACAACAATTACATTGACTGTGTGTATTGGGTTGCCACTACAAGATCAATAGGACAGTGATGAGAGTGCAGGGCTGCCATTGTTGTAGATATATCTGCACTGCCGTAATATTGTTGAGCTAAAATGGGGGATTCTCTCTCTGTCTCCCTCTCCTGTGTGCACTCAGCCTAACAATGTGCTGCAGCGGTTTCCTCTCCCGTCTCTCCATCTTCCTCTCAATCACCTCCTCCCTTTCTCACACAAATAAATGTATGCACATACACCAATATTAAACAATCCTGGGGGGAAAAAAACAGCTGAGGGTTTTCCTTCACAGTCAAGCCGCTGCTTGAGTCTCCACCTCTTTCTATGTCGTCTCTCAGTATTGATCCGCCCCCAGTCGTCTCTGCACCTATTTCTTGCTTTCTGTTCACTCTGAATCACGCATGTCTTCCCTGATTCCCTCTTTTTGTATCTGCTCTCCTCGCATCCTTTCCTTTCTCCCACCCATATCCTCTTCCCTGTGGAAACAAATTAGAGGCTCTTTTATAGATCCCTCTCTCTCTCATTTGACATCTGTAACACCACCACATTACACCTACCACCTTCAGTTTAAATCCCTCTGTCTCGTTTCAGTTTCATAACAACACCTGTGCTCTTCTTTATTTTCCCTATCCCTGCCTTTCTTTCTTTCTTTCTTTCTTTCTTTCTTTCTCTTCTTACTGCTTTTCTGTCCGGGAAGCCCCCTGCCTCTCTCTTTGCTGATTACAAATGCATGTGTGCTGTTTCTATAAGTGTTTGCTCAGTAAATGACGCAGGAGCATTCTGGAGAGTGAAGGGTTGTATGTCTGTGGAGGGTGGCAGGGTGCGTGTGGTCACTCTTGCTTTGTTGACTTTACGGACATTTGGGGCGACGAAGAAGAGGAAGAGAGCTCAACAGATGGAGGGACAGAGAGACAAAGACATGGGCAGATGGGGGGAGTGATGGGAAGGAAAGCAAAGAACAGTTGAGTCGTGTTCGGGAGAGGTGTGGAGATGATGCTGTGTGAAGAAAATAAATAAATTAGCACTCCAGAATGGAAGGAGGAAAAAGACAATCTAAGCAGTTTGAGAATTAAATAGAAACAAAAGAGCGATGCAAACGCATGAATGTGATATAGCAATAAAGGGCAAAGTCAGACATAACAAATCATACATGATCCATCCATTCTCTGCACTGTTGGTTTATATATAGATGTGCGTTTGCTCTTTGCAGCTTCCCACTGGGGCAGAGGAGATGAGGCTATAGGCTGCTGTAAGGGTCAGCCTTCTTTAGGGGTGTTGACTCACATACGCTGAACCTGGTTGGGGAAAAACACGTAGTACCCCTCTTTGATATGGGTGTAATTGCAGACTGAGTATATTGTCTTCGACCCCATCTCCCTCTCTGGCTCTCAATTCCCCCTCCATCTGCCCATCGCTGTGCAAATCACTGGCTGGAAGTCTCTATAATCCTTCAATCATTCACTCACTTCGCTTGACGCCTCATGGCAATTCATCCATTTTGCTGAAATCCTCGGTTGATCTCGGTGTATCTATCCTGCTTTATGTTGTTCCTTGTCAACACAATTATTATTTGGCCCTTGTTTCCTTTACCCATTCTTCTGCATCAAAGGTTGGACATATTTTACATTGTGCACAAACTATGACAGATTTCTAAGATGCAAACAAACTCACCAGAGCTGCAACAATTACTCAATTCATTACGTTTTATAACCTGTCAATTTGGAGGAAAATATTTGGTTGGCTGTAGATCAAAGAATGATGCTTCTGTCCCCTTTTTTTGTTTAATCTCAATTGGATATGATTGATCAGACTTTATTAAATGGGCTGCTTTTCTTTCTCTTACGTCACAATAAATTAAATATCTTTTCATTTTTAAATGGTTTTGCTCAAACAATACAAGACATTTTATGACGTGACCTTGATCTCTAGAAAACCGTGACCTCCATTTTTCACAGATTTGTAGACCAAGTGATTATTTGAATGACTGAGGACAACATCCTCATCATGAAAATAATTGTTAGTTGCAGCCCGATCACACTCACACACACACACACACAGTCACATGCATGAACATAGAGAACACCTGTGTGTAGTGATCTGCGATATGGTCCGCCAATACGGAACAAGGTCATCCAGAGAGGGAAGACATTCTTGACACTAATCTCACTCGTGATACATGGGCCATTTACATGGCTGCCTCTCACACACACACACACACACACACACACACACACACACACAAACACACACACAGACATGTTCTACACCAGTGCTAACAAAGCTTGTATAACAACACAAAACCTCCTTGCCACACATGACACAGACGACTTCCATCGTTTTCACGCACACACACACACACACACACACACACACACACACACACACACACACACACACACACACACACACACTCACACACTCACACAGACACACACACAAACACACACAGACACACACACACATGTTCTACACCAGTGCTAACAAAGCTTGTACAACAACACGAAATCTCCCTGCCACACATGACACAGACGACTTCCATCGTTTTCCTGTCAGCACGTCTCTTGTTTTCCTATCTGGGTCGATGCTGCACTGAATTCAAATGCAGCAGTCCCTGTTTAATATGATCTCATATCACCTCATCATCAGTGACTTTCATGTACCTGTCACTATCTGTCTATCAGCTCCTGGCTGTTCTGTAGGTTGCACCTCAAGGATAATGAATAACAGCTTTAATACTGTCTTGTTCAAGATGTTCTGTGCTGATGAACGGAAATGCCCGTCCTGTTTCCAAAGTCATTCAGGTTTTATAACACTTGCTCAGACTGTATAAAATATGGACCAAGTCTCTGTGACGTCACGATTCTGGAGAGCCGTTGTGAAGCTCAAAATGGATTTCTGCCTAACGGGCAGCTAATCCAAAAATAGGCAGAGATATGGCTTGTTTCTTTTTAGATTCTACATCACAGCCATGCCTTTAATAATGACTGTGCCTCAACAATCAACCTCCTAGTATAGACCTAAACCGTTTTATCAGGCTGTAAAAATGTTTATTTCTGCTGTTAAATTGGACTTTTTAACATGTATGGTCTTTTAAGATGTTTTAAATCCAGCATTAAGAAGAACTGGTCTTGGCTTCATTTATCAGCACCGGAGGTTGCCGTTTGGCTCAGACTGGTTAAACTCCTCTAAAAGATGCAATCTTCCCATCGCACTCACCTCACTGCCCACTCACTGCTTTCCATATCCTTGGATTTAATATGTGCTCTGCTGAACCAAACTGCTGGTGTGTTACAGTATTAATTGGAGCCACATGTTACACATCTGCTCCCAAAGAGCCACCAAGTTAGTTACACAAGAATGTGTGTGTCTGTGTGTGTTTTAGAGGATAGGAAAGGGCCATGTGTGGAAGGAGAGGGAGGAGACAAGGAGAGAAAAAGATGATGGGGAGAGAAAGATGGGGGGATTCTCTATATGGTTTGTTTTTGAGGAGGATAAGGGCCGTAGGAGGTGGGTCGGGAGGAGGGAGTGATATAAACGTTGCCGTAAAAAGAGGCAGCCTCTAAATGTTCTCTAATGACTGTGCTTATGTGATTAGCTTTGTTTTAGCCAGCGATAGTTGATGTGCATTCTTAGTTGATGGTTTGGGCTGGCAGTTCACCATTTCAGCACACAGAGTTATATATTTATGTATTTCTGCGTGGGTGGTATTGAGTCTCTGCGCTCTGAATGTGTGTTTGTGCACTCCAGTTCCTACACAAGGCAAACCTTGCGTACGAGGAGTTCCCAACTTCTCTATTATTTACAATTCTCCTTCCTGTTCTTCTGCAATCACCTTACATTCTCCTTGCTCCAGTCCTCATTGTCTAGACCACCACCACTACTGCACTGTTTATTCCCTGTGACGCTCCAGCGTCCAGCCTCTCATGTGTCCATTCTCTAACAAGCCTATCTGTTTAGAGCCATGTCAGTGTCTAAACACGGTCGTGTTCTTTATCGCATCCCTAGCTGATGTGGATTTGCTTGATGTCAAGAGATTCTGAAAAATCTTCTTCCATCAAGGTCTTTTAGTCTGGCTGTGCACGCCACAGTAATGTATATCCTGACACCTGCTGGGGGATCCAGATACTGCAGTCTAACAAGGGCTTTGACTGGGAGCCAGTTTGGCAGCAGAGGGGTTTTTCCTCTCGGTGCTGAGTGAAGAAACCATGTTCTGTCTCAGGTTTGTAGGTTTTCATCCTGTATTACATATTTTACCTGGAATTTCAGCTTGATGGCATACTAGTTTTTGCTTTAGGGGCTTTGGAGGCACTGCTATCTACTTCCATTGTAGGCTACCTTTTATGTTTATACTACTTGGGAGAGGACGCTACATTACAAAATCCATCATCAACTTTATCTCACATCCCAAACCCTAATTATCTTAGATTTGTTTTACAATTGGAATTGTGGAAGACTCTTTATTTCACTGTACCTGGATGTTTATTTTAATTCACACTTTCTGGCTAAACACAATGGGAAAAATTATAGGAATGTACACAGACCTTGTTTAGGATGTAATTTTGCGAAGATTGGTCATATATTAAATATATTAAATAACTAATTAATTAACATCTCTGTCTCCAGCTAAATCATGTTTGAAAGGAACAGCTGGATTCCCCTTGAAAATATCACATACCTTAAAGAGAGACCTCTATATCAGTGGTGGAGTTGTTATTACAAAATGCAGCAGTCTTAACTCTGTTTGTAATTCTTTGTGGTGCCTTTTCATGTTTGTTTAGGAGGGCCTGAAGCAGTGTCTGTATATTCATTTGTTTTTTCTTAAAATTTGAAAGCTTGAAAATAAAAAGATTTGTGGGTGGAATATATATCAACAGGGAACTGCTCAAATGGTGCAAAAATAATCTGCTATAAGCTCATGTTTAAAACATGCATTTCTAAACATTTACCGTGCATTCCAATTGCTTTCAACTTTTCCTTTGTTGAGAAAATGAGCGTGTCCAGAGAGAAAGAGAGAGAGAGAGAGAGAGAGAGAGAGAGAGAGAGAGAGAGAGAGAGAGAGAGAGAGTCGGAAATTATCCAGAATCAGGATAATAACTACTAAGGTATTATGAGACAGGTAGTGACTCACATGAACAGTGGGAGGTGGAGAGGGAGGGAGGAGCGGAAGGAAAGATGGGAAGGGAAATAAAAGTGCAGTGTTTAGAGGGCAGGAGAGGAATGGAGAGATCGGGGAGAAAAGTGTTGAAAAAACATGCAGAATGAAACAGAGAGAGAAGGAGAAATATGGCACTTTAGAGAAGGAGGGGGAGAGGAACTGTTCATTCCAAGGTTTGGCAGCATTCCAGGCTGTCTGGCTCTGATTTCGACAGCCTCCTGTATTCCTTTTTTACCTCCAGACTGACTGGACCCTGAAGCTGCCTTCTTCCTGCCTGATCCAAACTTTCTAACATTCAGTCACCATGCCACCACCCTCTGTTTGCAGCTGGCTGAAAACAGGCCGAGGAGCCTTACACATGGTTAATCTCAGCTTCCTTACTCCCGCCACTGCTCAGTCAGAAAGCAATGTGTGAACTAACTGGAATTTGGAACAGCAAACACACGCTGACCTCCTCTCGCATGCCACCTGCCTGAGAGCCGGCAAGCCAGGATGGGGTTTTGTTTCCCCGGCACAACACCAGGGTTACTGTGGAAATCTCTGACTGGAAACATATTTTGTCCCAGTGGAAGTGGGGAGAGACTGGAAACATTCCTTGTGGGACAATGGGCTATCAAAGACCCCAAAGACCACTCCCTTTATTTAAGTTCACGGCCATGAATCCGGTAGCAACAGGTTTGCACAACAGATACCGCAGGGGTCTGCAGAGGAAATCTCTGCCTGCAGTTTCACAACCTGAATTAAGAGTAATTCTGTTCTGACTCATCCAAAATGTCACACAGGAACCTGGAAGTTGGTGACAACGTGAGTGAAATGAGTCACTTTAAAATGTTGCTTCCTGTCAATTTCATGTCTATAGCAAAGACAAGACATGGAAAGTGTTTATAGTACGAGATAACGATAACTGATGTATTTTCCAATGGTTCCCTTGTTGCAGGATTAGAAATATGTAGCAAATCCCTATTTTCATTATCAATTGATCAGTACAACCCCAAGAATATAAAGACTTGATTCAAGTAATATCTTAAATTCTTGAGCTTATTTTGCATTAGAACGAGGTGAAATGCTCTCTCTCTCTATATATATATATATATTGGATTTTTACTGTACCTGTCTTATGTTATGTAAAATACCAATATTTTTTAAATGTTGAACTGAATAATAGATGTGTTATGAGAGCTTTCTTGCGTTGTAAGAGCAATGACTACACCTGAAAGTGATTAGACTCAAAGGTTTGGGCTGCATGAGTCACCAAGGTGTTTGACGTGTGTGAGTGTGTGTGAAACATAAAAGGATATTAAGTCATAGAAATGTGTAATGTGCAGGATGGGAGGCGTTGTTGAGGCTGACGTCAGAGTGAACAAATACGACACGTGAAAGCCCCATAAAATGTATTTGCTCTCTATAATCAAGTGTGCTTATCGAGTACAGAGAACAGATCTAAGTCTTTGCATGTTTACTGCCTTTGTGCAAAGAACATAACAATGTGTCAGCACACTTGGCAACAGACAAATAACGACTTTACAATCTGATTCCCAGCTTTGCCTGTTGAGGCAAGTGCAAGATAGGCATAAAAACTCCTATTGTTTTTCCCCTGCATGGTAAATAAAGTTCAAATTGCCAACCTATTCCACAACCCAGCCTAGTTTCTTCAGCCACTGTACCTCCTTGTGTTTAAAACCCTGAGCACTTTTAGTGTCTGTATCTAATCAAGCCTTTGGCCCCATTATCTCTCTCCCCCCTCTCGCTCCCTCATTCCCTCAGTCTGACCTTACAAGGAGAGGCAACAGGGTTGATGTCATTGAATGAAGAATGCTGCAAGAATCCAGAGAGAAAAAAGAGCAGGAGGAGGGGTCTGACTGGACAGTTTATGAAGAGAGAGAGAGAGAGAGAGAGAGAGAGAGAGAGAAAAAGAAAGAGAGAGAGTGAGAGGTGCTGTTTACATAGTAATACACAACTCTTGAGTAAAACGAGAGAGAACTTGTTTGGAAGGATGGTGTCATTCCTTTTTCCAGACTGAAAAGCACAAGGGGAGGGTCTAATAGCTGGAGAGGGGAAGCGAGAAAGAGAAGTTACCATTACAGTCAACCCTTACTCAGCCTGGACCAGGAGAAAGAGAAGAGCACAAGGAAGAGGGGGAAGAAAAGGGAAGAGACACATTGCAACTGTATTACTAGGGTAAGTATTTTTATTTGCGGTGAATCTGGGTAATAGGAGCATATAGCATATCTCACTTTTTGGCAGATTGCCACAGGCAATAATATTTAATAAAGTATCATGATAGCACAGATAAGCTATCACTCACTAGGACTGTGGTTCACGCCTCAGGAAATGGGGTCTTCGTGGTGTCTAGTGTTGATCTGTCAGCGTGTCCGTTACAGTTGAATATGACAGCAAGACTCAGGTCGAGAGCTCCCTCCCGGTAGGTGGGGTCCCGCTGTGCCCCTGCGCCGAGAGGCCGTGTAGTGAACGTGAACGCACCACCAGCTGATGGACACCACCGATAAGGAAGAGGCGATGCGGAAGCTCCAACAGGAAGTCCAGCTCAAAAAAAAAAAAAAGAAGTTGACAACGATAGCTAGCTAGCAACGCAGCGGGTCGCTTTTATTTTAATTCAGAGAGGAGCACACACATCAAACTGGATGACAGCACCGAGGAGCCGTCTGCTTTGTCACGAGAGGTGAGGACAACGGGCCGGAGTTAGTCAGCGAAACTAACTGACCGGAGATGAAGAGGCTGTCGGGCTGTGCGCGAGCGGAGCTACAGCTAACGCACGTTCACGTTGGTGCGATCCAGTCACACAGACGGGTTACGAACAGGCTATGCTGATATCTATGGCGTATCTTACTAGATAGGGAATTAATACGTGGTGTTGATTAACCTGGTGGTCTGTCTTCATGTGCTGTCAGCCGTCAAAGCATTGGCTAACAGTTGGCTAATCAGCTGGGTGGAGCACCAAGGTACAGTTTGACTAATTGATAGTGTCAAGGGAAAATAGATCTGGTTATCAGTGTTTCCTGGTCCTTACACATTGCATGGCCTGTAATTCATACCCTAGTTGGGACTCAGCGTGCCATGGGTGAGAGGATGCCCACTAATAAAGGAGGTTGGGAGAATTAGTATTATGGCCATTTCAGCACAGCATTTCTACAATATAAAGAGCGTAAGAATCCTGTTTCTATCAGTGTTAGAAACACAGCTGTGCCTTGCCTCTCATATTTGCCCCAGCCTCTCAACTCAAGGCCACAGTCAGCTGTGTATGAGAATAACCTGAGGTTAGTGTTGTGCTTCTTCTTGAAAAGCCTGGGATGATAGTCACTCTGTAAATTGATGAGGCAAATGAAAATCTGTGAGTGAAGATAATCTACGGATGGATGTAGGCTACCGTCTATGACTGGGGTGATGAGGAATGCTCCTTAATCGTAGCCTCCATGAGGGAGACACAAGCTATTTTAAAGCGTCCCGTTGCCCCAAATCACTGCATGTCGTCTCTTCGATTTGGTATTTTGCCGTCTTGTGATCCCTTTTCATTCTACTGTAATGTTAGTGCAAGCAGATGAGGTTGTTTGGTTGACACTGATGTTGTTACCCGTTTTAAAATGTTGCCTGTTCAATAAGCCATCAAACTGTAGTCTGAGGGAGCAAAACACTGGTGCTCAATGCATGTCCAGTGACCTGTAAGATTGGACTCAAAGGGGTTGTTTGTCCCAGCATTAGTGACCCTCGCCCTAGACACGCTTTCCCAGAAACTGGGTGTGTTATTAACATCAGAACAATGGAGAGTTTCATCAACAACAACAACACACTGATACAATAAGTGACCAGACATTGAATTAGTTAGTTAAGTTAGGCTCTCTGAACTGTTCAGGAACCTACCTGCTTTGTTGTAGAATTACATTTTAGATTTTATTTCTTCATTGTTTTTTATTTTATTGGCAGGCAGTAATGAGTGTATTACTAATGAAACAACATTACCTCAACCAGTGTTTTAAAAAAAGGGCATGTCTTTTGGTAGGAAAATTGCAACCAAAAAGAGTTATCAGAATTTATATGGTCCCAGAGGTACTTAATGAAAATATCACTGTGAAGACAGACTATACCTAATGTTGGTGGGTTTTTTTTTGTTGAGGGGATTTAGTTCTGTGAGGCACCATACTATGATTCTTCCATATATGGCTTTTAAAACGCAGTAGCACAGTATATAAACCAAATTTAGTTCCTCTATAACCTCAAAGTAATGAACCACTGCTGAGTTTTCCTTTGAAACGTGTCGTAAACTAACTCCCCATTAACAGCTCCTGCATCACATGGTCTGTGCCTTCAGAGGAAAGAGGGTGTTCATGTGAAACTTATCAGATAGGGTTTTATATCCTTAAAGGTAGATTAAATTTACCCTCGATGCCATGTGTAAATTAGGCTGGAGCACCCAAACCGGGTTTGAGAACCAATTCTCTAGCCTCTAAAAGCTGTCTAGCCATGTGGAGTTTAAACAAAGTTCAAAAGCTACAGAGTACAGTGTGTGATTTATACTGGGGCCCTATCTGAAGGCTACACAATGCCATTCTCCACCACAGCTGTGAGGTTTACATGATTAAATGCATGTGATGCCATTCAGTTCAAGTAAAGAGTGAGTGACATGAATGAGTAGAGGAAAGCACAAGAATAAAAGACAAAGAAATGGTTGTGGTCCGATTGCTGCTTTCGGCAGCAAAGATGTATAGACAGAGAGGCTGTTTGGAGGGGAAACAAAAAAAGCACCCAAAAAATGATGTCATTGAGGTGTAGTGCCAAATATGTTCCCTTTAGACGAGGGTCTCTCATCTGAAGGATCAGGTTTCAAGATAGATTTGCAGTAAGATGTCCGGAGTTCAGTGTGGAGCTGATCTCACCGTATTAAATCCCCCACGGCCGTATCAAGGACCAGATGGAACCTGACCACAAGTTATCATCACTGTTGAATAATTGAGAGGACTGGTGTATATTGTCTCTTAGAAACAACGTAGCTGAAGTACAGTAATGAAAATACTAAATCACAGTCTATTCCCGACCCCGTCAAGCCTCCTTTTAGAAAGCCATTATAAATCCAAGTGTTCTGGTTCGAGTACTTCAGACTTGCAAACTCTATTTAAAGACAAGAGCTTTATCTTCACTGTAACCAGTCAATCTGTTTTTGCTTTAAGTGTCTACTTCATTCACCTTGAAGTAGGCCTTAATACTAGAATAATGAGTAGCCAGCTATTTTCTAAAAGAGTGAAAACACCTGTCCTTTCTCTCCTTTGGGTTTGTTATTTAATTGTTCAATTGGTGCAAACTGCTCTCCAAAATGTCCCTGTGTGCCTGCAGAAAGTTGATAACCAGAAAACTTTGCATCTTTATTAGAGCCTCACCATCTCCCCTTATTGATCCATGCAGCAATTTTATGAATTATTTATGTTGGATATTGAAGTGGAGCTAAGATTCTGTATTTTGTAGTTTTTGTAACTCCACTTCAAGGATAGGGACATTTGAGAATGAATCTCATGCATTTAGTACTTTTTTTCCGCTAATTGTTGCAGCATCTTTAACAAGACAATTAATGTACTTGTTTGTCTAATACCTATGAAACATATGTATTGTATCTTAATATCTTTAAAATATCATATTTACATGATAAAATATACATAGTTATACACATAAAGAGCTTTCTAATAAAACAAATGCTTGTATGCATTTGTACATTCTGGCAAATGATGAAGAGTGTCCCTATAAAGGCCTAGTTCAAGTGATGTGTAGCCGAGAGGTTGAATACATGAGTGATTCATTATGGGATGTCTTTGATCAGGGCTTTGCAACCTTAGACACGCTCAACCAATGGCACACTAGCAACATGTGTACAAGATAGTGTTTTGGAAATCTAATTCAACTCCAATTGCCTTGTTTACGACAATCTGAAATTCAGAGCCTGTTATTTAGTAGTTTAAGTACATCTTTTGAACCTATTTGCAAATATTTATGAATTTATTTTCTTGCTGATAAACAAGATTGGTGGAAGGTTGCTAGGATTAATGATAACAACTCAGATGTTGACACCTCCACATGCTCAGAGGACATATGTGGTCAAAAGCGTTCAACAGTTATATTAATTTAAAGGAAGCTAATCCAAAAAGCAGAAGAGGAGAGGTCTCACTGCTTCCTCATCAGAGTAGCTGGTTATCTCATGAGCACAAAACATACTTTCATGAGCGCTCAGGAGTTCTTGGTCTTGTCACAACTTGAAGCGTTGCCTGTGTTTCCCAACAAAGTGGAATGAGGATGAAACACTTCAGCTTTGCCTGGCTTTAGCCAAAGTTTAGCTTTTACCATCAGTCTACATTGTGATATTCAAGGCCATGTCAGGCCTGATCTCTTCCTGCAGGGTTTGATTTCCCAAATGTAAACCCAATTCTACATAAATTGTGGAAACAACTGATATACATTTTACCCTGAGTGCAAACCAAAATGTTTTGAAGGCTTTTCGAGTGATCCAGTTGGCAACTACTCAGAATCATGTGCACGGGGACATGTGAGTGGAACAACTTTGAAAAACAGAGATACAATAGGTTGAACTGGAATGACTACATGTTAAAGCCTTGAGGTAATAAAAAAGAAAGAAAAAAGTTATTTTAGTATTCCCCAATATTTGATATTTGAGGGATCATATTTCTGTAGTGAGATGAAACCTTGCCAACTATATCAACATACGTGGACATTTCTTTTCCATTTTTAAGGAAAGATATAGAGAAATATTAAAGAGAACTCAAGAGAACTGTTGACACGAGTACAACCTTAATCATTGTTTCCCAATATGGTTGCGGACTTTGCTTCAGATGCGTTGGTGTAGCTTTAGCGGCCAAAACAATGACTCGTCAACTATTGACTGAGAAAATAGTCCCACGCTCGTCTTTTTTTAACAATTACATCTATGGAGGTATTGATGTTATGTAACCTTCATTAGGACGTAGAGGATAAAAAAAACCCGCAACAAGACAATAATTATATATTGTTTGTTCACTGGAAAATGTTAGCTTCAGTTTGTTAATTTCTTTCACATGTCTGTGACTCTTGTTGTTTCAGGTTATGTGCTGTGGCTGCGTGACATTTTATCTTTCACAACCTATTAAAGGTCTATTATAAATAGTCTGAACACTGTTGGACTAATCATTCCCACAGTGTTTTATCTTCATCTTTATCATTATGAGTATGCAACTTTTTCAGAGCTTTGGCAGCGCGTGCGTGCGTGCGTGCGTGCGTGCGTGCGTGCGTGTGTGTGTGTGGGTGTGTGGAGGGGGTCAGAAAGAACAAACGTCCTTTTGACTGAAGTTCATGTTCGGGGGTCGTCAGAGAAATGTGTTCAGACTTTGTGAAGAATCTCCGTAGAGACACCGAAGTAACATCAGCATTTGTTTAAACACCAACATGCGTGAGGTAAATATTTGAGCTCACCCTCTTTTTGACGCACCTCACATGAAAATGTTATGATAGTTGCTGTCGTCCCTGCTTCCAACTGGTCTCGCTCTTACAAAACTGTATTTATGTCGCAGTAAACAGCTGTGTGTTATATATTGTAAATTGTCTCTGGCATCTGGGAGTGCCACTATGTCTGCTCCGTAAACGTGGCCTGAGGAAATGTTCACACACCTTTCTCTCATTCCACTGGGGACCATTTGCAAAAGCTTTTGTTTAAAGAGTAATACTGGATTAGCAGAATGCCTAGTGGTAGTTATTTTCTTTTTTTACTGCTATTTCACTAAATCCAGAAATAATGAAGTCCAAACTACATTTTAGGAGATTCTGCGAGCCACAATAAACCTCCATTTTAATTAGTTTTTGTTGGACTTTAGGGGTCGAGACAGCTATGCTGTTCCAGTTATAAAGTATACAAAAGGTACTAATCTGCATAGTGTACTGCTTTGGCAGTTGATATTGAAGAAGTTCATGTCGCACTAACAGGAAATGTGAAACAATATGCAGAAATTGGATCAAACTGCAATTTTAGAAAGTAACTACCAATTTTGAAGTTGCAAACTTAACGGAGCAAAAAAAAAAGTTCTCCGGGAGATTTATTACACTTCTTTTTCTTTTTGAGTTCTTCCTGCAGCTCTCACCATTTTTACTCTGTTTCCATTTTGTAGTGCATCAAAGGACAACTATCCATCAACATCACTCAAACATCACATTTATTCCACATTCTGACATCTCATGAGGGTAGTTCATTTAGTCACCTTTTCATTGCTGTCCTGGCTCCTCGATGGTGGAATGAGCTCCACATTGACATCAGGACAGCAGAAAGTCTCTACATATTCCATCTAAAAGCACATCTTTTTTTCCGACTATACCTTGAATAAGGAAGATAGCACCGTAGTAGCACTTTAATAGCACTTAAATGTCTCTTACTGGTAGCACCTTGTAGTTTAACTTATTGAAGAAATTGTACTTTCTTGATTCTTGTTGTTCTGAGTTTGTACTCATGGTTGAATGCACTTATTGGAAGTCGCTTTGGATAAAAGCGTCAGCCAAATGAAATGTAATGTAAAAAGGCACTACATCGTCAATATCTGGTTTCAATTAGTGTGTAGGTTGGAATTATGTTCCGCCAAATGTTTTGTTGATTTGTCATCACCACTAATTCTCCAGCAAAAAAAGCCTGACCTGCTTGCACAAGCCCTTTGACTTTAGTCAGCTGATTAATGTTGATTTCATCATTTCAAGTGTGAGAGTATAACTCCTGAGTCTGGAGTAGTTCTAACTTCACTGCAACCTGTTTTATGCCGTAGTTATAAAACAACCACTCGTATCAAAGGTAATTTCTTCCTGTGCGGTGTCCAACTGTTGACAATAATGTTTCTTGTGTTCGTCCTCAGATAAATACACAAAATGGAGGACTCCAGCAGCAGCAAGCCGTTCATGGTGACATCCTCTCTGAACTTCAAAGTCACCACCCCGTCCTTCTACAACCAGCCAAAGAAGTTTGCCTCTGTGGCACCGCCACGGCCCAAAAGTCTGACACCTCCCTCCGCGCCATCACCGACACCAATAGGCACAGCTGTGATTGGCCGAGTGGGAGATCTGCCTCCGCCGCCCCCTTCGCTCTGTGATGGTATGTGCATTGTCTATTTTGTGAACCTATTTTGTGTCAATCTTAAGTTATGTTCTCTCAGTCAGCGGCCCTTCCCTGTCCCACCCCCTGCTGCTTTTTACGTGAAACGCATGCAGAGCTTCACAGTCGAGTATATAATCGGACGCATCAGTTGTGTGGTACTGACGTTTTAATGAGTTTTCTCCGAGACGTTACGTCACTGTACTGTAATTCCTCTCTTTGAGTCCTTTTAGTCAAATGTTAAGTTTCAGAGCAGTTTGCTTCTCGGGGAATCTAACTTTTTACTTTGAGACGTATGCACAATGAAACCGCAAGTATGAATTTCAAAATTGCCTGAGCTAAATCACGGGCAAAGTCTGGCAACCTCACCAAATTAAAGCTGCCCTGTGGAGTTTTTGACCACTAGAAGTAATGCTTTTTTCTCAGTGGGCCCCTGTTTTGTTTGGATTGCACACGTGCATGAGGAAACACATGCACAGTGTTCTAGCTGCAGCTCTCACATTATTCCGGTCGTACATAAACAGTTCAGGGTTTGAAAAATGTAAATTGTAATTTTTTTTTTTTTTTTTTAATTTTACAAAATGTACCAAATAACTTTTCAGGAACGCTCAAGCATACACACAATGCGTTTTTGTAAGAAACACCAAAGAAACAATTTATTTGTTTACCTTCTAAATGGGTTAGATTCTCTCCACAGTTTTCTTTTTATTTAAATTTTTATGGTCTTGATTGTTAGTTTTTGCTTCAAACAGATGTTGCTAAGCACTCGGTATATCTGATAAAGCATAGACAGTGAAAATCGGAATGGATGGTTTATACAAACTGAGTATAAAGAAACGTTACATTACAGCTTTTAACCAATCGACCCTCCTCATTTCTGTCAGACTTCCCACCCCCTCCTCCTCCTCCACTGGATGATGATATGCCAGCCCCTCCCCCCGAATGCCAAACCACACCCTCTTCCTCTGAGGCCCCCCCTCCTGCCTTCCCCGCTCCACCTCCAGTAGCAGATGACCTGCCCCTCCCAGCTCCCCCTGAGGAGAGTGACTGCCCGCCCTCCTTCCCGGCTCCCCCTCCTCCCCCACCCCCTCCACCTCTCCCTGCCTCCAGTACCAGTATTCCCAATGCTGCTGGAAACCCACAGGTGAGTCATGATGGCATCTTCATAAAATGTGTCTAAAGTTACTCTCCCTGTCTGCATGTGTCCTCTTTTGGCAGCATGTAACTGCATTTCAGTGTAATTTGATTATCAGTTAGGACACTGGAGGACATTGTTGTGGGACCATAGTGAGTCCATGGACATTTTTTTTTTTTTAGGTTTTCCCACAAATTATATTAGCATTTGACTGGGCTAAATCACCCTGTTTCATGCATCTAACTGGATTATTGGCCATTCCATACTTACTACTCTTAATACTTTTTATTGTAGAAATGCATCAATTGCAGCTATTTGGTCAGGCTATAAGGCATCAATGTATGTAATTAGATAATGTTAGTCACTGTTAAAAAGTAGAAGCTTAAAAAACGGCCTGGAAATGATTCAAATAGGAGTTTACCTCATGTTTAAATCGGCAAGAGTTTATGCTAAAATGCAAACAATCCAATGAATACAAAATTAAATAATTGAACAGTTGGTATTCTCTTTCATCCAACCAGGGAAATACAATTATAATATTATTATTGTATTCATTGTCATCATTAATCACTTTATTACATTTGTTTGTTTATCATTTATTCTTTCATTCTGGGTTTTCCACACACAATTGTGCAATCACCATATTTCTTTCGCTCTGCATTTTGGAATATATAAAAGAACCAAACACAATCTTAATCAAACAAGAATATGTAAACATAACCGACAGTATGTAACAATGTATCATCATTATCATCCACTTTTTTATTTTTGTCCTCATCCTCCCTTTACTTCTGTAAATAAATGTGCTTCTTGTGACTGTCTCCTTCCGTGTTCCTCTGCCAGCGACTGGTGGCGAAGCAGACGAGCTTCGATAAACAGCTTGACACTCTAACTGACCTGCTGTCTGAGATGGAGACCAGGGGACCGTTCAACCCTAAGGTACAAAGCATGGAGGGATGGAGAATACACTGAAACAAACATAAGACATTAGGGTACGGAGAGAAAGACTATCTGAAGCACGGATGCGAGGGGACATTTCAGCTGGCTTTGACTCACAAGAGCAGCTTTGTAGAGAATGAGAACGAGTCAGATAAAGCAAAGGGAAGACAAGAAAGGTAGGTAGGTCAGTGGAAATAGTTTGGAAAGATGCCAGTTTGTTTCATTAGTCTCCCTTCATCTGTTCAGGCTGAAAGCTCAATGATAAGTGAAATGCACATACAGCACACCAGACTGAAAGAGAAAACAAAAGGTAGCAGCTGATTCACACAGAGAGGAGACACTTGAAGTGAGAGAGTGATGCACACAGAATTGAGTGGAAAGCACGAGTGTGATGAAGTCAGTGTGTGCTGCCAGAGACCCAGTGAGAGCGCCATAAATGGAGAGTGTTTTTATCCAACTGGGAGGTACTGGATCATGGCAGAATAATGTTGGCTCAAAACTTCAAAATAAATGTCAGAAAGATGAAGCACTTCTGATAAGCTCAAACCGTGGAACGCTTCCAATGTTTACTTTAATCAAAGTACCTCATTCAATATAATAAAAGTGTCTGCTTGCAGCATTTCAGCGATATTAACTTCCTTCTGTTTAGTAATAGTTTATAGTAAATGGAAGTTTTGCTTTAGAACAAACTGAAAGCTTGTATAAAATAGCCTTTTATTGAATTTGCCCTTTTCTGTGTGCTTGGAGATAAAATAATCTGTGAAGAGATCATTTTATTGTTGTTGTCTTTGTTTTATCTCCAGTTACCGAGCAGTATTCAGCATTCTTCAGCACCAGCGCCCAAGCCTGCAGCTCCTCCCCCGACTGCTCCTAAACCAGCTCTCTCCTTCCTCCCACCCCCTGAGATGGGAGACCGCCCGCCACCAGCACCCTGGGCGGAAGAACTCAAAGCCAGAACAAACCGACAAGCCAATCACAACTCTGCCCCAAACTCTGCTCCTCAGCCGTTTGCTAAGGGCCCGGCTGTGGCCCCAAAGTCTGCTTTCGGAGGGAGAACGGCAACGTCATCAACCTCTCTGGCCCAAAAGCTGAACCAGAACCTGAACCAGAACACCACTCCAATCAGTGTTGCACCAAAACCATCCCCTTCATCTGCCACCAGCTCTTTGCCTCCACCTCCTGTAGCTCCCCCTGCACCTCCTACCTTACCAAACAATATGGCAGCTGCCCCGGCCTCCAACCACTTAAAGAGTTCCCCCTTTGCCAGTCAGGTGAATGCAAACCAAAACCCTCCTGCTGCTATGCCTCCTCCTCAACCCAAGATGATGGCATCTCCCCCTTCCTCTTTTAACCAGCCAATGAAAACTCCTCCTGCATCAACAGTATGTCCCAGTTTTATTTACTTAAGTGACACTCTTTGCATTGCATGTACAGTAGAAAGGAACAGGAAGAACAAATAATTTAGTTTATAGTCATCATATCAGAAATATGGACCTGAATAACCGTGATTTCAAAGGTAAACTTCTCAATCGTAAATAATAATACATTTTATTTGAATTATTTATTAGCGCTTTAAAAGGTTTTCAAAGATACTTTACACGGTAAAAACAGAAACAATAAAAGCAATAACAATACAAACAGTAAATAACAACATGCTCTATAAGGTATGTTTTATGAAGATGTGTTAATAATATATACACACATACTAATGACGTGTGTGTGTTTGTGTGTGTTCACAAGCAGCCCTCACCCCCTGGCCCAGTTCCCATCCCAGGTGGAGGCGTTCCTCTGAATATGAGGGAAGTGGAGGAGCTGGAGAGAATGACCAAGGACTTCATTAGAGACATGGACACACACGCACCTGTCATCACCTCCCCTCCTACAGGTACACACACACATAAACAGAGGGGTAGCTGTAATATTCATGGTCATACTAACATCACAATGTCATTAGTGACTGTCATTAGTGATTTCTAAATAAAATGGTGTGTTATGTGAGAAGCATTTTCATACCACACTGAAAATAAGCTTAAGCATTGTTAGTTTTCTGGCTGAATGCAAAACATTAATGGAAATGTATCTAACGCTCATTCTGATATTTAACAATGTATGTGGACTATTATTTATCTCTGCAGTGGTTCTCATACATGACTATCTACGCTATGTGTGTTGTATGAAACTTAATGTCAGAAAAAGATTGTGTACAACTGAACAAATCTATAAAAAAAGTTTATCATCTGTGGAAATAACTTTGTTGAATACAATATTATGCTCATTAGTTAGGGGATAACTGTAATTATGGGAAGATGAGTGCATTTGTAAATAATCTTGTTTGTGCATTTTTCTCATTTTAGACGTCTGTGGGAAGTGTGGCGAGGCTCTGTCCCGCACCCAGCCCGCAGTGAGGGCCATGGAGAAACTCTTCCACTCAAACTGCTTCTGTTGCATGAGCTGTCATCGCCCCCTGCAGGGCATGCAGTTCTATGACAAGGATGGCGCACCTGAGTGTGAGGACTGCTACATGGTGAGGAAACGCACTGTAAAAAAAATAAAAAAAAATAAAATAAAAAGACCAATAGCTCACACATAAAGTTGTTCACTGAAACGTCTTTTATTATTTGTACTACTCGCGGTTTTAGCTGTTTTATGTTTAATTTAATGTGTTTTTAGATTTGAACTCCCGTGTTGTAATGTACACAGTGCACCCTTGAGTGTGTAGAATGAGTATAACACCTTCCTGCTCCTCCTCAGAGTTCCCTGGCAGTGTGTTCCCGATGTGGGGAGAGGATCACAGACCGCGTGCTGAAGGCAGTGGGCCAGTGTTTCCACTCCCACTGTTTCCGCTGCAGCACCTGTTCCTGCACACTTGAGGGGGCGCCGTTCATCACTGATGACAACAACAACCCCTACTGTGTCCAGGATTACCACAGGTAGCTGCTGGCTGTTGATTACTCCATGATAAGGAAACATTACATCTCTAGTCATTTCCTATAATAAAGTGATTGGATTGTGAGGAAATCTATGTTACCACATGTGCATGTAACAAAGTTAAAAATACAGGAACATGATGTTTACCTGTATAGTTTAAGTATTAGCTGTCCAGGGATGTGTTTTAAGGACAACACAATTTTAGCTGTGTATGGATTTATGACCCCATTCATCTCACTTATCAGGATTACTGATAAGAGTGCGAGACGAAAGAGGCAGCAACAGCAATACATTTTCCTCACTTGATTCGGACTAATGGAAACTTGTTTTTCTATCTCTTGCTGATAAAAGATTTACACAGCCTGCTAAACTGTGGATAAATAATAACAATGAATCCTCATTTCCACTGGTTGACAGGCAGAGAACAACACATTTGATATGGTTTCATGAGAATATTTAGCTTTTGGTGTTCCTTCACTATGCGTGTGAATGTGTGAGACTGCTTTAGGCCTTCAACCAACAGCCATCGCTCCCCCTTCTGTTTCAGGCGTTTCTCCCCTCTGTGTGTGAGCTGTAATGAACCCATTATTCCAGCCCAGGGCAGCGAGGAGACCGTCAGAGTCGTGGCTCTTGACAAGAACTTCCACCTTAAGTGTTACCGTTGCGAGGTAAAACAAAATTGTATACTTCACACCGTGTATATTCAATAACCCTTAAAAAATTTGTAAAATGTTAATTAATTAACTAAAAAAAATTATTTTGTCCTGTAGGATTGTGCTCGCCCTCTCTCCATAGAAGCGGATGAGAATGGCTGCTATCCATTGGATGGGAAAATCCTGTGTATGAAGTGCCACACCCAGCGAGCCAAGCAAGCTGCGCAGTGATTGGCTGGAGCAACGTGACTCAGATTAACTATGAACCAAAATCCAAAAGCACAGGATTCATTCAGCTGCCGTTTTGCCTTTGCAACAGGGCTGTATCCAGTATATGTGCGCAGGTGTGAGTGTGTATGTGCTGTGTGAAAAGGTATGTTTGCATGCAAATACAGTGTAGTATTCCTCGTCTTTGTTCACTTCAGTGCAGAAGTAATGTACTGCATTGAAATAAACTCCCCTCATCTTTTATTCCCAATCTCAATCTCTCCAATCTCTCATCTAGTCCTCTTTATTGTACTAGAACGTATTTTTTGTGCCAATTCTATGTTTACGCTTAGATTTCCAGCATAACTTGCACAAGAATAGTTTGGGCAAAATAACAGTCTGATAAATATAAAGTTGCCTTTCTTTGTCTCTAGCCTCAATATTGTTAGTAGCACCATACACTGAGATGTTTCCATCTAAAGACTTTGACTGGCTGGTCTATTTCCCTATGGGCATTCAAACTATAGCGATGATACTGAGACAGATTGTTACCATAGGGTGAGGAGAACCAGAAACCTCCCATTTGACCACTCTGGCTTTCGGTAGAGCTCGTCTTTAACATTTTGGAAGTTGTTGTGCCTGCAAGCATGGTTAATTATGCTTTCCAGCCTAGAAAGGGCTTTATATCAGCCAACTCTACAGCATTTTAAAGTCATCTAGGCCGAAACGTTGACTGTAGAAAATGATAAAAACAGTAAATGTTGCTCTTAGTTTTTTGTGACGTGAATTTTATCATTTACAGGCATGCTTATAAATATGTCTTGTTGCTCTCTCTTTGATCATACAGACTGTATAAGGGCAAAATTAGAACAAAAATCAGCCATTTTCTTCTCAAAAATGGTTTGCAGCTGATCAAACTATGTATTTTAAGATGCATGCTTTTTGGATGCAAACATTTTGAACAAACCGATGAGCACAGATTTTATTCCAGGGATAATAAAAAGAAAACGTGGTTATAAATGTCAGCTGCATGGCTGAAAGCAGGACCTATCATGTGACCGTTGCACAGTTCCATAGTGAAATAAAATAGCCTTTAAGTGTCACTTTGACTCTAAAGCCCCCGCACATGATCAATTTTGTATTAGTAGACACCATTGAGAAACATAATAGTAGTTTTTGTATATGCATTTCCTTGGAATCCCTTGCTTTAAATAATATAATTTATAGACTTTTTATTATTAAGTAATAAAGTTATATACCGTATGTGTACTAGTACTAAAATATAAGTATTATTAAAGCAGGATAATAGATCAGTAGAGGCAATAGCTTAGAGTTTTAAATAACAGATGTTAAAACTGTGACCAAATATTTCAGCGCTGTTGGCAGGATTAAGGTTAAAAACATGAGGTTACAATTTTTCGACTTTCATGTATGATTTTCTCACCTTTTGTGTTTAAGCCCAGCTTTTTTTGGTCTTGATCTATTCTATTATTACAGTAAATACCACTATTCTTTCTAGTATTCCTCTTTTGTACTTAAGTCTGATCATGTTGGTTATATACTATTTTATTCCTATCTTACTGTACTGTATTTTGTTGATAAATGCTTACAATTATTTGTTCTCATTTTGAATCTGGAGATGTGCCTTCTCCACTATTGTATCCCGTTCCTTTGAAATTGAGCCTGGTTTGCAGCTACAGAAATTCATTCCACAATAAGAAAACCGTTGTTACTTGTGCTTGCATTGAGCCTGGTGCCCTATATCACCAGAATGACTAGCAGAAGTTATTCAGCATTGCATGTGATCTGTGTAGGTGGTGGTGGCATTTCTTCTCGTATAATGTCTTTTGTTTGCACCAACTATTCCACCTTTGTGGCTCTGCCTTTGTCATCACTATGTGATTTTAAACCTATGATGATGCCTTCACAGTTGCATTTATCTGGCATTGTGTTGTGTTATGTCCTATTGTATGACATGTGGATGCCTTGTCTTTTCATATAACTTTTTTTTATAAATTCCTGTTTGATATGTGTGAATGTGTATATGTTTAAAAACATTATTTTGGCCCACCCCTCCCCCTTTGGCTGTATTAAACAAATAAATAGAATGCTAAATACCAAATGGTTTTGTTTAATTTCTTGACTGTCAACTGTACAAATGTAGAGATTGGCCACCTACAATCCATGAAAGGGTGTAAGTAGGTAGTCACTGTAAATCTGTACACACTTTGAGTTTGTCATATTTGTTTTTCCCATCACGTTCTCTGGTCGGCCTCCATGTGACATCCATGACTCAATGATGTGCGGCACTGTTGCGTGACCTGAACTCTAAACTGCTCTATCAGTTGTTGACAGCCATGTGTTGCACTGATAGTGACGACAGCAGACGTGTGCGTGTGCATCTGCGAGTGTTTACTTTCCATGAAGCGCTTGCCCTTATTCATTGCAATGTAACGATGTATAAGCAAAAGCTATCAACTTAGCAGCCAATGCCTTCTGTTCTCAAGCTTCTAACAATGCAAGCAGGTGGAATAGTGAAATAAAAGTTGGAGCCTTCATGCCTAGTCTCTTCTGTGTTCATGAACCACAAAACATCCACATGCATGTCCCAGAGCAGAGCCTTAGTCTTTGCTTGATTATCTGTGTTCTGGAGAGGAGAGCAAGACGCAGCCTGCAAAGTGTTTTTATCAGTGTCTGATGAGGAGAGAAGTGAGTGATGAGGAGAGATAGAGCTGAGATGACAGCTGTTTGACGGAAGGACGGCAGGAAGAGGGAGCACATGTAAGAACATCAAACGTAAAGGAAAACCACCCATCTCCTAAGAATGAGTGAAACTCCAACAGAGCTTGAGGTAGGATCTTTACAAAAACACTAAAAGCTGACCTTGTTAAGAAGTTGTGTTTGTATTTGTTATGTTGACATGGTTATGATGCTAACGTGAGTGTTTTAGTAGCTGGAAAGTGGAGCAGAGCCATCTGTGTTCCTGGAAATTTCATTATTCAAACTATGCGGTTTGATGAGGTCTGCAATGTGCTTTATGTTTCAAAATACAAACTGCTGTTGTTTGTGTCAGCATTTTCTGAGGAACTTTGGAAAGTAGACACAATACATGTTGTTCATAGACGAGCTGCTGACCAGTGATGTTAACTTTAATATCTATTTTTCTGAACTGAGTGGGCTCTTCAAGCCAGCAGTAGTGAAAGTAGTGGTTCTTTGAGTACATATGGATGTGTTTTGGGGAGAGGTGAATGATTAGAGGGAATCTATATATCTATATATATATATATATCTATATATATACACAGTTACAACATCTAACACAGTTACAACATCTAACACAGTTACATTCTTGTTTCACTCAGCTATCAGTACAGCCCTCGTCACAGCCAGAATCTGGGAGGGGGCTCCAGCCTCCACCTCTGTTTCAGCTGCCACTCACCACCCTAGATCCCTCCTCCACCCATCAGCCTACGCAGCTCCCGCTTGATCTGCAGCTGTCAGAGTCTAACCCCGAGCACCAGCACCAAGCAAAGCCAGTATGGATAAATCATCGAAGGCTGCTTCTCCTCCTTTTGGGGTTCTCCTTATGTGGTGCCATTCTCGGACTTGTTTACTATCTGCATTATTATAATCATCAAAATAGCAATATCCAGGCAGGCAAAGGTAGGCCTCCAGAGAAACATAACACAATTACACATTATCTCAGAATTTGCCCTTTTGTCCCACTGTTCTCTTCCTCTTTCCCATAGCGACTCCATGTCTCTCCCCAGCCTGTCGGTGGGCATCCGCCCATCTGTCCATATCTGCTGATCCCTTCACGCAGCCCTGTGATTACTTCTTGTCCACTTGTGGGTCCGATATGCTTTCACCAGACAATGTGGGCAGGCAAAGAGGGCAGGGCATCCCTGGACATCCACAGAACCAGAAGGAAAAGGCTGTGCAGACAGAGAGGAGAGGTTGGAGTAAAGAGAGAGAAGACAGAAGACGGAGAAAGGGGAAAATACTGGACAGAAAAACTGTGCTGCTGCAGTATCTCAGGGAGATTTTGGGTATTAGTATGCAACATAAATGTACTCTACGTACACCACTCTGCATTGTACTGCTTTATTTGTTGTTATTATATGAAAGAACTATCTGAATTGTGTTTTTTCTTGTTCTGTTTGTCAGAATCAAACGACAGGCCGGGTAGTGCAGCAGTGCAAAAGGCCAAAGGATTTTACCATTCCTGTTTGGACACCAAATCCATAGAGACAGCTGGAGCAGAGCCCTTTCTCGCACTCATCCAGAAAGTGAGATAATTAATGTGCTTATTTTGTGAGCTTTTGGCCGATGAATCACAATAAAACAAGTTGTTAAATGTTGCATTATCACCTCTCTGCAAAGGTTAGGGGTAATTAATTTATCGGTTATACAACACAGGACACAACAAGATGATGCATGCTTCCACTAACGTAGCAGGAGGCCGTGTAATGACTGTGCATAACCTCTGTCTCTATGTCTCTCTGGATGCAGCTTGGGGGCTGGGCAGTATCGGGCCAGTGGAATAGGACCGACTTTAATTCCACCCTGAGCCTGCTCATGAGAGACTACGCCACCTTTCCATTCTTCAACCTCTATGTGGGCAAAGACCCAAATGAAATTGCCCACGGGACCAGCAAAAGATATATACAGGCCCGTATCCATTAGAGTAATTTGTCCTAACATGCTGGTGGGAGCACTGCCATAGCAAAGTAGGCTTCCTCTTATTGCTTTGACTCAAGTCTCCTCTCTATCAACAGATTGATCAGCCAGATCTGTTGATCCCCATCGAATGGAACAGCAAGACACTGAAGTCTCAAGCTAAAACTCAGGTTGGTGACTTTGCCCGACCACTAAAGGAATTCATCCTCTAACAATATTCATCCATCCCACTAATGCATTGCTTTATCATTCTCCTGTCATTTTTCATCCAGACGCTACGTCCCTTCTTGGCATCCTGTCAGAGCTACCTGGCATTGTTGGGAGCCCCGCCCAGCAGCAGCATGATCCACGTGGGCAGTTTCATCTCTCTGTCCTCTGAACTCGCTGTGGCTGCTGCACCTCTGCACTTTCGCCTGTCAAAAGGACAGCTTCATCAGCGCATGACCATCAGAGAGCTGCAGGTACAAGAGGAGGGGAATGGGTCGCAACGCAATACATACTGGGGCTGAATTGATTTTCTTTACGTAAATCTGCCAACAGAACAAGGCCCCTGCCATTGATTGGCTGGGCTGTCTGCAGGCCGCTTTCCATCCACTGCCACTCGTCGAAGACGATCATGTCCTTCTGCATAACTTACCCTACATCGTGCAAATGTCCCGCATCGTTGGCAAATGGTTGAACAAGCGTGATCTGAGCACCAGGTACTGTTAGTGACACAAAACAAACCACAATCAAGCATGCATAGACCTTTCCTGTTATTTCGTCTTCTCTTTTGTTTCCATGTGATGCCACATTTGAATCCGCTCAGCGGTCCCGTTCATACGTACATGGTCTTTTATCTGCTGCACACCCTGATGCCTGCTCTAGGCTCCAGGTTTTCTGAAACAGCAAAGAATTTATCTGTGGCTCTGGGCGACGCTGAAGGGGTGAGCCTACACCGACAAAGCCTCCAGTACTTTCTCAATAAGATGACGCCTGTGAGTTGGTGTGTTAAGTCTCATCTCTCTTCACCAGGTGGGTGATCGCTGGAAACACTGTGTATTAGAGACTGAGAAAGGATTCGACTTAGTTCTTACCCACCTTCTCAGTAAAAGGACAGCGCACAGAGAGGTGAGTGGCCGTCATGGGGATTTAGGACCTAATTAATTGCACACCGATTGAATTTCAATTAAGATTTCTATTGTTCAACAGGCAGAGGAGATTATTCAAAATATATTCTCCTCCTTCAAATCCAAATTACATGAACTCAAGTGGACCGATCAGAAGTCTCTCCAGTTTGTCATGAAAAAGGTAATAAGTGAAGCAGGAATTGTCATTGTACTTCCTGAAAGGCTGTTTAGATATTTTAAAAAAGGCCTCTCTTCTTCCAGGTTCAGACTTTAATTCCAAGACTTTGGACCACAAAGGAGATCTCTAGTGAGGCTGAGCTCGACCGTCTTTTTTCCAAGGTACTTTACAGACCTCCATTGGCTCCAACAAATTAGGTGTTAACCTCTTTATTTGGTTAAACCTCTTCCCAGTGAGTTTAACCCTAACTAAACTCGCTCAACGTGTAATTTGTATTGCACAAAACTGTTATGCATTTAATATGAAGTAAATCATTTTAATCTATTTTGATTCCAGGTGACAGTCGGCACAAATAACTTCTTCTCCAACTATGTCCAGTTACTATCCTTGTGGCAAAAGAGACGCATTAAACTCTTGACTGAGAAGGCCGAGGCGGCTGATATGTAAGTGTCGGCCTTAATTCTTAAATTTGAGAGTTGATATGAATGTTTTGAGCGTGTGTTTAGTCTTTTCCCCTTTTCTTTAGTCTGTCTGTCACACCACTTCTCCTGGGTGATGAGCTCCTCTTTCCCATGGGAATGTTTATCCCTCCTCTCTTCCATCCTACCTATCCTAGGTAAAGTGTACGCTGATTTCAAAAGATTTTAAGGGTTTTCACATGGTCAAGACTTATTTGACATTATAGCACACTTTTTGTACTATTTCTAAACAGGTCAATGAATTATGGTGTGATGGGTTTCCTTGTCGCCAAAGATATCCTCCACCTGATTTTGCCTGATGGTAGGAGAAGCTCATATTTGTCATGTTGAGGTTACGTACACGTGCCACTTTACTAATAAACAGTTTTTAGATATCCAAACTGCCTTCTTTACTCAACTTAATCTACAATATCTCTGTTGTGTTGTAGTTTACTCTCAGAGTGGGATGGTGCATGCTGTGGGGGAATGTGTGTGGGCTCACTACCTCACCGTGACGGACAAAGCGGGCCAAGGTGGAGCGCTTACTCTCTCAGCAGCGCAGCAGCAGGAGGTGTGGGTGCAGTATTCCGCCCTGCAGATAGCATTGCAGGTGAGCAGCAATCGTCAGGCATTTGTGTGTATAACAATATTTGAGCTCATACATCCAATTTTTCCCCCCACAGGCTTATCATCAGAGTCTAAAGAACCATCCGAGTGACACCTCCATCTCAGGACTATCACACACTCGACTATTTCTCACATCTTTTTCACAGGTACAGTGGTTCTACTATAAGGTTACAAATGGCATCGCCTTTCCTCTCAGCTACTGATCGATGTATTTTATTATTTTCCATATCCAGGTTCACTGTGTCTCAGACCCATACAGCGAAGTTATGCCCTTGGAGCCATCATTCTTGATTACAGTGATTTGTGGCAAATCTGACCTGTGTCCCACAAGCCTGCAGTGCCCCAATAAAACCCAGCAGCCTCCATTACAAACATGCTGAGTGCCACTCCTCTGAAGACCAGCAGGGGTTGTTTTTGTACTTATTGATTATTATTATGATTTGTCTGACAAAACACTTATAAAAAGGCACACTGATGTTTACAAATGTTGTTACAAAGATAGTTTATTATTACATGTTGACGGTGGGAGTATGTACAGGTAAAAATGAACCTGACATTTTTTTGTATCAGTAGTTAAGATATGTTTGGATTTCCATAGATTGCATACGCTGTTGCATATATTTATGTTAATAAAATAAACATTTGAAAAACTAGTTTCACTTCCGGTTTCACAGATGTATGTTCTCGCTCTATATATATGGTAACAAAACAAAGCTTGTCTCCTAGGTGATGAAGACAATCACCTCTAAAAACAAAACTATTATTATTATTGTTAGAAGAAGAAAAGCACGCCAGTCAACGTGCGCCTGTCAAACTCTCCGACAATCAGCAGGAGATATTTAGAGATTCATCTGCTGATAAGAAATAGGCGAATAGGCAAGATGCGGAAGAAAACCGCACCAGGAGGCGCGCAGAGAAACGCAAAAGACAACACAGCGACAAACGCGATCAAACACGCAGCGAGGCCTGCCAGTACTCTGACCGGGAAAGGACTCGGGAAAGGCGGAGCCAAGCGTTTAGGCCGACTTCTGAAACGAGCCATCCAGGACCAGCTGCCCCTAGTGAGAGCAAAGGGCTCTGTTCCGAGTGAGTAGCGGCCGGAATAGTTCATTTAAACTAAAGAGCACTTAAAGTCACTTTTCTTTTGGCAAACTAGAGTTAGTCTTTTTAAATATTATATATATACATATAAATATAACGAATTAACATATATATACACATATATATACATATACATATATATACATACACAGGCAGGTGCACAGACATTTTGGGGGGCAGGTGCTCAAACCCAAAAAAAGGGCATCGCCAAAATTATTTATGAAATTAAAAATAATAATAAATAAATAAATAAAAAACACAGTAGGGTATTTTCAACTTCTATATTTATTGTTGTTAACAAACTAACTCAAATTATTAAATTGAATAAATAAATGAATAACAGGCAAAAACAGACAAAACAAGGCCATATTGAGTCAAAAAATCAAAAATCAAAACGCCGGAGCATGTCGGGGCGAAATTCTCACAAGAACTCAAATAAATGCCCCGTCAGATATCAAAACACATTTGGGTGTTATTGATGACAGAGAGAGTGATTTGTATTCTTAAATACTGATTAATGAAGAAAAAATTGGGCTCCAGTAGAAGGGGCACTTTTCTCATTCAGGGCAAAAGGGCAGGTGCTTGAGCACCACTAGGGGTCTATCTGTGCACGTGCCTGTACATACATATATATACATATACATATATATACATATACATATATATACATACATATATATACATACATATATATACATACATACATATACATACATACATATATATACATACATATATATATACATGGGCTGCACGGTGGCGTAGTGGCTAGCACTGTCGCCTCACAGCAAAAGGGTTCCAATCCCGGTCTGGGCGGGCCTTCTGTGTGGAGTTTGCATGTTCTCAGCGTGGGTTCTCTCCGGGTTCTCCGGCTTCCTTCCATAGTCCAAAGACATGCATGTTAGGTTAATTGGACTCTAAATTGCCCATAGGTGTGAGTGTGAATGGTTGTCTGTCTATATGTGTGCCCTGGATAGACTGGCGACTTATCTTGGGGTTATTAAGAAAAATCACAATTCAAAAGTAGCTAGTGTCAATTCAATTTCATTCAGTGACACAAATTAATTCACTTTTAAAATAAAAACGTTTTTATTCCCTAAACTGAAGAGTACAAATGCTGTAGCCTGTTCTTATTTAAAATGTGTATGCCTTATATTGAAACAAGATTCAAAGTATAAGATACCCAGTATAAAGAATGTAAGAGGACAGAGGACATGATCGCAGTGTCCACAATGATATCATTTGACAAAAAGGTACTGAAATCAAATGTACAATAGATCATAATTAAGTCTATATTCAACCCATCAAAAATGTATTTGATCCTTGGAGCATATCCACGGTCTCTACTCTTCCAAAACATATTTAATCTAGTTAAATGTTTGACTTAACGCAACCTTCTCTTGTCTTTGTTGATCTTTCAGAGACTCCTATTCGCCTTTTAAAGCATCAGATTAAAACTCTGGCTGAGAATGCACCCAAGCAAGCAAAGCCGAACTTGCCTGATGTCCCCCAGCTCATCCTCGCTGTGGTTTCCCGATACAAACGCCAAGGTGGCATGTCCATGCCAGAGCTCAAGCAGGCGCTGGCTGCTGGAGGCTACGTTACCAAGACCAACAGGCGGAAGAACGTGGTAACACATAGGCAGGTTAACAATGAGCCACTTGTTCAAACAACAAGTAATGCAGCGCCCAGACTCAACAATAAGGTAAAAGAACCTTTTCCTTTATAGTGTGATAACTTGTTTGCGTCTGAATTTCAGTTTAGTTGACAGGACAAACAACACTGAATGCCAAACAGTAGGACAGAAAAGTGCTGCTTAAATGCTCCGTAAATGTTATCCAGTTTATTAAAAGTTGGCCAAAAGTGGAAGATGCAAGTTTCAATCCATTGAGAGCAGCAGCAGTTTTCTTCCCTGTGCAATGCAGTGTTGGCTTGACCTTAACATTTCAACTTTGAGACAGCAGGTTTGTCATGTCAATAATATTCAAAAATTACTTTATTTTCTCAAAATCTGAAACAGACAGGCACAACAACGCAAGTAAGGACAAGCAGTGTGAAATCCCCATACTCAAAAGCTGATCTGAGGCAGAAAATAACAGCCAGCAAATCCTTCAAAAGAGTTGAAAAGTTACAGAGACAGACCAGAAAGACTCCCAAACCAAAAGGCAAGACTCACAAACCAACTGCCAAACCAATAAGCAAGACTCACAAAGCAGCAGCCAAATCAACAAGCAAGACTTGCAAACCAACAACCAAACTAACAGGCAAGACTCGCAAAGCCGTAGCCAAACTAACAGGCCAGACTCGCAAAGCCGTAGCCAAACTAACAGGCAAGACTCGGAAAGCAGCAGCCAAATCAACAAGCAAGACTTGCAAACCAACAACCAAACTAACAGGCAAGACTCGCAAAGCCGCAGCCAAACTAACAGGCAGGACTCGCAAAGCCGCAGCCAAACTAACAGGCAGGACTCGCAAAGCAGCAGCCAAACTAACAGGCAGGACTCGCAAAGCAGCAGCCAAACTAACAGGCAAGACTCGCAAAGCAGCAGCCAAACTAACAGGCAAGACTCGCAAGCAGCAGCCAAACTACACAAAGAAGGAAGACACTTCAAATCACAAATGCAAGCAGGGAAGAAAGTCAGATATGCAACTATCCATGCAACCTGGGTTCAAAAGGCACCAAAGGCCTGGAGACGTCGACCAAAGCAAAACAGACGCGCATAGAACAGTCACTAAGATGAAGGCCAAGATTAAAAACACGGCAACCTTGGGTTGCCAGAGAAAAGCTCACTACTATTAGCATTTAGAGTAATGCTATAATAAACTAAAACCTTTCAAGCAATCTGAAATTGTATATTTTCTTTTGAATGAATCTGTTGAGTTGAAAATTGCTTTATATCATGTTATTTTTATTTTTTATTTTTTTTACATTTTTTATTATGTACAATAGGTTCCATGTTCTCAGGGTAATTCATGTATTCCATCTCTTAATATTGTGTCACCCCAGAGTATTTCACTCTTCAGTCTATATGAAAGAAAACGACTCATTTAGTCAAATATTTTAATGCAACTGTATTGATTGATAATTCAAAACTCAGTAAATGGCGCAATTGATAATGATATAAAACACAGCCACACTCCTAGATGAAATACGAACACATGGTACAGACACTTGTTTTTTTTCCACATGGTGGCCAAACACCATCATACAAGTATATACATTCAGTGTATAACAGGATACATGTCTGTGGTCCATGTGGAATGGACATCACATCCATTCCTAGTCCATTTAAAAAAGGTCCATGTACTCTACTGTCTCTGCCAGTAGTTTATTGACTGTTTGTCACAGGACACCCCACACTTCCTCAAAGGCAGAGCACATCTTTGCACAGGTCAGGGCCGCAGAGAGGGGGTAGTTACTGATGGACACCGTCTTCTCTGTGTAGTCCACATTCACCTAATAAAGACAAAGAGCAAAGAGATTGGTACCATAGATATTTGATGTTTAGAGCAGTGAATACGCTACCATTTATAGATGTTTCTTACAGCTCCATGTGCAAAGGCTCCAATCACCACTGCAGCCGGTCCCTCTGGCACCAAAGACCGAGGACAGACGGCCTCTCCAGTAGCAGAAAAGGAGGTGGACATGCGGGGGCAGCCGGGAGGCAGATGGTCAGACACTGGGTTTTTAATCATTCTCAAAAGCCTCTGAGGGCCGTCGGCAGCCCTGACACTCAGCTTGTGCAGCAGCTGAACTAAGATACAAGAAGAGAAGAAAGAATGATCAGGAGATCAGCGAGGCAGGGTTTAGGACATGAAACAATGAAAGAGGCGACTTAACATTTTTTTTACTTTTCCTGCACAAACCTCAACTGATATACATGTAGTTTACACAGAAAGCATTCAACAATAATAGTTTACCCATAAGGCCACAGAAGCGATTAAAGGTTCTGGGGATGCGGGTTTGTGGGTTGATCTCTATCAAGGCGTTCTTCTCTGTATGGATGTAAACCTGTAACAGGCCTGCCCTGTTCAGTGGGCTGTCCATCAACATGAGCAGGGACTGGTAAAAGGAAATACAAATAAAAGTTATTTATGAAATTTAAAAAAAATACCCCAAATACTATTATACATTTAAACAAATACTGGCAGTATAATTGTACTGATACTACTACTGCTTTAATTATGGATTGAAAACTGTTTTTTTTTTTACATTAACACATAGTATAAATAAAAACTATAAGAATTCCTTAAATTCTATTTAAATACACTGGTCAGTGGTCTCTGATGAATATATTATATAATGGAGACCCTTTATATCATCTCTATAATCAAAGTCGACCACTTCCTTCTTGTTAATTATTGTCTGACATACACGCGGATACCAAAATACCTGTGATAAGCCGAGTCAAGCTGGAGATCAGCACATTTGATTCAATTGATGTACTTCCGTGACTCATGTACAACATGTCAGGGTTGTACCACATGGCTGAATGCACTTATTGGCTACAACGTTGGATGCTGAACGTGGCGTCATCCTAAACATCATAATCTCTCCTCGAATTTCTGATTTTAGTTCCATTTAATTGAAACAAAAATGTGACTTCTCTCCGACTAAAGGTCACCTCAGACAGAGTTGTGCACACTATTCTAAATGAGTGCTTACCTGATGTGTGATGTCTGGTCTTATATGTCCCGGATTCCTTCCACTTTTGACGATCATATTTTTGTGTTGGTCACAGTTTAACAGCTCAAAGGTTTTCCCGACCTGTACAATACAAAAGATGTAATTATTGTGAAGTTAGCCCAGTTTAAAGAAAGGTATAGCTATTGTCGTCACTTCCACTGGTAGGAGGCAGGGGCAGCATCACAACAACACACAAACACGACCATCTCGGCTCACCTTCACAGTTTCCAACGAAGCTCCCTCCAGAATAACAACCAGTCTCCTATCTGCCATGCGGTCGTGCAGGCTGCGGAGATGTTTGGCAGGTTTGGGCTCATATTCGTCCAAATGTTCAAGACCACGTTTCTTCTCATTAGGGGCCGCCATGATGCCTTTGGATGGATTGTCGCAGAATTGGTACGTCACAGTAAAACTAAATAAATAAAAGAGAAAAATAAATCGCGGTCACGAGTGCGTGTGCTGACATAAGTGAGTAGTTTTTGATTTCAATTTAGCTAACAAAAAAATTACGGTAATATTGTAATAACGTGCTATTTTATGTATGTATGTTTTTGAGAAATGTTTGCGCGCGCCAGACCACCCCGTCGACGCCGTTGTGACCTCACTTATGTGCGACGGATGTTCTTCCACAACGTGTTGAAGGAAAATTCACGTGTGGGTTTTTTAATCTTACAGCGTACAAGCAGAAGTCTGATCAAAAAGGAACAGATTCACCGGTGAGTTTGTGGGTAATTGCTGATGAGATCATGTTGTAATGTTGATATGTCAATAGTGGAGGTCTAAATTTTAACTTGCAAATACGACATGCGGAGTTGGGTCAATTTACGTTAATTTTCTGTCTGACTGGTCGTTTCACCTTATTTTGTCAGTACTATGTCACTGATAAAGAACAAAAGCCCTTGAACGCATTATACGTTAACATGTAGGGTACGTATGTGGCCAAGAATGTAATTTGTAAACCATATAAAATACAATTTGTAGGAGAAATAAAAAGTATCTATGGGGAACTGCGTCACGCAATGCGGCCCGACTCCTGATCACTTTTAAAGTAGATACTCATGGAAATGTGGGTGCCTTAAAAATGATCACAATTGACGTCAAGTCATACAGTTGGTCTGTTTCCACCAGACCTCCGTCATAATAGATTAATTTCACTTACTTAAATTAACGTTACAGTTTCTGTTTAACATAATTTGTTATGAGCTGATTGGTGATTCTTCCAATAACTACAGTAAGTGCTGTTTCTAAGAAAATAGGTGAGCTATTATATCCTGATGGGACTGCCAATACAATGTGAATCCAATTTAGACACTGTAAGAAAAACAGTTGTAAGAATATTTGTCAAAAACTAAGTGTCAACTAAGAGTGCAATAAAGTCACAAACATTTCTTAATTTATCTAACATATATTTTTCTTACTAAATGAAGTTTTGTACAACACGCTGTAATTTATGGTGTGTAGGTATGTGTAAAAGTTGTGGTTTTCTACAGCTGGACAGCAACACTGGCATATATTCATATATATACTGACGATGTTTATTGGACAGGATTTGAAAAGATTAAACATTATTTTCCTCTCTGTGTAGCTTGGAGTCATGGGTCGGAAGTTGGATCCCAACAGCAAGGTGAAGAGAGGGCCAGGGAGAAAATCCAAGAAGCAGCAAGGAGCAGAGACTGAGTTGGCCAAGTTTATAACTGATGGTGATTATCATCCTTTTATAGAGACACACAATAACTCTGGAAATCTATGCCATAGAGTTTACAAACACTTGTTTTGGCTGACTGCATCATTATGGCGTGTTTTTATTTTATTTTTACAGAGGAAGCTGGACCAAAACGCCTGTCAAGTAGAGGCAGGAAAAGGTAAGAGGTTGACTGATTATACAACATAAAATGACATTATTGTTTACAAGTTGCTCATTCATATTGCCATTTTACAGAGCTGCAAAAAGAGTCCAGAATTCGAAAAAGCCTAAAGCCGCTGCTGCTACTACTACTACTACTGCTGCTGAGGAACAGCCCAAGAAAGGTATCCACATCTGTGTTTGCACATGTTCGTGATGTTCTCTATAAACAAGTGCAGATATTTTTTTGATTGATTGATTTATTTATGGATTGACAAACATACATAACCCAAAAGGATAACATGTTAAAGTGTAAAACACTTATTTCCAACATGGTCCTTGGTGGTAACACATTTCACACACACACAAAAAAAAACAAAAAAAAACAAAGACCTAATATAAGTCAGAGACAAAAACATTTACACAAATCATCCGAATTTCAGCATAATTACAACCTAGCTCCTGAATAGAAGGAATACAAAAAATGTGTATTTGACTTCAACTGATGTGTTTGAATTAAAGTAATTTTTATCACAGAATAAATATGTGGTATTTATTATCTGCTTCTTTTTTATCCTAAAGGATTCACTGACGAGAACAGTAAATGGTTGAAACCAGCAAAGAGGAAGAGAGAAATTGATGAACCTGAAGGTGATGATGACAGTGATGAGCACTGGGAGCAAGAGTCGGATGAGGATGAGGAGCAGAAGGGAGCAAAGGACCAAGGAAAGAAGGGTGCCAAACTAGGAATTAAAGAAGTGGAGGAGGAAGAGGAGGAGGAGGATGATGATGATGATGAAATGGTTGACGACTACGGTGCAGTTGATGACAGCAGTGGGGAGGAAGCAGCAGCGGAAGAAGACAGTGATGGAGAGGAAGTATGTGAAATTGTTCAATACGTTTTTTGTGTTGTTTCTCTTTATTTAAGACTGGAAATTTGACAAATTGTTACGCAAATGTTTAAATTGAATTATTGGCCCAAACTGCTTGTGAGCCCATACAGTCCCTGATTGACTCAAAATGTCCTCCCACTTCACTGTTAATATATTATATATAGACATATAAGTGTCGTTAGGTGTTGCAACAAATTCCAGGAGTATGTTTTTAATGGTAATGTGATAAACAGTTAATTTGCTTTAGTGACAACTTTTCTTGTTTTGTTTTTCCACATTTCCAGCTTCTTCCCATTGAGCGTGCAGCCAAGAAAGAGAAAAAGATGAAGGAAACCATGGCTGAACAGAGTGAGGAGGAGGATGAAGATGGTGGTGATGAGGAAAAGAAATCAGGTGCCGACTCTGATGAGGATGACACGGTACAAGCCAACATGGATGAAATGGATGCCTTCAGGCTACCTGGTGCAGAGGAAAGTGAGAAAGAAAGTAAGTGACTTACAATTATTTCCAAAAGTATTCTTCTCTTTTAAAGCACCAAAAGAGGTCTAAATAATATTTCTTTTCCACGTTGTCAGATATCCTTCCCCTGGACCTGAAGACAATCTATCAAAGAATTAAGGACAACGTTGATGTCCTATGTCATTTTAGAACAAAAAGGGAAGCAGGAAAAGACAGGTCAGAGTACATCTCTCTCCTGAAGAAGGATCTCTGTACTTATTACAGCTACAACAACTTCCTCATTGAGAAATTAATGGACATCTTCCCTCTCTCAGAGGTGGGTTCCTTTGTTTATTTATCTGTAGTAACACAGACATTGTGATGTTTCTCCTATGTTTGAACATGTTCCAGGTCTCATGTTGTCAAGACCTGATTGAGAATGTGTGTTGAGTTAATCATTTTTTACTGTAAAGTTTGTTTTTAAAGAATACGTTTTTTCCTTTCTTGCTTACAGCTGGTGGATTTCCTCGAGGCCAATGAAATTCAGAGACCTGTCACTATTCGGACCAACACACTGAAAACAAGGAGGAGGGATCTTGCCCAGGTAACAGCTCGGGTGGAGAGATTCTTTAAATTCTTAATGTGGATTTCATACAAGTCAACTCACTAAGAAGCAAAAATAAAGTAGTAATATAATTGATATTTATTTTTTTTAGAGGATTTAACAGCTCTTTATGTCAAATAAATGGAGTAGCCTTTTAGAAAACAAGTGGCATAAATAAATGGATTAAAAGATATAAATGTTAATTGTTTGGCTTTAGTTTTGAGTACGTCGTTAACCCAGAAAAATGCTGCCTTCAAGTCCTCAGATGTTGAACTCTGGCCTGTTTTCCCTTGTTTTAGGCTTTGATCAACAGAGGGGTGAACCTTGATCCACTGGGGAAATGGTCTAAAGTTGGTTTGGTCATCTATGACTCCTCAGTACCCGTTGGTACGTTTCAGCACATTCACATCAACAATCTGACTGAAGCTATTAACGATCACACACGCTATAATTGTATAATACCTTCCATGTTTTCAAACAGGTGCCACCCCAGAGTATCTGTCTGGTCAGTATATGCTGCAAGGAGCCTCCAGTTTTTTGCCCGTCATGGCGCTTTCTCCACAAGAGGGAGAGTTGGTGTTGGACATGAGCTCAGCTCCAGGAGGCAAGACCACCTATATTGGTAAGATGTGCTGCAGGTATACATTGTTATACTTATTTTATGAGGTGTTTAAACAGTTTTAATATGGTCTTGCGCTGCAACTAATGATTATTTTAGTCACTGTTTAATCTGCTTTGTATTTGATTAATGGATTAAACATTGTGTCTATTAAATGCAAGAAAATTGTGGGAAATGTCCTTTTTAATTTACTATAACGAAACATGACTTATTTTAAGGTGTCGTATTTATAGCACCTAGTGGTACGGTTGCCGAACTTCGGTGGCCAACGCAAAAGCACAAATGGCCCCATCTAGAGCCAGTGTTTGTTTTGTCCGTTCTGGTCCGCAGTAGAAACATGGCAGATGTAAACTCTTGTCACGTGCAAGTTAAATCTGTTTTACGACGCTTGTGAACGTTCCACCCTCAGCTCAGCTGATGAGAAACACCGGGATGATCGTGGCTAATGACGCCAACGCTGACAGATTGAAGAGCGTTGTGGGCAACGTCCACCGCCTGGGGGTCACCAACACCGTTATCTGCAACTATGATGGAAGGAAATTCCCAAAGGTAATGTTCACACATTGGTAGAAAAACCTTATTTCTGTGGTTTACCCTCGCGTTTAATAAAGTGTGCTAACTTTTTGAAAACGTTCGCCCACAGGTGATGAGTGGGTTTGACCGAGTGCTGCTTGATGCGCCGTGCTCAGGCACAGGAGTCATCGCTAAAGATCCAGCTGTGAAGACCAGCAAGGTAAAACACTGTTTACTGCTTATGTATGCACTCAAACATGTTAGTTTGGTTTCAACAATGTTTTAATAGTTGTTTTTTTTTTCTTCCACCCTCTCATTACTTGACAGGATGAGGCCGACATCCAGCGAGCTGCTCACTTGCAGAAAGAACTAATTCTGTCTGCCATTGACTGTGTCAATGCTGAGTCCTCTTCAGGGGGTTATCTGGTCTACTGCACATGTTCAATAATGGTATGTACACTGTATATGCAGCGGTTTACACGTTATATGTGAGTATTTAGAAGAGAGGTTTGGGTACTGATCTAAAATGTATTCCACCAGGTGGAGGAGAACGAATGGGTGGTAGACTACGCTTTAAAGAAAAGAAACGTCAAATTAGTTCCCGTTGGACTTGACTTTGGCAAGGAAGGCTTCACCAGGTAAATATGATCCCTCGGTGGTTGAGTTATTGAAAGGCAGGGACTCTGTCTTCAACCCTTAATTTGTTTTTCCGTTCTTTCAGGTTCAAAGAGCGTAGATTCCATCCTACTCTGCGACTGACTCGGCGATTTTACCCCCATTCCCACAATATGGATGGATTTTTTGTGGCCAAGCTCAAGAAATTCTCCAATGTAATTCCAACTGTACCTGCAGGAAAAGGTAACACTTTCTCTCACGAGCACTTGCCAACTTTCATCATGTTGGTTGAGCATGAACTCACCCTTTGTCTGTTATTTATGTAGAAGAAGAAGACAATGCAGATGCTCCTGAGGCGACAGCTGTGACCCCCACTTCTGAGAAACCATCCAAAAGTGACAAGAAAAAGAAGATTGTTCCCGGCAAGACGGGCGACTTAAAGGGAAAACCCCATGCCAATGGAACAGCAGCCAAGAAAACTGCAAACATCAAGCCAAAAGGCAAAAAGGACTCACCTGCTGGACCAAAAAAGGCAAAGATTGCCAAGATGGATGGAGAGACTGTGCAAGGGGCAGCGGCCAAGAAACCCGTGGTGAAGACGGCTGACGACACAAAAGCATCAACGGCTGACAAAAAGGAGGGGAGCAGATTTGAGAAAAAGAAAGGCAAAAACAGAAAAGCAGCCATGAAGGCAAAGAACAGAATGGGAAAGAATAAATTCAAAAAGTTGAAGACCATGTTGGGGAAAAAAGTGTGTACACCGTGATGAATAGAACCAGATTATGTAAAAGCTTTGTCGAGCTTCCTTGCAGACCCAGCTTCCTTCATCCAGCAAATGTGTGTGTGTGTGTGTGCTGTTATGTCAAAGCAGCGATACTGTTCCACACTGTACTGTGTGTGTCAGCCAGATGTCATCTGTATAGCCTGTGTACAAGTGACTTAGACTCGTTGGCGAGGCTCGAACTTAAATTGGGTCCTGCCTTTTTTTTGTGTATTCCAGAATATTCATAATATTTGTCTGTTGATTTAATTGCAGGATCGGGACAACGTCCATAAATCTATGAATCTGTGAAACATAATAAATCTTTTAAGATACCTTGATCATCACTTGTTTGATTCATTATTCATCAGTGGGTCTTTTGGGTACATCAAGATCATCGGGTCTTTTGATGCGTATAGATCAATGTTGAAGCCAGTTAGGGGAAACACTTTGTACATTTCAGAGCGTTCACTTGACAGTCCCTTTTACATATTAGACATCTACAAATGCAGTTGAACCTGTCAATTTACCTTTGATAAACCATTCCAGTTTCTGATATCTACAATTTAAATTGTAAAAACATCCAAGTTGATGTCTTCAGTATTCAGAACTCCATACAAGGTATATTTAATTTAAGTCCTAGTCATAATGTAAAAAGTCCTACAATGTCAGATATTGAAAAATATAATCCAATTGTTATAAATTGGAATGTAATTGGATATTCTTGAATTAAATATTTTACTGAGTCCTAAATAGACTGCGGACATGTTGAATCCTGTCAATCTTACATATGTTAAAGAGTCGTGCCATATGCCAACTAGTATTGATTGCATTTGTTTTTCTTTGACAATTGTATATTACTAGTCTGTGGAAGCAGCCAATCAGTTTGGTCCATTTCGGACCGGAAGCTGTGTTGTTTACATTTTCTAAGATGGCGGCGGGGATGTATTTGGAGCATTATTTGGACAGTAAGCTATTTATTATGCGTCTTCATGCTGAACAACATTTCGTGCTGCTTGGCTCGCGCTAGGGTTTGTCTTTAGTTGTGTAACGAAGACCCCGCGCGACCCTCGTGCGGAATGAACCGTTGTAACCGTTTCCTAACGGTCCGCGGGTTTAGGCTCGGTCTATTTGCTGGGGTCGCATTTTAACGCGTCGCACCCGAACGACAGAGGATGCAGTTTGAGATTGCACACACACATCGTACTGTAACACGTCACTTTGCCTTATTTTAATTCATTGCACAAGCACTTGCAGCATGTTTTGGTTTCCTTCGCTCGTCACTGCGATAAGTCTGATTGTTAGTTGACGCGTCATCCAGCGCACATGATCCAGCCTGCTGTCCTGCTCGCAATCACGTTACTGTTGCATGCTGTCTCACTGGAAGGGGGATTAAACTGTTTGTTGTCTCCACCTTCACAACACCAGGCATCGAAAACTTGCCCTTCGAGTTGCAGAGAAACTTCAATCTGATGAGGGATCTAGATCAGCGCACAGAGGGTGAGAACAATGAGCTGCTGTCTAATAACCGTGCATCTTTACTCTTGTTTGACTCTTTTGAGCTGAAGACGCACACCGGCGGTGTTTGAGCCCCGCTGCAGCCCACTGCGCCACCTCAATGTCTCATGATTGTGATGTGATCTGTGCACTGGTTCCCAACCTAGGGGTCGTGGTCCCCCTGAAGGACCCTAAGGGGAGGCTGAGGGGTCAAAAGATGATTTTATGAATACGAAAAGTGGGGGGTAAAAACATTAATTATACAAAATTGTATGTATATGTTGTATCTCTAATGTTTGCCCCTTTCTTGTAGATAAGTAAACTTCTTCAGCTCCCTAAAAAAACAAAACTGTAAATTAAAACAGTCCAAGACTGAGGCATCATTCTTTGATTGAACAAAGTCTAAACACATTACTTAATTTTGAAGGCGTGAACCACTGATCTGCAGTAGAGAATTAGTACATAGTCCATAACAGCCTTAAGGTAATAATTGACTTTTGTCAATTTAGTATAATATGTTGAGTGATGTTAAAATAACTAAATACTCTAGCCAGTAACCAAGCTATTTCATGTCCTGCTCAAAAGAAGCTGTTTATGATAAACAAGAAAACAGACACCTACGATTTAAGTACATTATCACTGCTATTATTATCTGTATATTTGAGTATTTTTACATTTTACTTTAAATAACTTTGACTTTTTGACAGTTCCAATGTTGTTTTCGATGTTTTACACTACTAAGTATCACTTTTCTATCTTCTAGATCTAAAAGGACAGATAGACTCTCTGGCTAAAGAGTACACAGCCAACGCGCGGACTCTATCCTCTGAACAGAAGCTGTCCATACTGAGGCAGATTCAGCAGTCTTACAGTAAATGCAAGGAATTTGGAGATGATAAAGTGCAACTGGCCATGCAGACCTATGAGATGGTTAGTATCTTAGAAATAGACAAAAAAAATTGGACATACATCTGTCGGTAATATGCGATCGAAATAGAGCCTTCATACCTCAATCAGTCGGCTGAAGGTCTATTTTCTGCAGGTCGACAAACACATCAGACGTCTTGACACAGACCTGGCTCGGTTTGAGGCCGACCTGAAGGAAAAGCAGATCGAGAGCACGGACTATGATTCCACCTCCAGCAAGGGCAAGAAAGGTGTGTGCCCACTATATTGGCTTGAAATCTCTTACGTTTGTTTGCACAGAGGACAGTCAGCGTAACCCAAACCACATTTGGTGAAATAATAAAGTAGTTTTGTAATTCCAGTTGAAACCAGACAGAAGGAAAAGAAGACAGCTAAAACAAGGTCTAAAGTGAAGAGCTCAGATGAAGACGGAAGTCCTAAGAGTGCACAGAAGAAAGTCAAACTCCTCCAACCGTACGTTGCGTTTCTCATTTCCAGCTTGTGATGACCATGTGTTTACTTTTCGTGTTTTGAAATTATAATTTTAGTTTTATGATCATATTCCCTTTCTCACTTTCTATACTTTTTTTCCATCATCAGAGGAGAATTCAACAGCCCTGCCACCAACTTTGGGAATGTGCACCCATCTGATGTGCTGGACATGCCCGTGGACCCCAACGAACCCACCTACTGTCTGTGTCATCAGGTCTCCTACGGCGAGATGATCGGCTGCGACAACACTGATGTGAGTTTGGTTTTTCTGCCCCCTTTCAGTGTCGGGGGTCACATGAAGTGCCTTTGAGATTGTAATTTCCCCAAATCTTTCTGCATTAAACAAGACGTTGGTCTAGAGATGCAGCGATAATTACGATAACAATTCAATACTTTTACATGTATGTATTTAAGTTATGTAAAGCAATGTTTTAGTCAAGCCTAATATTGCCTTTCACATGAAATCATTTTGGGTATCGGCCGACCCAAAGGCCAGTTATCGATATCAGGACGGAAAATGTCAGAACGATTGATCCCTGGGCTGGACTTAATATTGTGAAGGATTATGTTAAAATATTGAAATGTGGGAGGGATAAACATTCCACAAAGGACACTGACATTGCGCATTACTTATAATTCATAATAATGCTTGACATCAGTTGCACCTCCCGAAGAGGTGGAGGCGAACAAAGTGGGAAACGTTTTATCCATGTATGTTTTGGTTGTCGGTGATGTTTGAACAGAAACCGTAGATATATGGAAAACAAACATGGATTAACAGAATTTAACCGGTAACAAAAGAGGGTAGAACATAGGAGAAAGGAGCTCACAACATGGTTCTCATTGCAAATACAACTACCGAACCAGAACAAACAGAAAGACAATAGAGAAAATCATGGTTTTCTATGTTGTTTTGTACCTTGTGGATTCTATATTCGTTTTCCCTATTGCTGAGGAGTTGCATTGTCTATATTAATCAAAAATACATTTTTGTATAAATATTTGCTAAAATACCTTTTTTTGGACATGCATTACATCTGATAACATAGACAATGTATTTATTTCAGTTCAGAAGACATGGCATTTGAATGGCCTTTCTTAACAACCTATGATTTAATGTTTGTTTTTATTTCAATAACATTAACGTTAAATACCAATTAAGTATCACAAAGGTCAACAACAATGCACTTTAATGGTACAGGCCGGAAATTGAAAAGATTTAATAAGAATTTTGCACAAAAGGTAGGAGTCCTGCATTCTTGTGGCTCTTCCTCTGTAGATAAGTGCACTGACGACAGAGGAAGGGATTAAATAGCAGATGCAACACTTTCCACACTGTATAAGATGTCCCTCCTTGAAAAGATTTATTTTACTTTTATGATTTTATGTTTTGCTCCATTTGAATACTTAACAGAACATTGTTATTTTTTTGTCTTTTCTCCAGTGCTCCATTGAGTGGTTTCATTTTGCATGCGTGGGCCTGACAACCAAACCAAGAGGCAAATGGTAAGAAACCCAGGCTGTCATGTACAATCCTGAAGTGTGAATGGTTACTCATTCAAGTCAACTAAATCATTTTTTTCTTGGTGTTTTCTTTTTATTATGCAGGTATTGTCCACGATGCTCTCAAGACAGAAAGAGAAAATAAAAACACCTGGAAAAAAACATGGACACAGATCAGATGGAAAATGAGAAGAATATTTCTTCATTAGTTACTAGAAATTATGTTTCTCATCTTCCTTAACATTTGGTGCATTTTCTTTTGGTTTATGTAATTTGCCTTGGTCTGATGCGCTGTGTGTGTGTGAAAGAGCCAACTGGTTACAAACGTATTTAATATTTGTTTTTATAAACAGTTAACAGGTTTTTTTCCCGTTACTTTTGGTGCTCTTATTGTGATTTCTTTTTTTACATTTTGTTTCACAAGTGAATAATAAACACTACAACTGCCCCGAGTGGTTTAACAGTTCCAAGTTGTCACAATACTTAATACTATAATCACCTTTACTACAAAATGTTCTCTGAAACCCGTTAGGCCATGGATACCTTTTTGCTTTGTTGTATTGTTAGTTTCTTGTACGTAGCCTTGAAACACTAGTTTTATGTTTTAATTATAAGGAGACGGCAAAAGAACAGAAGGACATATGCTGCATCCCGACAGTATTAGTCATCTCTGGGTAGTGAGTTAACCATTTCATTTTAACATTGGATTGAGTGCTGTATAGAAAGTAAGACATTTCGTGAAAAGTATTGTCATTTCTGTAGCTGAAACATTGGAACAATGGAGAGGGGGTGATTGTGTTGTCAATCATTTGAATACAGCTACTACCTCAAAAAAAACAACTTGCCTTTGTGTTTTTTTGTGTGTGTTTTATCAGATAGTCTGCCTTTGCAGCTCTGATGTCGTGTTGTAGTGCTCACATTCATCCTCCAGGGGGCGGTGTTCACAGCCATCCTGTAGGGGGTGGTGCTGCGTGTGACGTCAGAACCCCATCGCTTTGGCGCGATATCCAAATAAGTTTGAAAACCTGCGGATTCAAACAGCTCGAGGGCGGCGGAGAGAGCACGCGCAACTTTAGTCTCCAGAGGGCTTCATTCTGGATAAAAGGACTGCAGCCGGCACAGGTGAGCGTTATCTGTCTAACTTACTAAAACAGAGTAGTTGGCTGAGTTTAGCTGCACTCGTTTCAGTTAAAAATAACAGCCAACACGTGAAGCGACGCTGTTAGCAGCTAGCCAGCTAGCCTGTTAGCTTTTCTCGCAGCTCGTTGTTTGTTTGCTAGCTCGACTCACAACACACCAGTAATGTTTGCACATACAAAAGACGATTTCTCTCTCTGAATCAGTCATAAAGAGTAATATTGGCGGACAGGTTAGAGTTAAGTCGCGCACTTTAACTCCAATTACCGTTAAGAACAGACTATATTAACATTGAGTTGTACAAACTTTACGTAGCCATATAACAGCAGATCAACGATGCATTGTAACTTATTTTTTGTCTTGTTCAGTTGACATTTTGCCCAATGATGAGTCCAAGGCGAATACGAGCTTACTGAAGGAGAGCTGGGTTCTTCTTGCCTCTATGGGCAGGTAATCTTGGCTGTGCAGAGGAGCATTCCTGCTCTGCTGTAAGGGCCTGCCTACAGTGACTCCGCTCAACCCAAATTATTTCTCGACAGTCAAAGCAGAGTAATTGCTGGGATGAAGCTAACAGTGTGTGTGTGTGTGTGTGTGTGTGTAAGAGACGAGGAGTTCACCCAGCTCAGTTTGCAATGAGTTGCTCTTTGGTAATCTGAGGGCAAAGTTCATAAACTCAACTGTACACAAAGTAATGTTTATTCTCAAGTGTTGTATTTAATTTGCTCAAGTAGTTTAATGCATCATTCTTATTTGTAATGCGGCCAAAATGACAAGTTAACTATGCAGGTAAACAATCTAATGTTCCTTTGTTTGTTCTCAGGGATGTCGTGGGACTTTTTTGTGCCTGTGTGCGTCGGTGACCTGGTGAAGACCGGGGGGATCAACCAGTACGTGGTTCAGGATGTGGTGCCCCCAAAACAGCTGCCACCCTATCTCAGTAGTAAGTAGCTGGTTAGGTTGCTGAAGTTGTGGAGATGTTTTTAGACATTTTCAGTTGGGCTGGTTTGTGACCGGTTTCTCTCTCTCTTCCACACAGAGCTTAAGGCTGCGTTGAGAAGCCAGGGGCCTTTGTGTATATTGGAGCACTTTGACACAGGCTACAGCGTGCTACAGTAAGTATTGATCATATATAACATGCGCTAGTTATTGTTAATAAATTAATTGATACAAACGGCTCCTTTCTTTTTCAGGCAATGCAACGCAGTGACTCTGAGTGTGAAAGAGGATACTTTGGAGTTACTATTACAAGGTTTGAGCTTTTTTCATGTTTCCACTTTTAAAAAGACAACAATACAACTGTGTTATGACACTTTGTCTGTTCCCCCCCCCCAGTGGTTAGTGGCCTGGCTGCTTCCCTGCCAGCGCTTCTGGTCTCCACCTCTGTCTCAGCAGCAGAGCGCAAAGAGAATCTTAATGCCGTTAAAATGAGTGTCTACCTGCTCTGCAAACTCACAGAGATCTTTGAGAGTGACTCTTGTAGACAGTCTATTGTCACAGCACCTGGGAAGGTATGTAAGACATACAGCTAAGAAACTATTTGTTATTGGCTATGATAAGGAATTGTCTATTTTAAAAGCCCGCATGATGATATCATGGCAAGTTTAATGATTCAGTCAGACCAAGAGATTTGTTGTTTCTAGCCTGCTGGTAGATGGGTAATCTTGGTGGTGTGGTGGAGTTTTATTGCACTGCTGTAAGGGCCCATCCACAGTTAACTTGTCACCTTCCATAACCTCTGCCCCCCAAGAGCCGTGGGACGGGTCAGGTCGGAGATGACAGACATTGTGTGGATGTTTGTTTGTCTTGGTGTGTTTTTATGAATGTACATGGATCAGCTGGCAAGAAGCTATAGTCTATCGTTGGTTTGACAATTATGAATTACAGTCTTTGGTAACCTGAGGGCATGTACTAAACGTTAATTGCACTAGCCAATTGTATTGTCTGAGTTGAATATCTATTAGGCTGAACAAATTTAATTGATCAGGCTTTGTCTGTCTCACAGGGCGGTAAAAAGGGCAAAGGCGACGGACTGCAACAATGGGACAGTGAGAGAGAGAAGGTTCTGCAGGCCCTCGTCCAGCTCCTCCAGCTGGATATTCGTTCCCTCTGGAGCCTCTCCCTGGTAGAGGAAGAGTTCATCAGGTACCTAGTTGATTAGGGAGCTCTAGCCAAGAGTACAGTGTCAGACTCGTTTGTCTTTATTCATTTAGTTGGTGTCATTTCCTACCCTTCTCAGAATATTTCCCTGGCACTGATAACATTGGAGCTTATATGAAGATGACCGTTCCATTGATGCTGTTGCATCAAACTGAACACGATTAGATCGATGTGTTCAATTGCTTAAGTTAATCTTTATTTAACATTTCCTCACAGTCCTTGTATAGTTGTACAAGGACTGTACAAGTCCACTGTATAGTTTTGCAAAGTAACTAATGGAGACTAGTGTAGTTGCACCATAACACGAACAAACTTTTGAATTATTTGTTTTGTCCCGTTCTTCTTAGTTGTGTGACCTGCTGTTGCTATAAACTACTTGAGAACCCAACCATCAGCCATGTCAAGAGCAAACCCACCAGAGATTGTATAATCCACCTACTGGGAGTTCTAATCAAGAAGTACAACCACCTTCTGGGTTAGTCTCAGTCACATGCTGAACCTGTGAGCAACAGTTGTAACTGAGAGTTTCAACCCTTTCAGTTTAATAATTGTCATGTATAATAAAACAACCTATTGCTATTCAGCATACATTGTATTTTTATATTTTAGTGGATACTCTCTAACTCTTACAGGTGCAAGTGTAAAGGTGATCCAGTTGCTGCAACACTTTGAGCAGTTGTCATCCGTGTTTGCCCAGGCAGTGTCTGTGTGGAGCACAGAATATGGTGTAAGGGCGATCATAGGAGAAGTTATACGGTCAGTAAGCATCATTTGTGTGGATATGGAATTCAGAACAAATGGTCCTTTTTGTTAATCTAATCTTTGGCTGCAAATAAAAGTTCTTACCTATTTTTCCTCCATTCCTTCAGGGAGATTGGTCAGAGGTCAAGTGAAGAGCTTGCTAGAGAGGCGTCAGGGGTCAAAGCTTTTTCTTCCTTCATTGCAGAACTCGGCTCCCTGGTGCCTGAATTAATGCTCCTCAACATTAGTGTGCTCATCACACACCTGGAAGGAGAGGTACTGAATACTTGGAACATGTTTTCACACATGACATGGACATTACAGCATCCAATTACATTTGAGATAATCTCCACGTCTGAGTTTGTGTTCACAATGAAATTACTCTCGAAAGGGAAAAGGTTTTGCAATTGTGCATGAATTTCTGGTCAATAAGTTGCTCAGGTGCAAGTTTTGCTGTTATAATGGCACAATGCATCCCTCTTCATCGAGGACTTGAGAAATAGCTAACTTTATTTTTTGTCTTGTTCAGTTGACATTTTGCCCAATGATGAGTCCAAGGCGAATACGAGCTTACTGAAGGAGAGCTGGGTTCTTCTTGCCTCTATGGGCAGGTAATCTTGGCTGTGCAGAGGAGCATTCCTGCTCTGCTGTAAGGGCCTGCCTACAGTGACTCCGCTCAACCCAAATTATTTCTCGACAGTCAAAGCAGAGTAATTGCTGGGATGAAGCTAACAGTGTGTGTGTGTGTGTGTGTGTGTGTGTGTGTGTGTGTAAGAGACGAGGAGTTCACCCAGCTCAGTTTGCAATGAGTTGCTCTTTGGTAATCTGAGGGCAAGGTTCATAAACTCAACTGGACACAAAGTAATGTTTATTCTCAAGTATTTAATTTGCTCAAGTAGTTTTTGCTCAAGATTTGCCATGATATGCCAGATACCAAACTCCTCATTAAAGAATCAATGATTGTTATAGAAACAAAACAAATGATCTTAATGACACAAGATTAGATGCAGACTTATTCCCCTTTTCCGGCTGTTTTTCAGAGCCACACAATGCGCGTCGCTGTGTGTGAGGTACTGGGAGAGATCCTTGTGCGGGTCCTGTGTGGTGACGGGCTCGACGATTCTGGTAAAGCTGACCGCGACCGCTTCTTTGACACACTGCAGGAACATCTGCATGACACACATTCCCATGTTAGGGCACGTGTGTTGCAAGTCTACGCACGCATAGTCAACAGCAAGGTACGTTTTATTTGCTTAAGTATCTGTAAATGCATGTTATTAAATGCTCCACTTGGTAATAATTACAATATTTTGTGTTTAGGCACTGCCCCTGTGTAAGTACAGTGAGGTGATGGAGCTTGCTGTGGGTCGACTGATGGACAAATCTATAAATGCGGTGAAGAGCGCCATCCAGCTGTTGGCAGCATTCATCGCACACAACCCATATAGCTGCAAGGTCACTAAAAGCAACATGATTAATGAAGCTTCTTTTTTCTTTCATCAGATTCCACAATCTCACTGAAATATGTCCTTGTCTCTTCAGCTTAGCAGTGCAGATCTAAAGAAACCGCTGGAGAAAGAGGCTGCTAAACTGAGAGAGATGAAGGAGAAACTGGAGGGGAAAGCACCAGGTAAGGATGAGCCGGTGAAGTTTATTTGCCTTTATGTTCTGACATTTTGCCCAATGATGAGACCAAGGCGAATACGAGCTTACTGAAGGAGAGCTGGGTTCTTCTTGCCTCTATTGGCAGGTAATCTTGGCTGTGCAGAGGAGCATTCCTGCTCTGCTGTAAGGGCCTGCCTACAGTGACTTGGCTTCACCCAAATTATTCCTCTTTAAAGTTACAGTGGCGTAATCACGGGTATGAAGCTGACAGGATGTGTGCAAGGGGCAAGGAGCTCACCCAGCTCTTCAATGTTCAGTCAGCTGTGAGTTGCTTCTTTGTAGTCTGAGGGTCAAGTTCAGAAACTTTTGTCCAACGCTGTTTTTGAAATGCTGAAAGGTTTGAGTGATGCAGAATATTTTTGTCTTTTAAATTTAAAAGAGCACAACCTTGTGTGTCTAACATAGGAACGAATAATGTGGCACAGTAACAAAATATGATGAAATGCTGGCACTCTAGAGCCCAATATTACAATCTAAATTCTTAGTATTCTGTCCTACTGCTGCTAATTGAATTAATTAGTGGCCTTTTCTGTCAGTTGTTCCTCATTTTCTTTGTAGCTCTTACCTGAGTCATCCTTATTGAATTTCCCTCCTGGCAGTGGCCGTGATTAAAGCATCCGAGCTGTGGTCCGCCATGGAGCCTGAGCTGCGCGTCACTGTCGGGGCAGAGCTGGAGCCTACAAGGGGAGAGGAAGAGGAGGATGAGGATGACGGGGATGTGCAGGAAGACGAGGAAGCAGCGGATGATAGAGCGACTGCAGTGAAGGTTGCTCAGTACCTCCGTGTCAACAAATACAGGTGACGCTAATCACCAAGTTGACCAAGAGTCACTACCTGAAAGATTTCTGTCTCCCACACTTTCAATTAGCCAACAATATAATATGTGACATTTCTTTTGTCTTCCCTCTGCAGGAATGCTGTGCGTCTTTGTATAAAAGCCCACGGCTGGTTCCCTGAATCTGAAATGTTTGCTTCACTGTCCACTCTCACCCCTGAGACTTTAATGGACACACTGGCTCTGATATTCAAAGGTAAAGCCTGCACTTAGTTCACCTGATCATTTCTAACCAGAGAGAGATAGTCTTCATAAGAGCTTTCTGATGTGAATCTTAATGGAAGCATGATTGAACACATTTAACACATTTCTGTTCTTTGCATTTCCTCTTAATTGGAGGCAATTCATTTCACATATATCTTTCAGTGTCAATTAATTAAAACTGACCTGTAATAAATGTTCTTATTACATACAGTTGATGAACATAAAATGGGATGTGTGAGACTCCTTTTGAAAATGTAGCCTTTGTTTTTCTTTGATCTTTTAGCAGTTCAGACGGGGAGAGCAAAACCAGTTACAATTACTAAGTCAAATGTATTGAGTTGAACAGGAGTTACCGACAGTACATGTTAACTGTCTTAATTGTCAAGTGCAGGGTTTTCTCTAAAAGTCTAAATTCACCCCAGCTGATCACATCATGGGGACAGACAACAACACATGTTACTTTGACGAGTATATATATTTTAATACATTGCATGTACCTGTAATACTGGCAGACAGCAAAACCATTAAAAATGGATGGTTTATTCCTTAGTATGCTGTTAATGTAACACTCCTGTGGCTGCCTTGTACAGACTAAAAGCCTCACAGTGAAGAGAATAATTTAACTTAATTACTTTACAGTAGCTGCATGAAGTGTAGAGCAGGGGTGTCTAAAGTCCGGCCTGCAGGCACATTACGATAATGGTAATAATAAAAAACAGCGGCGAGCATGTCTGTGGGGAGGGGTGGAAGTGAGCAGGGGAGAGTTTCAGTGACCCTCCTTGAAAACAGTAATCGAGCAGCAATGTAACAATGGTGTATTTTAAGTCCTGTGTGGTTACTCTACTTAATACAACACCTGGTGTTTTCCTCAGGCTCGGATGAGGACACCTCTGAGCTCAGCCAGAACTTGCCACCAACCCCACAGAAAGAGGTAGAGAAGGAGGATGATGGGGAGCTGAAGAAGCAAGAGATGTTGGTGCAGTACCTGAAAGACACAGAAACCTTTGCCTTACAAGTGGAGAGAGCAATCTCTGTCATTAACAGCATGCTCTACTGGAAAACCACTTCAGGTAGAGGAAATATTCATCAGTGCAAACTTGTGCATTTCAATATATTTTATGTAATTAAAGAAATATTTTCACATTTGACAACTGCAGTTTTTGATTTTAGTGGTCCAGGAGGCTGTGCAGTTTTGTGTGACTGTATGCGAGTTCAGCGTTGCCAACTCTGTCATTGGGGTGAGGAAGATGTTGCCTCTGGTCTGGTCAACTGACGCTGCCATTAAAGATGCTGTCGTTCAGGCCTACAAGCGGTTGTACCTAAACCCTCAAGGAGACACCATCCGGTCTGTAAAACTACCTCACGATATGACGCATGACGATATGATAGGCCTTAACATTGACAATTTAATGTAATTTCAGCTGATACATTTATTTTGATGGATATTTGTGGGGCTGTACCAAATTGTCAAAAGATCCATTCATAACATTAACATACAAAATATGCATTTGAATGCGGTGCAGACTTTTTTGGGGGGGATATCTGTTCATTCGGTTTAAACCTGGTAATTCTGCGCAGTTGCAGATAAAAAATATGCTAAACCAATATTTAGTAAAATACTATATAGCATTCACTTCTATTGGTGGTTGTTTAGGTCTGTTTTCCAAACATTATAAAAAAAAAACAGGATGTTGTAAAGTCCATTAGTTTAGCTTTATTGAAATTAATGATGAAAATAGTATCATTTACGTTTTATTACAGCCCTGTTCAACCACATTCTGTATAGTCCTATAAATATGACTGTTGGAATTACAGTAACGTTAATGCACCTGGTTTAACAGTAGTAACTATAGTTAAAACGGAACGTGCCATGAAATCACATGATTCTCTAGTATGTTGCATTATGTGTACATATTACTGGTGATATTGTGACGCAAGCAGAAGATTTGTGTTGCACTCTCTTTTTAAAGTAGCTCTCGTCTTTCATTAGGGTGAAAGCCCACACTCTTGTTGACAGTCTCTCTGAACTGATTGTGGATGCATCTCTGGGAACGATCCAGTGTCTTGAGGAAATAGTGAGTCACACTTTCATTACATGTGTGTGGATCATTTATCAGTATGATGGTCAATTATAGAACACAACTATGTAGAATATTCAATGGACCAGCCATAAAATGTACAGTGTAAATTTGATTTTTGCAACATGTTTCTGGTGTTTTTTTTTCCCCTCAGGTGCAGGAGTTCTTTGGCAGTGGAAGCAATCTCCAGTCTACTGTCGTGCAGGTCTTGTGGGAAAGGTTTACTGGCAAACGAGAAACGTCGGGCTTACACAGACGAGCTGCTGTGTTACTGCTGGGTATGGCTGCACGGTAAGACGTGGAACACGTTCTGTATCCTAATACACAAATGTTTTAATGCATGATGAGGAAAAGGGGTCATAGAAGTTTACAAAATGAGAGGTTTAAAAAAAAATATAAAGATCTCGGCTTTAACGGTGCAGGTGAAAGTAATTCTGCCCCACGTACTGTGACCGTATAGCAACATAAGCAGTAGTTGTATGATTGGTCACAGTGCATTCATTTCTTTTGTGTTTAAGCCAATTAAATATAAAAAGGTGCACAAGAGTAGGAGGGTATGCTCATAACTAATATGGCAAGTTGTAGAATAATTGGACATGATGCTTTTCATTTTGTATTTAAGGCCCAAGGATCATTTATCATTCTGCAACACAGGACTGAACAACTAAATGCAGTTTTTGCCTCGTCCATTAATGCTACATATGCAACAAACAACTGTGCGCCTGTTACGGTAGTGCTTGCATTTGCACTACGTACTTACGACTCTGGAGCGCAGGGAGGTCTTTCATAAGTCATGATGTTTCTGCAACACTGAGGAGTCCTTTCTCCTGACTACATGTGGTTCTCTTGAAAATGTGATTATATTCCCATTATAATTTGTAATGAAAGCTGTGGGTGTGAAAATGCATTATTTCTTAAAGCAACAATCTATTGAACCTACAGAAGAAATTAGCAAAAAGTAAACTCAGTTTTAGTGTTCACTTGCTCGTATGTTCGTTCAATCAAAATTGAACGTGGAAGTTAGTCGCATGGCTTCTCTGAAATGTTTACTACAGGCCTAAACCTTTTTTTTTCTTTGTTGCAAATTAAAGTAGGATTTTGATAAACCATTGCAGACATTCAATGAAAAGGACAATTTTTAAGCAAACCCTAACCTTTTGATGCCGGTGTAAACTGAATTTATTGCACTCTAAACCTTATGCTGTTTATCAGAATAGACAGGAATCGGGTTTCATCTTATTTCATTGTTGTAGTTTTGGGGTAAAGTTCAGTTTTTATAAACTGTTTTTTTATGGTGTAAAATCTGCACTGTTCTCTCGCTGTATAGAGGCGCTTCCTTTTACATTTTTGTCCGTCCTCAGCTACTCAACATTCAGCAAATCCCCTTATTAGTCCGAATACAAGCTCAGCCTCGGCTCCTCTTCATTGTAATCGAAGTCACGACAATAAAACTAGGCTCCTTGCCAGTGCATTTCACCACACACACACACACACACACACACACACACACACACACACACACACACACACACACACACACACACACTCTTTTTGTGTTCCTCCTCAATCTACCTCAAAGACTGCCACAGCTGTAGGGATGAGCGAGCGTGTTAAGAGACTATCTGCAGTCCACCCACACTGCTGCCTCTCTTCATCCAGCCAGCAGCATTCGTAACCTATTAAATCTTATGTGCTTCTCCTAACCCACCCTCCTACACGCATTATCTGGGCAGCAACCAGTACACAGCGGTTGGGGTGATGCAGGACAGAGATGTTATTACCTCACTTTGCATAATCACATGATTATGTGATCAGGAAATGTAAAATATATGCTTAATGTTGCTTTGTAAACATTTCTTTTTTTTGTATTATGCAAATCCAACAGGGCAGAGAGGGAGGTGGTCCTTAGTAATCTGGACACTCTTTGTTCTGTGGCTCTGGGAGAAAAAGTTACTGAAGACTTTCTTCTGGCCAGAGATGCAGTTATAACTATCTCCAGCATCACAAACCATGTCAGGGTAAGGAATGATTTGCTTCTAAGGGCCTAATAACCAGAGGGCTACATTATCATGAGCACTTCTTCACGTAGAGACGTAAACCATAACGTTTAGCCTTAAAAACACTCATTATTTTATCACCATCATATTTTAGTTAGTTATTTTTGCAATTTAATTATCTCCAACAGCAGTCAAAAGGTGCTCCATTCAGACTGCCACAGGACCATCAGCTCTTCACCTGCCTCACACGGGCCATCGCTGAAGGTAAATGTAGACAAATGTGCCATTTGAGGAATATGTTCGCCTTGGCCTTCCCCACGTCACGCTGTTTTTTTCCTCTGACCTGACTGCTCCAGGTGTGGTGATGGAAGACCCCTACTGGCAGAGCTTCATGGAACAGGCTGTCCGTCTCCTCTACTTCCTGGCTGAATCCCCTGACCAGCTGTGCTCCCGGCTGCTCCAGCGCTGCGCTCGCCTCTTACTAGATCAGATTGCAGAAGGTGGCGACCTCAGCAAGGACGCTGGTCAAATGCAAGATGAATCTCAAGAGTCCAATGAGCCAGGTGAACAAGGTGAGTCTCTTTGGTCTGCGTTGACTCGGTGTAACTTGTCCAGCATACTCTTAATCACATGTGTCCACGCGTCTTTCTCTCCTGTAGTGAACTGCGTGTGTCTCGCCCAGCTGCTGGCGCTGTGTGGCAGCGTGGCGTTTTGGCAGGTGTCTCACCTTGAGCGCAGTGTTAGTGCTGAGCTGCGGAGGCGGAGAGGAGAGACGGAGGAGAGGGCGGAGAAGGAAAAGGGTCCATCCAGCAAAGCTAAGGTAATGAGGCTGCATATAACACTTGTACACTTACACAGAGGAGTATAAAACTATCCAGTGCAGTGCCCTTGAATGGAAGGGAGCTAAAAGGGAGATAACCGGTGATTGTTTCCTAAGTCTTCAGGTAATTTGAGGTGAATTTGATCAAATATGTGTGTAAATGTCTTTTGCACTATGCAATTTAATAGCTTCAATTTGGCATTAAAACTATTAGTTAAATTGACAACCATTTTGAAACAATATTTTCACAATTTTATAGCATTTTATAGACAAAAACATGCCTCTGTTAATCAAGAAATTATCATATACTACAGCCCTATTTCAGGTCATACTGGAGTTTCAAAAATACTTTGCAGATATTTGAATTACTTTGAAGCCAAAACAACCCGCTGAGTGTTGAAAATTGTTTTGACAGACTAAATCTCAACAGGATGGCTTCGGTAGATTAATTTCAGTGACAGTCAGATGAGTGATGGCTCATAATTGTTCGGCTCATCAGGGAAAAAGAAAATAAACGTCTCTTTTAATTAGCAAGAGACGTTTTTCATTTGTTTACGTATTACGTATCAGAGATACATAGACTCACTGTCATGGTTTTGCCAGAACAAGATGATTTTAGTCATTATTTTTTTTATGCAAAATGCAGCATGAGTGATTTAAAAAAGTTTAAATGGTTGTTTTGATACCTTTCTCTCCTGTGAAAACTAAGAGTATTGGACTCTATTTTAACTAAATTTCAAGCCTATTGGCAATGCTTAAAAAATATATATCTTAAGTATTAAATTTCATAATTAAGCTGCAGTGAGACAACATTCACAGTGTAGTAAGTGAAAAGCACATAAAAGTGGCCGCACCATCAGCAGAGTGAGCTTCAAGTCAGACGGCTCATGATGATTTCTAGGAATATGTTAATGGACAAGTGGCTGTTTTGTAAAGCTCTCCTGTTTTTCCAACAGCACGCAGCCAATGAGAGTGCTATGGAGGAGGAGCTGGGGTTGATGGGTGCCTCTGCTGAAGATACTGAGGCTGAACTCATCAGAAAGATCTGCGAGACTGAATTACTCGCTGGTAAGAAAAACCTCAGCTAGAGATGCAACCATGGCAATTTTCTTTCCAAGAACTTTAATTGACAGTATACACAAAAAACATTTCTTAGTTAGCTAGTTCCAAATATGTATTAACAGTGTTTTGATAATGCCATGTCTTCATATAAACATCTTCTCCCCACCCTCTTATCATCGGTTCAGAGGAGAACCTGCTGTGTGTGTTCCTTCCCCTGCTGGTGAGAGTCTGCAGCTCCCCAGGGCGCTATTCCCACCCACAGCTCACCACTGCTGCCTGTCTGGCGCTCTCTCAGTACATGATGATAAGGTAAATGCATATTGCCTATTCCCCATTCCCCTCTTTCCAGTCTTTGTTATTTAGTGACTAATCATAACCTCATTGATATAAATATGTAAAATGCCGCTCTGTACAAGGCAGTACAGTTCTGTTGTATTATATATCTGAAGTCCTTTAATAAGCAAACATACTCTGTCTATGATATTAAACGTATTACTTTCGTACTGTTCGCACAAATACCAAAACGTTTGGAAAGGAATTACTGTTTTGGACCAAAGATAAATCACCTAATTGATAAACTGAGTGGTGAAAATATAAACTGACCTGAATGAATGAAACCACTTTAAGTGCTGTGATTTCTTTGTCTTCCATCAGCCCATCAGTGTGTGAAGATAACGTCCGCCTCATGTTTACCGTGCTGGAGCGCTCCGCTCTCCCTGTGGTCAGGGCCAATGCCATAATAGCCCTGGGAGATCTCACCGTCCGCTTTCCAAACATTTTGGAGCCGTGGACTCAGAATCTCTATGCCAGGTAATGTGACTAGAACAATTAAAGGCTATTACTTTCTTTTTTTGGGGGGCGGGGGGTTCTTTCTAAGCATTCTGTAGCTTCCCAGTCGTGTTGAAATCCAAACATTCAAATCTGGGTCAAAGTACTGTACATAATGTTTTAGCATCAAAATGCTATTTTTTTCCCCCACGCTCTTCAAAAATAAATAATAGTTTTTATTTGTAAAAGACTTTAGAAGGTACTTAATGCACTTTACATGTTAAACAATAGAGGCAGCAATAAAACACGAAAGATGACAATAGTGAGAAATAAAAAACGCTAGTATCACAGGTTAAAAGATGGTGGGTGTATCAGTGGTCGTTACTCCCTTCTGTGAAATAAAATTACGTTTGTCAATGGAGTCAGAACGGCTGTCTGATGCAAGGAAAAGCTGTGAAAATATTCTTAATATGGAAAACACTGATATTGATTATTTATTTTTATGAAGTATGCCTTAAGTGGCTAAAATACATTTTACCCTGTTGCTCCTCCAAGCTGCTATATTTTGCCTTCAGACCTCCCTCTCTGATGGCGAACTGAAGCCTTTCTATCGCTCTCTTTAAAACCACAAGACTCCATTGATTAAAAACAGTATTTTTTTTTATCTTGCATTGGTATTTATACAAAAAAACTTAACACTTTCAGTTATTTCCTAACTTGCCACAGCAAACGTTGACATATTGTTAATTTGATTGATTAGCTGGCTGTGGTAACCTACGTCACTAATTACTGAGTGGGCGTTGTCAATTGAAAATCCAGAGAAGAACAGAGGGGAGTTGACCTTTTTAAAATCAGCCCAATGATGAAACATTCATTTATCACAGTCGCAGCTCCTCATCACACTAATCAACTCTTTTCCAATTAGTTGGACATTATCACAATGTCCTCAGATTGTAAGGAAAGCCTACACCTGATGGCTCAGCGGCGTGGGTGTACAGTGAATGGCGTTCCCTACCAGCAAACATCCCCCTCTCGTACAGCCACCTTCATCCGGATCCCACCAGCTCGTCTGTGGCGCCTCTCGGCCGCCGCTGCTGTCATCGTGCTCCACTGAGCCACACGATGGGGAAAGTTTACTCTTCCCATCACGACTTCTTCTTTTTTTTTTTTTTTAAACTCACTTTTTATTTAGTTTTCAATAACATAACAACATACTGTCAGACAGTCGCATTCTTTGGCAGTTTTTCAGTTGTATGTCTTGGAACACATGATATTCAGGTACAGTGTACAACACACAACGAGAACAACAAGCATCAGGTGGTGCACACCCCAAGAAAAAAGAGAAAAAAGAAAAGAAAAAAAGAAGAAAAAAAAGGGGGGAATAAGGAAAAAAATAATGAATAGATTGCAGAAATGAATAAATAATACAAATAATAATTCAAATAAAATAAGTAATTTAAATAGGATAAGGGTCCAATAATTGTCCATTCCCGAGTGTAGCATTGCATGTGCTACATGGGCTTTTCTAGAGAGGATTGTGTGTGTGTATACATGTGTAGAGAGTTTAACGGGAGCAGTTCTACCAGAGGGCCCAGCAACATGTCATTACCCTCATTGTAATAATAATGCTGCAACAGGCCTCCATCGTTTGGTAAAGATCGGCTTCTGGAGCCTTAATAAATATGTGATTTGCTCCATCTGATAGATGTCCCATACTTTTTGGATCCACAAGTCGTATGTTGGGGGATCTGGTTTTAGCCATCTGATGGTTATACCCTTCAATGCTGCTGTGAGTAGTATGTTGAGGAGGTATTTTTTGGCCCTCCCGTCTAGGCCTTCAGGTATCGCTCCCAATATTGCTACTGTGGGGTCTTGCTGGATGTCTTCTTGGAATATCTCTTTGATGGCATCAAAGACTTCTCTCCAGTATGTATTTAATTTAGGGCATAGCCAGAATATATGTGTGTGATTGGCAGCACATCCACAATTCCGCCAACACAAGTTGGAATGTGTTGGGCCCATCCTGGCTACTATTTCTGGAGTTCTGAAGAATCTGGTGATTATCTTCCATTTAAATTCCCTCCAGGTGTTTGAGTTTGTGACTCGGTGTGCCTCTGTGCATATTTCCTCCCAGGTATTCTGTGGTATGATCTTGTTCATTTCCGCTTCCCATCTCTGCTTTATCTGTTGGGAGTTATGCGGATTCATAGATAGAAATATGTTATATAGTTTACTTATTGTTTTCTTATTTTCGTTCCCCATCTGTATTTCTATTAAGAATCTTTCCAGAGTTGTACGTTTCACAAGCTTTCCCCACTCTTTGTGTGTTGTTAAAAAAGTTCTCAGTTGTAGGTATCTGAAAAAATCAGTTTTGGGGAGATCAAAATCTTTTTTCAGCTGTTCGAATGTCTTGAGGTTGTCCTCGTTAAATAGCTGGTGCAGGTGAACCAGTCCCCTGTCTGACCACTTTCTAAAGCCTGTGTCTAGGTTGTTAGGTGTGAAGGTCTCCATAGATCCAATGCTTGTTAACACTGAAATTAACTTCGAAAGTCCAAAAGCTGTCTGTATTCTGTTCCAGATTTTAAGAGTAATCTTAGTCCACTCTGTCACTTCTTTTATGGGCTTACCTAAAAATGGCAAGATTTGTAAGGGCTTTGGGCATGCATTTTTCTCAATATTAAGCCAGCGAGTGTATGTGCCATTTTGAATCCACACTATCAGGGGTTTCATTTGTGCAGCCCAGAAGTAATATTTCAAGTTCGGGAGTTTAAGGCCTCCATTTAGCTTTGATAGCTGTAAGGTTTTAAGTCTAATTCTAGGTCGCTTTTTTTGCCAGATAAATTTGGAAATTATTTTATCCAGGTTATCAAAACTAGATTTTGGAATTTCTATAGGTAGCATCTGAAATAAGTAGAGAAGTCTGGGCAGAACGTTCATGCGAATACTTTCAACACGACCGAGCAGGGACAGAGGGAGCGTAGACCATCGTTCCAGGTCACTATCAATGCACCGAATTATTTTACTATAATTGGCCTCATACAAATTATGTAAGGATGGCGGGATGTATATGCCCAGGTATTTTATGCCATCTTTTGCCCATTTAAATCCACTTTGGAGTTTTACACTTCTTAAGATGTTACCATTGACATCCATGGCCTCTGTTTTTTCCACATTTACCTTGTATCCCGAGTAGTATCCATATCGTGAGATGAGTTCCTTTAGATGTGGTATTGTTGATGCAGGTTGTGTCAGATATAATAATACATCATCAGCGTAAAGGGATATTTTATGCTCTTCTTTATGTATTACAGTTCCTTTTATTTTATTATCATCTCGGATGAGCTGGGCCAAGGGTTCAATACTAATTGCGAACAGCAGGGGAGATAAAGGGCAGCCTTGTCTGCAGCCTCGTTCCAATGTGAATCTTTGTGATCTATATCCGTTAACTTTAACAGCTGCTTGCGGTGATGAGTATAATGTTTGTATCCAATTTAAAAAGTTGGGGCCGAATTTGAACCGTTTTAGTGTCTGGAATAAGTATTGCCATGATACTCGGTCAAATGCCTTTTGGGCATCTAGGGACATAATCATTGTTTCCGATTTCTCTTTTTTTTGATGGGATATTATGTTTAATAGGCGTCGTAAGTTATCGCCATAGTATCTTCCAGTGATGAATCCTGTCTGGTCAGGATGGATGATTTCAGTGATTCTACGATTAATTCTTCTTGCTAGGATTGCTGTCAAAATACGCAGGTCCCCGTTCAGCAGTGATATTGGTCTATAGGATTGGCACTCTGTGGGGTCTTTACCTTCTTTATGAATTACCACTATGGTTGCCTCAGACCAAGACGGTGCCATTGTTTTAGATTCCAATGCATGGTGGTATGCTTTTAGCAACAGTGGTGCCAACAAATCCTTAAAGGTTTTATAAAATTCATTAATATATCCATCCGGCCCTGGGCTTTTATTATTTTTGAGTGTTGAGATCACCTGCTTGATCTCCCATTCCTCAATAGGCTTATCTAATTCCTTGGCTGTTGATTCTGTCAATTCAGTTAATTTTATAGGATTTAGGAACTCTGTAATTTTCGCATTATCAGAGCAGGTATCCGTATTCTTGTATAAGGATTTGTAGAACTCTGCAAAGGATTCCGCTATTTTATCTGGTTTTGTAACAAAAGTTTCTTTTGATTTTATTTTCTGTACTGTATTAGATGATTGCTGTTTTCTTAATCTAAATGCTAATAATCTGCTTGCCTTGTTGCCGTGCTCATAGTATCTTTGGTTCGCAAATCTTAAACTTCCCTCAATTTTATCTGATAGTAGGCTGTTGAGTTCTCTTCGGGTTGACTTTAGGTCATTTAGGAGATTGGACGATGTCGATTGTTTATGTTTATGTTCTAAGTCTTTTATTTTGTCTTCCAATTCTCTCTGTTTAGCCTCTCTTCCTCTTCTCCTAGCAGAAGCAAATGAAATAATGCGACCTCTGATGTATGCCTTAGCACAATCCCACAATGTAAGAGGTGTCGTTTCGGCTGAGGTATTGATATCTAAGTATTCCTTGAGTTCTGCTGCAATAAAGGAGGTAAATTCTTTATCATTAAGGAGGGATGCATTAAGTCTCCATTGTTTAGATGTTGGTCTTTGGCCTATGTCCCATTTTAATGCCACAGGTGCGTGGTCAGATATAGTTATAGGAAGAATCTCAATGTCCACTATCCTGTGTAGCTCTGCTTTCATGGTAAAGAAATAATCAATCCTTGAATAGGATGTATGTCTGTTTGAATAGAAGGTGAAATTTCTGCTTCTCGGAAATTTGCTCCTCCATATATCTACAAGGCCTACTTCCAGGGATTGGTATTTGAGCATTCTACTCATTCTAGAGAGTGGAGCTTTAGAGGCAGGTTCTCGGTCCATTAGTTGTGACATTACGCAATTCAGGTCCCCTCCCAGGAGTAGCAGTCCGGTACTGTATTGTAGGATCTTATTGAACAGTGTTCTGATAAAGCCAGGCTCGTCTTCATTAGGTGCATATACATTTATGAGGGATACTTCTGTGCCATCAATTAATCCATTAACTAAGATATACCTCCCCTCTGTGTCTTTATGTACTAGTGTTTGTGTGAAATTAATTTGTCTGTGTATGAGTATTGATACTCCCTTTTTTCTCCCTGATCGGTGTGAAGAGTAATATACTTTATCTGCCCACGACCTTGTCAGCTTTTCATGTTCAACATCAGATAAATGGGTTTCCTGGAGGAATGCAATGTGGCAATTGGCCTGTTTCATCTGGTGTAGAATTTTCTTTCTCTTAACAGGGCTATGGAGGCCTTTGACATTATAACTTATCACTTTTAGCGGGTCCATTATGTAAAGTATGGAATTTTCATATTTTGGGATTTTGTGCAGAGAGACGGGAAGCGGAAGCAAACAGCCAGCACATGGGCCATGTATTCTGCTATGTGGAGTGTGGGGATTCGGACTAGATTATGAAACCAATAGGGGTGGGGTAAAAAAGGGTATTTAAGAAAAATGGATGATGACCTTGTTGTTCTTATATACAACTGAGGATCCCATGGGAACAGTGGGATCAGAACAAGGGGAACGCCGCAGTTGTGATTGCTGTTAACAAACATTAACAACAGTCTAGTGGGACCTAGTCCCTAGCCACTAAGGGCAAGCAGCAGCGGTGCACAGTCGAGATTGAATTGACTATGCTAAGGGTGTGCTAAGATAAGGAATAGAGAAAGAAAGAAGAAAAAGAGAAGTCGACACAGAAAAGGACAGTGTCGAGTAATGGCCATTCAGGCCCCTGCAGTTCTTGGCATACATCTGTAAAGTCAAACAGCTCCTCATGGTAAAGTAGTATTTGAGTTGCACACAGAGCTAAAGGCGTACCAGTAGTCTCCTCTTAGGTTAGCTGCCCGTGAGCGAGTAAAGTGGAAAGATACAAACAATATGAGTAGAAGTAATGTGGACATTTTAGGCTATACGGGTTTGTTTCCTTGTAGTGGAGACGGGAATATTTAAAATATTCGCTATGAGACACATTTTCCTTCTCCGGTGTGATTAGAGTAACACTTTGAAAATACATATATCTGAATATAAAATGAGGTAGAAAATAATAATGTGTCAGTATGTGAAATGACATAACTCACTGGTTAGTCCTTAATGTGAACAGTACCGGTAGGGATACATTTAGTCTGCAGCCTCCGTAGATGGGATAACCTTCTTCTGGACATACTCCATGGCTTTGCTGGGATCCAGAAACTCCTCGTCTTCGTTGTTGTGTGAGATCCGGAGTCTGGCAGGGTATAGGAGACCGTAGCGGACTCCTTTCCTTCCTCGTAAGGTCTTCCGTATGTCCGTGAACGCGGCTCTGGCTTTGGCAACACTCGGCGTGTAGTCTGGGAAGATGGCGATCCGGGTCCCGTTGTAGACCAGCGGCGCTCTGTCTCTCGCTCTCCTCAGGATCTCCGCGGCATCTCCGTCGTAGTGTACTTTAGCAATGATCACCCGTGGTTTCTCCCGGTCTCCTGGTTTCCTGGTGGCGAATGTGCGGTGCGATCGGTCGATTTTTATGTCTCGGTCCAGCTGCAGGACTTCTTTAATAACTTTGGCAACTGTCTTAGGGGAGCTGGAGTCCGGTTGTTCTTGAATGCCGGCTATACGGATATTACACCGTCTCATTCTCTCCTCCATATCCTCGCACCGGTCTGTTAACGTTGTCACCTGTCTTTGAAGGCTGGTTATCGTGGTTTCTTGTGCAGTCACCTCGTCGGACCATGTTGATAAGCCGCCCTTCATGTCTTGTATGTCGGCTTTCATGTGGTCAATTTCTGTTTGGATAGCGGTCGTGTTTTTAGCGATTTCGGACCGCACCGCTTGTAATTCGGACTTGAGAGCATTGAAATCTTCAGCTAGCGCACTTTTGAGTTCCTCTCTTATAATTTTGGAAATTTCTCCCTTCAGGGAAGATACGATGTCCGCTTTCATCCGTTCAGTGGTCATACCTGGGCTTTCACTGTGGGTGGGAGAGGGTGGGTCTGGGTCACCTGTTGGAGTCTGCCTCGTGGTTCTTGTAGGCCGCGATGAGCTACCGCCGGATTTATATTTGTATTTTTGGAGCTTTTCCGCCATTCAAAAATTATGTAGCTTACATAAGTCACCTTTTGGCCTCCTTGGGTTGTCCTCGGTGAGCTTTGAGGCTGATATTCCTGAGATAGTAGCTGTTTTTATATAAAATATTGTCGGTTCTGCAGGAGCACTGAAATTAGCGTCTTACTCCATATCTTGCTCACTAGCGCCCCCCACGACTTCTTCTTTTTATTGGGAGGAACAAACTTTTGAGATGATCCGTGTTCGCCGACAACAACGATATCGGTTTTGTACCCCAACCTCGCCGGTTGCCATGGGAACCGGCACGGTTCGTGACCAGTAGATAAACCCGCCCCCACACGTGAACTGGGATGGAGCATTTGACCGTCTCTGTGCTTTTAGACAATGAACAACTTAATTACTAGTGTTTTGCAGATTGTGAACCAATGGCGAGTGTTGTAATTATACAGAGCGGTTGGGTGAGCAGAAGGGAATAATTTCGGCTGAAGTCAGAGGTTCTACAAGGATTACGCCTGTAGGTAGGCTTTCATTTTAAAAACACTTAATGGTCTCTGTCTTGTTTCTCTTTAGCGAACTTAGAAGCTGCAGTTTCTCTGTTTGATGAAGTGCGGTTTTAATTATAATGCTCCCACTGACTGGTTTGGGATGTGTAAACCATTCTGTTCATTTATAATAGCTCATTGCCCTCCTTGTGTTTTTTACCTGATAAGCGGTACATAGCGTTCCCTAATTGTCGCCCACACACGGCACCTCCACTGTTTCCTGGGCTGCTGCCCTGGAGCCTCCTGATAAGCGAATTAAGAATGAATTACCCCGCTTCGTTGCAGTTGCAAGCTCCTTCCATTGGCTTGTGGAGGAGCCATGTTCAAGTGTCTGATCCTCCACCCGGAGGCCTGCTCCCTGTCATTAACGAGAAATGGTTAATGAGTTTCTTTTGTTTAGTGGTTTTGGGTGATGGTGAATCTAAATTAGTCTCGGAAAGCGATCAGATTGCCCTGCCACAGCATGTCCAATCCCTTTGTATTCAGCCAAAGCTGTGACAGCAGTTTGGTGCCAGTGACGCTCTGCCCAATAACCCCGTCTTTACAGAAAGCTTAATCGACTTCGAAACAACAAATGCAATTTCGTTGTTTATATCTCTACCCGCAAATGTCAAATGTTGGTTCAATGTTGGTTTGCCACTACATTCATGGTGCCCACAGGTGGAAACACACTGACGTGGATCCCCTGAATTTTCCTTTCTTTTCACATAACCAGTTAAATATTTCAACAACATGAGTGCTGAAATGTAACAACTTTTCTTTTGTCAATTTGTATTCATTTAGATATATTAACATTAAACAAATACAAAAATGAGGTTTGTCAGACAAAAACAAGGGAGAAATAATAATACAAATGTATACACAAAAAAGAAGGCTAATACATTCCCCCCCTCCCCTGACACCCCTTTTATCTTTTACATGTACATTCATATACACAGCCCTGCATACTGCATACCTGCATTTTCCTGAACACACACGAGTACTTGACCCCTCTAATTTGTAATAAAAGCCATCAGACCTTTCCATGCTTGTAAATGTAACAACTGTGATGCCTTAAAGCTGCTGACAACTTGGGTTGCAATCTTTTTTTATTTTCATTTTCTCAGCAATTTCAATTTATTAATGACTACATTAGCAAGTTAAAATTAGGAGGAAAAATACCATCTCGCACCATCAGGACCGAAGATGTCAACTGAATCAGCCAGTGACTTCACGTCCCTCTTCTCCTCTAGGCTCAGTGACGAGGTTCCTTCAGTGAGGCAGACGGCTGTGACAGTTCTTACTCAGTTGGTGCTTAAGGATGTGCTCAAGGTCAAAGGTCAAGTCAGCGAAGTGGCCGTGCTGCTAATTGACCCCGAACATCACATCACCAGCCTGGCTCTGAACTTCTTCAACGAGCTGGCCTCTAAGGTACCACTCGCATCCATAACCCTTAATGGAGCCTGAATAATTGGGACTGTCTTTAACTCTTGGTGTCACCCATCAGGACAATGCCATCTACAACCTGCTCCCAGATATCATCAGCCGCCTGTCTGACCCAGAGAGAGGCATGACCTCAGAGGACTTCAACACCATCATGAAGTGAGTTTCAGGGCTTTTCAGTATCTGTCTCGTCCCATTTGCCGCCTTCGTTCACTGAGGATTTGTCCGTTCTGAGCAGGACTCGGCAGGCCCAGGGAAAACAATCGTGACTTGTATAAGAAGCTTTCGAGGGGAAAGTTGACAGCTTTGCTATTTTGGGAGTTTTTGTTTAGATGCTGTATTGTGTGTCTGTGTATTTTCAGGCAGCTGTTCTCGTACATCACCAAGGAAAGGCAGACCGAGTCTCTAGTAGAGAAACTGTGTCAGCGCTTCAGGACTGCCAAGTGAGTAAATATCCACACCTCTCACCTGCTTTTTTCTTTGTTTTCCTCATTTCTGATTCTGCCCTGCAGTATTTCTTTTGTGCAAAATGCAGGGGTGGCTGCGTGAGTATTTAGTGTCTTTTCAGATTGTGAAGAGAGATCAACCATGAAAGCGAGACCGATTCAGAAATGACAGAGGGTCCTTGCCCTACTTCCACTAATGTGCCTCTTCTTCCTGTCATTGGTCACAGACCGACCTACTGCCTCGTACGATCCACCAACACACTTTATATAAGTGGCATGAATTAAAGATGAAATCAAATAATTATTAAATGTCCTTATCACAGTCTTCAGCTCTGTCACAAAAAAAAGTTGACAATGAATGCTTTTAACACACTATTTAGTTTCCATAAACACCAGGTCACTTTATTAGGTTTACTTACTAAACACAATCATGATTTTATCTATGACTCAGTATGTAGGATTACTGGCCGTCAGGAACAATTTCGAGCTTATTTTGTGGAAAAGAAGCCGTTAAACATTTATAAACCGTTTTGTGGAAGTTGTGAATCGATTCAGAGTCTTAAAGATAAGTATTTGGAATCATCCTTTAATCCTGTTCATTCATATCTTGCACTGTAGTTTTTATTTTTTTAATCTTCTATTGAATTTTGTTTTCCTTTTTTATGCATGAGCAGAAATCCCTTTTGATTTGCCGTGTTTAAACGGTGCAACACAAATAAATAAATGTATCTTACCTTCACAGAGTCACCTACTCTGACATTGTATTCACTCATTTTGTCATGGAACCTGTCTTCCCATTAAGTTTAGGATTGCATACGGACCCATTGGTCGGGCCCGTCTTCAGGCTGCCTCTGACTCATGCTTCACCCATACTCTAAGGAAGGACATTTTATATTACAGTTGCAAAGTTAATTTAGATGCAAAAGGGTCCTGGAAAATGAGATTAGGTCCAAATGTCAGGGAAAAGCCATATTCATGAGTAATGAGGTCCGTAATGTTGAGGAGCTTGAATGTCTTTGCATCTCACATAGTTCCTAAGCAGGTTTAGTCTGTAATTCCTCTGCGTCTCATTCTCCTCTCTCAGGACGGAGCGTCAGTGGTGTGACTTGGCCATGTCTCTGTCTCTGCTGTCCATGTGTGAGCGTGGGTTTAAGAGGCTGCAGGAGTGCTGGGAGTGTTACAGCGACAAGTTAACGGAGCCGGGGGTCTACCAGCCGCTGCTCTCGATCACCGCCAAGCTCCGCCGTGGAGCCAAAGCCCAGTTCAAGGTGCTGCATGCATCTCTTTATGTAAATTAATTTTGATGATGCCATGCCATGTGTTTACTGATGACAACATTGTGTCTCCAGGCCCAGGTAGACGAGTTTGAGAAGCGTCTGACTGCGGTTCACACGCGGGGGCTGGAAAATGTGGAGAGTCCTGAGATGGATGAGGAAAACCCAAAAGGAGTATCCTCTGAGAAGACCGTGATGCGTACACCTCTGCCCACCAGAGGCCGATTGAGGTCGAAGAGAGGTCAGTGGTCATAGGATTTAAATTCACAGGTCCTGTTGTGTGCAAATATGTAGAGATAAAAATGTGCCAAATATTCTTTTGACAAAGGACACTCTGCTTTTGTTACAGGTCAAGCAAAGCCATCAGTTTCTGGCCGCGGCGATGACAGTTTTGTGACGCCTCTGAAATCTCGCAAGTCCAAGAAACCTGTGATTACTTTCAGTAGTGACGAGGATGATGAGGAGGATGATGAGGGTGAGTGCGGCCACTTCATAAATTCAAGTCCACATGATAGGTTGTTGATCGTATGTATGTAATGTAAAAAATACTTTTACATTTAAATGTTTTTTACAAAATTATATCTAGGGTTCCAACTACATATTTTTTTAATTTAATGTTACTTCTCTTAATTGTTTGGCCTATTGCGTGTATAGCCCAAAGAAATGTCTTAAAATGGTTTCATTCGTCTGACCATCTTTCCAAACTCAAAGATTTTCAGTTACAATCACAAAGGCATTTTTACTTTTTAAAAAAAAGTTAGATTTTTCAAAATAGCTGCAAACATCTTTCTTGTTTCTTTTCTCTACCAATTGACTCGTTTTTTCAGCTGTTAGTATTATGCATTGAATGGACCCAAGTACTTTGGCAGAAGTTAGTAATATACTTTAGATCAATACAACAAAGTTCAAAGTCTCCGGAGCACCGGCCTGAAACACACGTGGTGTCTAAGAGGATTTGGGACTGTTGCTCTTAAGGGAGCTGTGCGTTGCAGCAGCACTAATCCAAGAGCTGGGGATTTCTCTAATGGCTTTGATAGAAAACAACTTGAAAGGGTTAAATCAATCAAATTACAAATCAGATTAAAATGGAGAAAGTGGAGTATACCGGGCATTTTTGAATAGTGTTTATCTGGAGGTTATCTTTTCTTTGTGTATTCTCCTAATTAAATCTTTAAGCATTTTAACAGAAGACATTTCAGTGACTCTTAATCTATTCCTGAGTCAAGTTTGTGTGGGGCTTTTTTTTGTGCATGACTAGTCTTGCTTTATCTGTTTCTAATCTTCATGTACATCTTTATCAGATGCTGTAATGGCGGAGAGTGAGACCCCTAAAGTGACAACGCCCATCGCCCGCACATCTCGACGAGCTCGCCTCAGAAACTGATCCATCTTCTGTTTTGTCTTATTTCTGTGCCTCTTCCTTTTTAATCTTCTATCTGTAATGATGTATTACTTTTTTTTAAATCTTTGTATATTATATTTTATATTGACTGGTACTTGGCACCAATTTAAACTAGTTTTATAATGTATCTCATTACATAGAATCAATAAGTTTTTTAATAAACCTGTTTCTGGTTTTGATAAGAAGTCCATGCCTGTCTGTCTCATTTTGAGCTGCGTCACTCACCGGCCTCTGCACGCTGAAGAAACCTCCAGAGGCTGACAAAGAAATGTGTGAAGGGTTGTGTGTCTGCTGGGTTATGTCAAGTAAATTTACACCACCATTACAAGCGGCATTGAATGTCTGCTTGTATCATGTGTTTGGACAGCGGTGTTTAATGGGTTGTCACAGCTTGCCCAGACAGTATTACCACCCCACATGCTTCAACACCTCATTTTCCTCATTTCTTTTCCTTTCTTACAGCATGATCCTTTGGATTTCAGTCTTTATCAGACGAGAAAACGATGAGTGTGGCTGCATATTTATTTACAATCATGCCCCCTACCTCTTATTCTGTCTGACACATTTGCTGTTGGCCGCCTCTGTTCTTGTAATCAATCTCTTTTGTAGGTTTCCCTCCGCTCTCTTCTTGGTGTTTTCCTCCCTCCCGTCCTCCACCGCCTACTCTCTGTTGCCTACTTTTCCTCTTACAGCGCTCCTCTCTTCCCTTGCATAGCATGTTTAACCCTCCTCCCTCCCCTCATTGCTAATCTCTCCTTTTCGCCTACTCCTTCTCCCACACGTCCTCTCCGAAAAGATGAGAGGGGTGCATTTCTGTATGTGATTGATACGTTATGTAAAGACACTTGCCAAAAACAGGCTAACAGTGTGATAGCAGCAGCACTTAGGTTTTATCTGACAACAAATTTGAGTTAAATGTTTTCAGTGGGTGCCAAGTGTAGTCAAATGGTCCAATAAATCTGCCCAGTTTAACTTTATTTAATGCTTTACGAAGCTGAAACTTGTTTGTGCAGGTATGAAAACATCCCCATTTTGCTCCTAAAAGCTGCTTTAAGTACAGAGGAAATCTTCACTGATTGCGTCGTTCAGTTTCTGACGTACATTTGTAACTGCTGGGGATTTATTTACTTGAAATAATCAGAGGCTGCTGAACTTTGAGCTCGGTGTGTTGGATTGTTCAGCTCCTAGTGTAGTAATTTGGCGGCAGGGGGTACAGGGAGCAGATGGCACTGACAGACTGTAACTTATCCAACAGAGAAGGGCGGTTAGTGCATGCTGGGAAAGACTCCGAAGACAAAGGGGAGAGAGTGAGGCTGATGTGCATGTGGAACATTGATACAACACAGGAAATGTATAATTCTGATTGCCGTGCCATTAAAACTCGTGAATCGTTGGAGCTAGTTCATAACTCAGCGGTCTCATTGATGAGGCATTAGCTGGCTGTTGCCCTCTGACCTTGCTTTGTGCAGCACAGTTTGGCATACAGAGTACACAGAGTCACCTTGGCAATGACAATCACTCTCTCCAAGGCTATGACATCACTCCAAAGAAAGGAGATGAGGAGGAGGAAGATGGGGTGGGTTGGCGGGGGGACGGGGGGGGGTCGTCTCTTGCTCTCTACAAAACCGCTGCAGCATCCCAGCTGATGGCCCAACATTCAGCTTCTGCCAAGAGGACAGACGCAAGAGGAAGAAAAATCCTTTCAATTCCATCAGAGCGAAGAGTAGGAGGAGTCAACCGAATGAGATAGTGATGCTCCCTGCAGGTGCCAACAAGTGAGAGGTACCCGAAAGACCGAGAACCAGAGAGATGGAGAAGAGTCTGTGAAGAAGACACCCTGAGACCCTCTGAGAGAAACCAAACCGGTGAGCACACCCAAATGTTCTTAAATTGTTATACATTTTGATATCCTTTAATTTATAGTATCAATTAGTCTTTCTTTTTTTTTTTAAGCATTTGTACAATTCAACCTATGTATAATTATGAAGTAAGGAAATCACAAAGGTCTTTTGTACATTCTCAACTCAAAGATTATCACCTCATTAATACTTTTTTGAAATTGTAAACTATTTAATGCAGAAAAATGTATTTCTCAACAACAAAAAGGAAAACTTTTTTGTGACTGATGTACCGTTTGATCTGCTCTATTTGTTTGGCTGTTTTAATCGACATTTAAAAGCCAAACCAGGAACGGGTAGCTGCAAATTGGCTCCCGTTAGACGTCCTCTATACATCACAACTGTTTTTTCTGTAACCATGTTTGTCTGTATGCTCCCTGTTGAATATAATAATACATAATAAATGTGCAATGCTCTTTAAAAACAATTTTTGTATTTCTCTGCATAAGTAATTTGTATTCATTTCTTTATCATGTCTTTGCAGTGTGTTTTCCGTCCTGCTCCAGTTTTTCCTGTCCGCCCTCTCTGCTGCCATGCTGTGCCCGGTGCTGCTTTGTGCCACTCTGCTCCTCCTGACACCTCTGGAGATCACGGAGGCTCGCGCTCTGCACCCTCCTCCTGATGCTGTGCAGGTAGGAAGGAGTAGGACGGGGGGGAGGGGAAGCCGGGGGAATAGAAAAGAGTGGATTGAGGAGGATTCAGAGTGGATGACGGATATAAGAGAATAGTGCGGAAGGAAGGGAGAGCAGGAAAGAATCAGAGGAAAGAGTAATGAAATGTATCACTGATTGAATTATTCTCCCTCGTACACTCACTGACAATTGAATCTTTTTTTTTTTTTCTCTGTAGTTTATGGAGCAGTTTCTGGAACGCTACAATGACCTTTTGACCCTGGACGACCTGGAAAACCTGTTGAACAGCCAACCAGAGGAGCAGTCCACCTTATCGACGGGGGTCAAAGCGGCCGAGTACCCCAAATGGGCTGATGCCCAAACACAGGCGGAGAGCCCGTGGCTGCGCCTGCTGAAGGGAGCTGTGACCAATCAGAAGCGAGCAGAACCGGACCGGTCACGGAGGGGATGGAACCGAGGATGCTTTGGGCTGAAACTGGATCGGATCGGGTCCATGAGCGGACTGGGCTGTTAGTGGAGAGAGAAAACAGACTGATGACATCCTTCTTAGAGTATAATAAGGAATAACACACATGCAAAGATGAAGGATGTTTCCGTGTGTGTAGGCTACGTGTAGTGTGGCGTAAACGTGCAGCGTTGCTAATGTGGTTTCATCCAGCGTAGATCAGGTGCTTCACACTATTGTGGCTGTATTAACAGCAGCTGTAGTTTATTCCATGTGTAAGTATTAAACTGAATATTAGATCATTGTGTGCGCTGTATTTACATCAAATGATCGTCTTTTGTTTTTGGGCTTGTTTTTAAGTAAATTGGCACTATGTATTTATAGCATTTTTCTTCATACAGTAAATGTGATTTAGGCAATTATTAAATCTTTGCATTGGGAGTGTGTAAAATCAGGTGTAATGGACGTAGATATTAAAATATGATGGCACCTCTGATTCCCTGCTGATTTTGTTTTATTATGGTTTGCATGAATAAATGGATTTGACAGTTATAGTTTTCTGGTTTTTGCATCAGTTTGTTTCCTCCATATGGGCACACGTCATCTCAATTTGTCCTTCAAAGTGCGGCTTCAAATTCTCCTGACATATTTATTTTTGAACTCTTTATACATATTCAATCTTCTTCCATGTGGCTGTTCGAGGGAGTTCCTTTTCTTCCTGCGTCATTCTGGAGAATGGGCACCCAATCTCGGTAACAACAGATCCTCTGCTGCCTCAAACTGGTTTTACTCTGGCACTAGAGCCAATGTCCTGGGGCAAAACTCTTGAATCATTCTACAGGGTAACGGAAATAAACATGTTGGCGGATAATGTCATATGATGTTCCAACTGATATTTATAAAAAAATAATATATATATGTACATAAATATGACACAACTGTACATTTGACGGGCTTTGGACCAGCAATGTGTTCAGTTTGAGAACAAGACATTATTTTTTTTTTAAACTTAGAGGTAATTCACAAAGTTTGTGTTGAAGGAAGGAACAAATACAAATACTTTCTACTTTGGCAAATCAATCTTCACCTTGAGGTCCATTTAGTAACTGTCCTTGAGCTTTTGATCGTATAACAGGACCTCAATTAGTAATCGTGTTTTTATTTTTCTTCATTCTCAGAAAACTGAATCAACAATTCTCCAAGGTCAAGAAAGAACTACGAGCAAAAGTAATTTATTTTCTCCCATGATATCCACCATATGTAGTCTGTATATTACTTATTAATTCTGGTATTTGAGTTGAATTTTGAAGGCGACGTTAAATAGATTGAGAGTTCTGTTGTGACACTAGGTGGCAGTCTCATTCCATCATGTGTTTATTTGTTCATCACCACACACAGCCGCCCTCTGGACTTTGCACTAGAGGTACTGGAAACACGCTCTATGACTCCAGTTCAAGAGGGCCCTGTTCAACGCAGATACACTTCTGCATAGATCAGCAAACTGCAATCCATACATGTTGTTTCTGCACTTACTGATTGAGTTACCCAGAGTGGACTTTTTATCTTGAGAAAATGCTGCTGTAAATTGAGTCTTGACCAGACTAAAATAATAATAATGCCCAGGATACTTTTTCCCACGGCCGCTCACTTTCCTGTGAGCAGAGAAATTAAAGTTGTGATGTAAGAAAGAACATGCGATCCGTATGACGCAGCATTTACAATACTCAGAGTATAAAACGGACAAGTGTTGACTAGCCAGCCAACGTCTAATATGGGCCTGACCTTTACTTCCCCTCTTTGACCTTAAGCGGCAAAGTAGAGGCCAAGACTGGCATGCCCACAGGGTTGTGGTAGTTCAGCTATGCCCAGACCTCTGGACCGCAGCCATAAAACACCAGCACCGTCCCGGTCTGGTGCAGATCTACACTTCTGCTAGCCTGCTGCAAAATGTTATCATAGGACCACGTGATCCGCTGAAGTGAAACACACTGCATGTTACTGAATGTCATCTTTGATCCAGTTAAATATGTAATGTGTGATGCTCTGCTGTTTTGACAAGCATCAAAGCATTTTGTTTTGGCTGAGGGTTCAGTTATCTCTCAGGACTGCCCGTTGGTGAGGCCTTATTGTGCAGCCAGGGGGAAATATCAACAGCATTCAACTTGGTTGGCCTTCTGGTTCAAAGTGACATTTTCTTTATTCTAATTTAATATTGTACATTGTCCTCTGGAGAGCTTTTTTTTTTTAAATGCCAACTCTGGGACAAAACAAAAGAGTCCAGATAAACTCTGCCATGCCTTGTGGGCAATGAATAGAAGTGAAGACATTTAATTTAGCAGAAAACATATTATCAAGATCTTAATTAAGAGCTGCATTTTTATTCAGATAAAGGCTCAATAATATGGATTTATTTTGTATTCAGACTCAATGTGTTGCTTCTAGATTAACAGACTGCACATGTGTAATAGTCATGTGTTCATGTTGACTCAACCAAGGCTCAACTTGTGACTCCTGCTGAGGAGATGGAGAGGCAGGGAATGATCAGTCGCTACAGTCTGTAGTGAAGGGTCATGGTCTTTGGACATTAAATGTCAGGAAGACAGAGATTTGATCCCTTGTGTGACTGTATTTACTGAGAAGGTCAGTGAGAGACCCTCTTTTTTTTAGTCCACTATGTGATATCTGAATATCTATAATCAGACGTCTTAAAGTCAACAGAGGTGGAGACACATGAGAGGCTTAATTATACTGTCTAATCCAAGCAGAACTTTTCAGAGCTTCAGGCCGACAAGTAGCAGAAATGAGATGAAGAGAAAGAAGCTTCTAGGATATTCAATTCACATCAAGTCAAGTTGCAGAGGCCAGCTTGCCAGTCTCTGTGCAGGCTGGCGACCTTGACATTCACCGGGGGCGGGGCTAGGAGCAGTGCCCCCTGAGGGGGCGTGGTTTAAAACTCAGGTCGATCATAAATCTCACCGCTTAACTTTGCTCTTCCCCACTCACACCGGAGTCGCAAGACAGACTGAGGCATCTCACAAACGGTAAATACTTTCAACTAAATTATTTGAGACAGAGGGCCAGGAACCTGCAGGGCCTCAGCAACAGGCTGCAGGACTTGATTTCAATCAGCTGGGGGCAATCAGCTTGGTCTAATAGTTTTGCATAAAATCTTTATCTCAACGCACATTCTTAGTGCTGTGCATCGTGTGAAAGCTAATATATGGCACCATAAATGTTGCTTTATCAATATTTAACAGGCTGCCTTATTATTCCACTTCCCACTATCTCCTCTCTTTTCTCCTTCCAGAGGACGAGGACAACCCAGGAAAAATGGTGAAAGTTGGTATCAATGGGTAAGGGCTCATTTTCAGCCACTCACATGACATAATTAATCAAATAAACATGCATTGGACTTCAACACATACTTATTATGCAATTAGTGAGCTTGCTGAACCTCCAGCTCCCAATGCCACACCTGTGTACCCTGGAGCATTTAGGTGATTTTGTGTATTTGCTGCCTGGGCTACATTTTAAAAAATGCACCGCCTGTGCTTCTTAAAGCTTGCTAGTTTGTTTGTTTGCATATTAAATGTATTTCTGTGGTAATTTGTGGCTGCCATACAGCAGCTGAGAGAGAACATGTTTAGTAATGGAGGACATGCAACTGCACCAACAGTAACCTGGCTGTTCTCATGTTTTTCTTGATCTTTGAACTTTGGCCCCTGAGCAGATAACAATGTGGGCAGTGGCTTTGACATGGGGGACATTCAACAGGGAATTCTGCTGTCTGAAGCAAGTAGAAGGGGTCCTGCATTATTTAAATGTTGTTAAACAGGCATAGTGTGACGTTAAAGTCCTCCCTATCGGTTTGATTATCTCTCTGCTCCTTGGCCTCCTCCCCCAGTGTCTGAGGACAGAGTATCATCTGTGCCAGGATTTTGGACCCGCGGTTAACAAGTAACTAGGACACTGATCAAACAGTGCATCAGAGGTTCATTTTGACTTCAGCCCCCAGCGGGTGAGAGTTGGGCAGCCATAAGCTGTGAGGAGTACACCTCCCTCTGCCCCTCCCCCTGAACCCTGCCCTGTCTTCGTCAGTGGTTTCAGGTCTGGGGACTTTATGAACCCCACACAAAGGGAAAACAACAGTAATGTGAAGTAGGCCATGCTTGGGTTGAAGTCAATGTCAAAAGTTAGCATATTGATGACCTCATACCTTCTCTGTAGTTGTGGGACACGAGGAGTCTCACATCACTGGTCAGTTACATGGCATCATGTCGCCATCTAGAGGCCAGACTAAGAAACGACACTGTTCACTTTTCAGATTTGGCCGCATCGGTCGTCTGGTGACCCGTGCTGGTTTCACCTCCAAGAAGGTGGAGATTGTGGCCATCAATGACCCTTTCATCGACCTGGAATACATGGTAAAGAGATGTACATTGGCTGAATTAAATATTTAATGAAGGCTTTTGTAGTCGGAGAAATGCTTTTCATCTTTTTAACTGATATAATATCTTCTGCTTTGGTCAGCTGTAATGTGGCATCAACTGTCTTCTCATCTCTTCTTCACATTTCCTCTTTTAGGTCTACATGTTCAAGTATGACTCCACCCACGGCCGCTTCACGGGTGAGGTCAAAATGGAGGGCGACAAGCTGGTCATCGATGGACATAAAATCACCGTTTTCCACGAGTACGTTCACTAATCAGGCTTTTAATACAGGAAGCATTTCAGTTTAATTAAAGCTTCGCACATTGCAAAAGAGAACTGAGTAAGAATTTATTGTTAACTTTTCTCTTTTTTTTTGTTTTCAGGAGAGACCCCACTAACATCAAATGGGGGGCTGCTGGTGCAGAGTACGTGGTTGAGTCCACTGGTGTGTTCACCACCATTGAGAAAGCCTCTGTACGTATCTCAATCCCCCCCCATCCCAAACTCCTGAATGTAAAAAGATAAAAAAACATTTGTCGTGTAATTGTCAAAAAGGAAATTAATTAAATGCTATTTCAAAACGCATTGCAGGCTCACTTGAAGGGTGGTGCCAAGAGAGTCATCATCTCTGCACCCAGCGCTGATGCTCCCATGTTCGTCATGGGTGTCAACCATGAAAAGTACGACAAGTCCCTCCAGGTTGTCAGGTAAGAAACAGACTGTTTGGTCATTATGTTTTTGTATATTTAAGTGGTTAATTTAGTATTTAAGTTGAAAATGTGCAATATTGAGTGTTTCACTCATTGTTTATCTGATGTGTAAAAGTTGTCAAAGAAATGTTCCATGTTGGCGACGTTATTTTAAAAGCCCTCAATTAACTGATGCTGTCACTTTCATCTACACAGCAATGCTTCCTGCACAACAAACTGCCTGGCCCCCCTGGCCAAGGTCATCAATGACAACTTTGGCATCATTGAGGGCCTGATGGTGAGGAATAAAGCAGAGATGCTGAGTTGCCCTTAACACCAGATTATAAACGCACCAACATGACATTACAAAGTCAGAGAGGGGCCATATTTAATCCTCCTGTCTTTGTCCATCAGAGCACAGTTCATGCCATCACTGCCACCCAGAAGACTGTGGACGGACCCTCCGGTAAGCTGTGGAGGGACGGCCGTGGTGCCAGTCAGAACATCATCCCCGCCTCTACTGGTGCTGCCAAAGCTGTCGGCAAGGTCATCCCCGAGCTCAACGGGTCGGTGCCAGAAACTTTCTCGCATCATCGTATGTTATTGTATGAGCAAACCTTGGGCTAAATCCAGTGAATTTAGTCTCTGACCTTGCACATTTGTGTTTTGCAGCAAGCTGACCGGCATGGCCTTCCGTGTCCCCACCCCCAACGTGTCCGTGGTTGACCTGACGGTCCGTCTGGAGAAACCCGTGAGTGACCAAACTGGAAGCATTCATAACATTTAACAGAAAATAAATACAGTGACATTCATAAATACAGTGACATTCATTTCTGAAACTCTAGATTTGCTGTGTCATGTCTTGGTGTTAAATTACCTGTTTAGCTTTGTCTTGTATATTCATGGCCATATTTATGTAAATATACATCTTCAGTAGAAACCAATGGGCTCAGGATTTACAGACAGGTAGTCGGAAAGTATTGAGAGATCGTGGATTTTGATCTTTTCATGGGATTTGTAGACAAAATTGAAGACTTGTCCTTAACATATGATATAAGATGATAATGATGGTAATAATGCATTTAACAGGCCAAATACGATGACATCAAGAAGGTTGTGAAGGCTGCAGCTGAAGGACCCATGAAGGGCATTCTGGGATACACAGACCACCAGGTATGTGTGTCTCTCTTATACCTGATCTTTAAGCTGTTTCGTGGTTCAGTGTTTGCACTAACGTGGTGTCCATCCTCTTCGCTCTCCTGCAGGTCGTCTCCTCAGACTTCAACGGTGACTGCCACTCCTCCATCTTTGATGCTGGCGCAGGCATCGCCCTCAACGACCACTTTGTCAAGCTGGTTTCATGGTAAGCCTTCAGCATGAATGACTTTCATGTCCTGATGTCTCTTTTCAGTGACTCATATTTACTCTATTTTCTTTTTCTTAATCAGGTACGACAACGAGTTTGCATACAGCAACCGTGTCTGCGACCTGATGGCCCATATGGCTTCCAAGGAGTAGAACGACCAGCTGATCGCTCGTCACCGCACTACGCCACCGCACTACGCCACATCACCCACATTCTCCTGATACCAGAGTTGTACAAACAGTTTGTTATCTATGACTTTGGCTGGTTCCCACATCAGATGCCTGAGGAAAGGTCCCACAGAGAGCAGACGAAAAAGATTTAAATTGGTGACCAATTACTTTTTTGTATTTGTAAAGTTCCCTCTTTCTGTTCTTGTGAGTATTTGTCTGTCTGCAGTGCTGAAGTACTGCAGTCAGTGGTGGAATAAATTCCTCTGTTTGTGAGAATCGCGCCCTCATGTTTTTCTCTTGTCGCTGCACAGACGCGTCTAAACTAGAAACTGCTCTAAATGCTGACCTCGGCAGATGGATTCTAGTATGGATCAAAGAGGTCTCTCTCCATACATCAGCTTTCCTCCTGTGGGAAAACACGGAGGGCCCTTAGTTTTTGCTCAAATTGATTCTTGCATCACAGTTTTGCTTTTATTAAAGTCGTATAATCTGCTCTTTTCTTTCTTTAGTGCTGTTCAATATCTTCTCCATCTGGGAGGGTACTGTAGCCTGACTGACAAAGCCCACTGTAAAGAGGCTTTTAGAAATCATACTTACGGGGGATTTGCTCTCACAAAAGTATGTAAAGTATGGCAAAGTCATTGAACAACGTATCGCAGTTTTTACTCACTGATCCGTCTATCGGCCTGACTCACTGGGAGCTCCTTAAGAATAAAAGGACTTATTGTTTATATAACTTCACATGCATACATATGGGAACATTATTTGCAATAGGAATAGTGTATAGGAAATGTAGTGGTGGGTTACATTTAAAATGTTTCATTCAACTAAACTAATTTTCCAGGAAATATATATTTTGTGATTTTTAAATGGCTTTATAGCAAATACAATTATTTATATCTTGCCAAAACGAATGTGATTAATGTGTTCCTCTAATACATCCCTAATATAAAAACAGCCTACACAGAAATGTGAGCAGTAGTGGTGTTTGATTTCTTTGATCACCCAAGTTAGTCTTGAACCAAACCCATTTATTTACAAACATCAGCGTTTTGTGACATGTTAACAGTTCCTTATATAATATTTATATGAGATTGGAATTTTTTCAAAATTATCCACCGAGATAATAAGGATTTAGAAGATAGCCGGAGAGAAAACAAAGGCAGATCAGAGACTTAGTTTCTCTCTCTTGCTCTCTCTCTCTCTCTCTCTCTCGGATCATTTCTTCTATGCCAGATTGTTTACAGTGAATCGTCCCTCCAGTGAAATGCCACATGGATTTACAGAGGGAGGGTTTAGAATAAGATTAAATAAATATAAGAGACGATCTCTGCTATAGTGGCCCGCTGAGAGACCGCAGGAAGGAACTGAGGAACAGACAAGAAGGTGAGAGATGATGCTTATTAATTCACTTTGATGTTTTCCTACAGGTGTGTGTTTGAATGTGTGCATCTTGGACAGAGAGAGAGTTGTGAACAAAAGGGTTACATTGTTTTTGATTATTTGAAGAAATCCGTCTTTTGTTTGATTGCCTTCCCTGTTGTCTTGATGTGACTATTCATCTTTTTATCACTGACTTCATAACCCTTTGTCAGTCATGACTCAGCTGACTGCCTGCTGGATATATTTACAATTCCTGGAGGGACAAAAGATTAAGAAGAAAGGTCTTTCCCTGTGACCACTTGTTAACCTTTGTTTGTTATTATGATTCATTTGTTTATTTTAAGTAACAAGATGCATAAGTAACTTATTTCACTTATTTTATACAACAACTCTTTTCCTGTGATCATCCTGAACAAATAACAATCCATGGAAACATAAAATAGATTTTCCCAATAAAGCTGCAAATTGTGTCGCCATCAGAGAAGATCTGCCGGCCATTTGTGTCGACATAATATCACCTCGATCTGGATACATTTACATTAATCTTGTTTGTAATTAATATCATAATTCAGTAATGCATAATGCGTTGTTGAAAGAAACACTTCTCAATTAAGTGAGAAATGTGTTTTTGTTTTTTTGACAGAAAAATGCTATTTGTATTATAAATAATACGTTAAAAATTAAAGCCCTGGACTGCCAAATATCCTGCTGTCTTTCACCCACTCCTGCTTCACACTCCCTTTGCTCTCTTAAGCTGGATGTTGGAAAGGAGCTTCTGCTCTACTGTTGTTTCTGTCTGCACAGCAAGAGCAGATTAAAACTGAGTGAAAATATTCAGTGAAACCATGCAGAGATCAGAATATAGTCGCCAGTATACTAATGCCTCTAATTCCACTGTAGTTGTCATGGTGTCACAGTATTTTAATTCTTCTGTTTTTGTTTTGAGGCTCCAGGCTGCTGCTCCTCTCTGCATGCTGTGGGTCGGTGCGGTACACCCATGGGAGACAATGGCTCACATTGGGGCTCCCGGTTGGGACCCTCGTCCATTCCCCCGCTGTTCCTCTCCCAGCTGTCCCCCTCTGCAGACATTGCCGTCGCTGTCTTCCTCACCTTCACAGGTCAGCATGGTTTAAGGCACTTTTATCATCATATCAATTTCAGGCGGATTTTTGAGAGAAGTTATCCACTCTTATTTTGAAGTTGAGGGACCTTCAAACACGCTCGAATTGATCCAAAAATACAAAATATATGGAAATGTATCATGCCAGATTCCACATAAGAGTTTTTCAAGTTATTATTAATCATCATAACTTATTTTACTCTTTGTATTACAGTAAATGTAATATACAGTATAAGGTTGCATACTGTTGAAAATGTATCAAATTATAACAATGTGTTGTGAGATTTCAAAGTTTGTATGTCCTGTGTGACTAACTTATTATTTACCAAAAAGACCAAACCAGACACTACCTCGTTAAAACAGGCAGTAAAACACTATTAAATACTCTTCGCCTCTGCACTGCTTGGTTTGCGCAACAAATCAATGAAGCTACAGATAAACAGATCAACTCTGCTCTCTCAGACAAATGTGTTATTTGGTGGATGCTGAGCAGTTGGTTACTGCGTGTTGAAGAGAGGATTAAAAGTGAATAACCACATTGATCCGCTCCGACAGTCTCACTTCATGTAATCATGGTCATCTGGTATTTTAAGGACTGAAAGCAAATTTAAAGCTGTGTCTTCATTCTTTTCCTCACTGTTAATCTTTTACAGTTGTGGCATCAGTGGTGGGGAACGGCATGGCGTTATTGGTCTACGGCACGAGACGAAAGAAGCTCAGACCTCCAGAGCTCATGACCATGAACCTGGCCCTCTGCGATTTTGGTTTCAGCCTCTTGGGCGGCCCATTTTTCATCACTTCCAGGTACAGAACTTTGTTATCAACTAATAAGAAGCCAGGCTTGAAGCCAGGGTGATGTCACGGTGAGTATAATATGACATCAGCAGCGGACAGAAGATGGTGATCTATTAAGCGGGGAACTTAAGCTTCTCTCTGCCTCTTTCAGCCTATGCCATGGCTGGGCGTTTGGGGAGACGGGGTGCCTTTGGTACGGCATTCAGGGCTTTGTGTTTGGCATCGGCTCTCTGCTCACCACCTGTCTCATCTCTCTGGACCGTTGCCTGAAGATCTGCTGCTTAAGATACGGCAAGTCTTAGCTCTTTATGGACCATCCACACAGGCCAGCCTGCGCTCTAAATCCATCTAAATTGGTGCATTTCTTGCCACACAGGCTTTTAAACAAACCTTACTTACACAATGTACGTAAATTCTCTGCACTAGACCCTCTCTTTCTTCTAAAAGTGTATTGATTCAAAGAGCTATTGATTTAAAAGTGATTTATTGATTGATAATTGCTAAGGTGAGAGTAAAGGTCCATTAAGTGCCCATAAATATTCACATTAAGTTCTTTAAGTGGTTTCATGCTTCTCGGCTCTCTAGGTCAATGGATTGAGAGACGCCATGTGTCTCTGTCCATCGTGCTGGTCTGGGTTTACACGTTGTTCTGGGCCTTGCTGCCTGCTTTTGGCTTTGGAAGTTATGGACCAGAACCTTATGGGACCAGCTGTACCATCAACTGGTAATCTCTCATTTAATTTACAGTGGTGTACAATCCTCTATTGTTTACTTACACAAAAGTCTGCAGATGTCTGTGTATTCTCAGATTTCTTCAAGTGTTTCTTAACAATCATGTGAGTGGTAACCAGTCTGCCTGTCTAACTATTTAAAGGTGGAGCTTGAGGTCGTCTCTGAATGACAGAATCTATATTGTCCTCATCCTGATATTATGCTTTGGATTTCCTACACTCACCATCGTCGCTTCATATTTGACCATCCTGCTGACGGTGAGGACGAGTTGCTTCATGACACTAAATGGAGGGTCTGGAAGCTGTGTGTGTATTCTGTAATTATTTTTGTTCAGATCTATTGTATTGAATGTCACTTAAAGCCACAACGTGTAGAATGTCAGAAGTGCAACTCTGGCACCTCCTAGTGAGAGTATTGAAGGATACACTGTGACAGACAGCTTTTCTGTACGTTGACTCTGTCAGTGTTTGTGAATTGAGGCATTATTGCAAATAGCAGCATTACCTGTTGCTTCTGTTTTCAGGTCTTCAGATCGAATCGCACTCTGGCGTCTATAGAGTCCTCCTCAGTCAGCCACACTGGCAAAGACCTGAGACTTACAAAGGTAAACCATGTGAGGATTGTTTTCAGATTCCTTATTGAACATTCTGTTGGAAAAATAAAGCCATATGTTTATTTCAGATAGCTGCTGTGGTGTGCAGCACCTTCTTCCTGGCCTGGATGCCCTATGCTGCTGTGTCTCTGGTCTCTGCACTCATTCCCAGAGATGATGAAGAGGCACCTTTACAGACCTTGATCGAGGAGTCAACTGATATAGCCTTGAGCTCTCCAGGTGCTCCAAAGATCCTTAATATCCCCTCATTGCTGAACTGGACTGCTGCAGAATATTACAGACAAATCAGCAATCATGAGAACAAGTGGAGCAACGTGAACAACATGAATTCAGCCTCCATCCCCGCCCTGAGTGACGCCACGTTCAGGACCAAAGAAGCTGAACCAATGACCGGGAGCCCACAGCCGCTCTCCTGTCTCCCACCTGTAGTCACCTTGATCCCTGCCATATTTGCCAAGTCCCACTGCATGATTAACCCTTTAATCTACCAGATCATGAACAAGGAGTTCAGGGATGACATGTACGCGATGGTGTTTGGCAAAGAGAAGGCAGCAAGGAGGCGAATGCAGGGGAGGAAGGAAAGCTCATGTGAAAGTAAGGAACATTTGTAAACTTTATCTACACCTGATTCTCAGAAAGATTGTAGTTTAGGTTCCTGCCACACAGGCCATAATTTTAATCTGTTTTGTATCTTCTCTTTCAGGGAGCATCAGCCTCTCCTACTGCCAGAGCTGGAAGAGGAGAAGGAGCCCTGTCTGTGGAAAGAAAAAAACAGAAATCTGAAGAAACAGAAAAACCCGGGGAACAGTAGAGGAGGAAGAACAGAGTCCTGAGCAGATGAGATGGGGATAATGCTTTGTTTGCCTCTTTGGACACTTGAGGCTGCACAGAGAGACACTGCAGGGGGACAGGAGACAAGGATAGTTCTCAGGGATCCACATCCAGCACTGTCTAAGAGAAATATAAATAGATAGACAGACTTTTCAATATTAATATTTCCTTTGTGCAATAATGTAGATTTAACAGTTAGGTTATATTTTCCCTTTTAACAGTTTAATAATTTAGCATCAGCCTAGCATGTTTCTTATTTTTTTACTGATGCTTCTTGTAGTTGAGAATTTCATTGACAGTTTGTTATATTTACTGTTTGTTTTGTATTCTTGTTTTTTTACCTGTCTTACATGTTGGAAGTAAATAAATACATATACAATGAAAAAACTGTCTATTTATATTCATCAATATGAATCCCATTAGTTTATGATAATAGTCAGTAAGTCCCTGAGGTTTCAGGGTTTTAACATGGCGGCCACTTAGATACTTTCGGATTATTTCAAAATGCAAAAATGACTTTACGACCTTGACCATATTGTGCTTGTGATGTAATCAAATCGCCATAAAACAGTTGACAGACACAATGAAAGTGTTTTGTGTGTGTGTGTGTGTGTGTGTGTGTGTGTGTGATTTTTGGGGCAGGTGTTTGAATTGCCAGTTTAGTAATCCTTTTATTTTTCTATTTCACATAGTATTTGAAGATTTTAATATTATCATTATAATATGTATTTAATCTTTCACATTTGGCTCCCAGTTATATCCAAATCTGAACTTAATATTGTGTAAAACAAAGGGAAACAACAAGGTACCGTCGTAAATGCTGCACATAAAACACAGTGTGTGGATAGCGCGACTCTTGTCGAGTGTTTACGGTAGCAGTGCTGCTCCAATCCCGCAGCATTGCTCCTCCTGCCTGCGGTCACATCTTGTAGCCAGAACTTCACTGACAGTGGATTTTTTTCTGTTATTCACGCTCTGCGTCATTTCCTTCATTTATTCACCGTTTATTTTTGCTAAACATCTCACCGAGGGGCCGGTCCAGTGGTGCCGCATTTTGTATCGTCGCTCGCAGCCCGTTTGGATTCTCTTTTGGATGTTTTATTATGGGCGGTCAGAGAGCGCTGATCCATCAAGCCGACGTTAAGACCGCTCAGCTTTAAGGATAAGATTCTTATTTAGAAGCGGTTATACAATCAGGTCAAAAATACTGGTGTTTTGAGCGCACGTTTTTTCTGGCTCTTTTAACAGCTTGTTATTTCACTGTATTCTGTTGTGGCAAGACAATTCCCGTCCGTGTTCATGCCAGATCTGCAGCGCTTTAGTTTTCCATACCATAGCATGAATCCTTTGTTGGGGGCAAACACGCATCTCCAACAGCATCCGCAGCAGAGTCAAGCTCCCGGACACCCGGACTCTCCCTCAGGCCTCCTGTCCGACACCGTCTTCGGTGGATCGGACCCGACCTCCTTTTTGCTGGGTGAGCAGTCCGGGCCGGGGCCTGATCAGCCGGGGCCTGACTTCACCGCACCCTCACAGACCTCACCTTACCTCCCTCACAGCCGCAGCCACTACCACCACCGCGTTGTATCGCACCCTCCTGCCGCCATGGCTCTGAGAAACGACTTAGGATCCAACATCAGCGTCCTCAAAACTCTCAATCTGAGGTTCAGATGCTTTTTAGCAAAAGTGCATGAATTAGAGCGTAGAAATAAGATTTTAGAGAAACAACTGCAGCAGGCGCTGGATGCCAACAAAGGCTGTCAGGGTGGATGCTGTGAGGGCAGGGGACATACCCAGGAGGCAGGTGTGCAGACCGGATTTGTCGGGAGCATACCCCTCAGGCCCGGCTCCCTCCCCTTCCACAACACCAACAACTCAGCCAGGAGGCCTACAACACTGTTCACACCACCACTCTCTACCGAAAACTCCAGCTCAACCCAAACAAATGCTACTTGTAACCCGTCCATCACCATCAGCCAGGCCTCTCCCTGTGTGGACTCCCCAGGCTCTGGCTCTAAAACGTTCTCCAACACCAGCGCAGGTCCAGGGAGCTCCACCAACCCTCCTCCACGGTTTCTCCCAGGGACCATCTGGTCCTACAACCACACACGCAAGTTTGGCCCCGGTGGGGACCGCCTGACCAGCCCAGGAGTCTCCTGGGTGCAACCTGACGGAGTCGGGGTCCAGATTGACACCATCACCCCTGAGATAAGAGCCCTGTATAACGTCCTGGCTAAAGTGAAGAGGGAGAGAGACGAGTATAAACGCAGGTAAATGGAGTAACACTCTTTTATTGCACTTGTAACCGGCCTGCAGGGGCCTGATGTTGTACTGTAGTTTCCTTAAGTGTGTGTAATGCTCTACTTTGGAGCAGTGAGGAAAGCTGACCAGCTGTCTCCAACAGAAGCAGAGTCAGCACAAAGCCCTCTCCATCCATCACATCCAGCCTGGCCATGCATCCACTTCATGTCTGTGGACAGGGGCAGGTGCTGCTGCTAGAAATACACCAGAAATTAACACATCACTCGCTAAATATAAAGAAGAATGAAGGTCAGATATTAGTGTGGAGCTCAGTCTGCTACACAAATGTTCTCTTCAGAGTGCATGTTGCTCCCAAGATGACTCACCCATGGGTGGCTTAGTTTACAGGACTATTAGGAGAAATCCATCCTGAAATATACTTTTGGTTGATTTTACAGACAACATTTATTTTATGGAACTGAGAAAGATGAAAGACTGTTATGATGGTCCCATTTAAAGAGAGACCCTGGAGGTGGTCCAGCTAGGCCAATGTGAATATTCAAACAAGCCCTATGATGCTGGAACAGCACCCACAGTGAATCTACGGGGACATACAGCAGTAAGCTTTACAAACTTTAAGTTTGACCTCGAGCTTAAATTCTTAGTTGATTATCGCAGTTATTTTTAAAGCATAATTGTTTGTGGAAAATGTGTGTACATTTTAAAACAATTAATCAAGAAAACAATTCATAATTAATAATGAACATAATCAATAGTTGCGGCCCCAGCATAATGTTACATCTCTGAGCCCACAACCACTTACAGTGTACCAGTTGACCACAATGTGTCACGATGACGTCACAGTCCAAATCTGGATGCTCTGATTTCCAATGTAGGGAGACGGCTGTCTGTGTTTGCAGATCACTGGAATAACTCCTTGAGATCTGTCTGCATTTTTTTAAAATTTCAATTATCGAAGAAAACCACCCACATTTGTAAAATCCTATCGTGACTTTGAAGGGCATTTGGATCACGTATGATCTGTCTTGAGTGACCGACAGTAGCTCCATGTTCCAGTGCATTGATATATGTGTCCTACTTAGTGTTCTACTCAGTTCCTGTTTAGCCCTCTGTTAGGGGATCTAACCGCTGTGAGCTAACTGTAGGTATCAGTTTTCCTCGAGACAATGGAGCATTAAAGCCTGTTTCTCCAAGTGAAACTCCATTACTCCATTACTGCCATTGCCTATGCAGTCAATTATAATAATGAAATGTCTGCTGTTGTTCCTGTGAATCATGTTCTTGTATCTAAACTCACCTATGAATTAATTTATCTCAAACATTTGGAGCATTCTGCTTCTTTTTTATTCAAGGACAACTTCTCCCTGAGCCCCGGCCTCTCACTCTCTTCACTCGGCCCACCTTACTGTCACATTGTCTTTCTCACATAAATCTCACACAATTCCATATACTGAACACTTCCTCTCCTGCTCTCTGCCTCTCGTCTCTCCTACTGCGCATCCCCCGCTTCCCACTCCACACTGTATCTGCAATGCAGCATGCTCTGCACGCTGTGACTGCTGGATGGGGGCTTGGCCTGCTGAAGGATGCACCTCTCTGCTTTCTGTTCGCTCTCACCTTACTGATAAAACAAACATCCTCTACAACAGCAACAACTCCTGATTCATGACTCAGTTTCTTTCAGATTTAGTATTCCCTAAAGGCCCCGATGTGTCTCAGCATTCTGCATTTAAAACGCCATTTATATAAGAGGCTACATCCTCTGCAGTGAGTCTATTTCCCCTGGGCATGTTTGCTTTATGAAGTCACTAATTCTGAGCTTACGTACAGGCTCTGTGCTCAGGCCTTTTAAAGGTATTAAAGTTCAGATTCAGGGGCGAGCCGTCTGGGCTGCACCACGGTAGCACACAATTCATCCAATAAGCAATTCATCATTGGGTGAATAAGCAAATCTCTCAGACACACGTTTGCCATTTAAACCTGATTGTTTCAGTCAACTCGTGTCCAGATTTGTTTCCTAATAAAATTGAACTAAACTGACTGTTGACTGATCCCGTAAATTGCAATTTTATGGGGTGATTTTCTTTTCTTCAAAAGTTAAGTTTACGTTCATTGTTACTCACTAAAACACACTGTGTGTATCCTTGAGGTCTCACAAATGCGTTGGCAATTGCAAAGCGTATTTTACATGCAGCATTGTTCACTTCTATGGTTGCCTTGCTAACAGTCGTCCTCTTCTTCCTCTTTGCTGCCACATTACTACACAACCTGTAATTTAGCATCCTGAATCCCGAAGATGCATAAATAAATGTGTGTGTGTAAAACCCATAGCCTGTATGTTTTCTATTTACATTACATGACACTAAACTATTGTTTACTTCTTATATCCAATGTGATTCTTAGATGGGAAGAAGAATACACTATGAGGATGGATATGCAGCAGAAAATGTCAGACCTACAAGAGGTAAATGTGTGTGTGTGTGTGTGGGCTTAGCTAAACTATAAATGCCATGTGTTTTCCTGGCCCTTCAACAATAAGCAGTGTGCTAGTGGTTAAATAGATACAACTTTTTTCTGAACTAATAATATTAGTATTAATATTAGTTTGAACACAGTATGCTGCAGCTGCTACAGTGGATTGTTTCAAGTCCTGACTTTCACTCTTTTGATTATTGATTTTCTTTTTTCTTCGGCCACTGACCATTAACTGATATGAAAATGCATCAACCATTCTCATTTAAAAGTAATAGAAATTATGCATTTTGAATGAAATAGCCCTTTTCTCAAACATCATGCATCTGCTGTCAGGTTGATTTGTTATTTGTGCTTCCTGCAGCTTTGTCTTTATAAAACAAAAGTTTAGTTGACTTCCGTGTGTGTGTGTGTGTGTGTGTGTGTGTGTGTTGGTGGCTAGGTGTGTGTACATATGCACCTGTGTGTTTGAGTGTGCCATTGCCAGGAATCTGTACCTGACCCCATTTAGCAGGAAGCACATCATCAACAGGAGACCACAAGCAGTAAAAAAACACTTGTAGCATATAAATAAGTCAACAGAGAGAAGAGAGAATTATGATGCCATGAGACACATCTAGACCTCGACAGAGGACTTCATGCATTTAGGATTTACAATGATTTATGCTCTTTGCAGATATAGACTTTTATTAAGTCTGTCGATGACCCCTGCTTGCATAATGTGACCTGTCATTTCCTGTAAAGAGATGCGGCAGGACACGTGTGTGTATAAGTGCTTTGCACTTGTACATGTTTGTTCTTTATATTTTTCTTTTTTATGCGTTCAGGATCTGCAAGAGAGTGAAGGCTGTCAGGACGAGCTGGCCGTCAGAGTTCAGAAGCTGAAGGCAGAGCTGGTTCTCTTCAAAGGCCTCATGAGCAATGTGAGTGCAGTACAGACCATACAGTCACAGACTCTATGCACAAAATAACTACAGAAACATTATTTTATAATTTACTTTTCATAGGAAACCCATCATAAAGGGTTCATAAGTTGTAACGAATGGCTTGAGTGTGACGTCTTAAAAAAACCTCAGTCATTGGACCATTTACGCATGCTTTTTACATGAGTTATAAGACGTGAATAAGAACAACTATGGGTTGCCATGTTTGGCAGGTGTTTTTCCTCCTTGAGCCTCTTTTTAGCTAGCCCATTCATTTATGTGGAAGACCCCATCGATGAAGCGTTACACTATAACACCTGAAAGAAGGTGTGTAATGACACAGCCATGCTGAAGGAGGCTGTAAAACAGACAGATACATTTGTACTGGGCAGCCCAAAGGTTGTTATTATTAATAGATTATATGAAGCACAATTATTCAGCATTAATTTATTCACATTAACAAAGCAGTAGGTAAACATTTTTTATTTAATGTATTGGTATGGTTCCTTCCATCCTCTCTGTAGAACTTGTCAGAGTTGGACAGTAAGATCCAGGAGAAAGCCATGAAGGTGGACATGGACATCTGCCGCAGGATCGACATCACCGCTCGTCTCTGTGACGTAGCTCAGCAGAGGAACTGTGAAGATGTGATCCAGATGTACCAGGTACCAGGGCTAGTCTTTTAATATCTCCATAGCGATATATATCACGATATAGCAAGTTTTCTGTTCATTCAATAAATATATAGTCTATATAAAATAACCACACGGTAAAGCCTAAAAAACTTGTGTAGCCTGTTTTTACTCTTACCCAATACCCTCTATATATATACTCTATTTATATAATTTAGACTACTTAATTGTGGATCAAAATACCTCGATATATGATTTCATCACATCATCATTCCAATGAAAGATATCAATTATTATATTGAAACATCGAGTTATTTAGTCACTTTGTGTTAAGGTGTGTCTGGTGTATTGATGCCGATGGTCAGAATCCTGATTGTGTCCCTGCAGGTTCCTCACCACCAATCATCCCTAAACTGCCGCCGGAAACAAACTCCTCTGTCTTTCAACGGTAGTGAGTGTGACGAACCTGTCAGCACCTCTGAAAGTGATGGGGGAGTGGCCAAAGATGAAGAGCGCTGCGGCTCATCAGCCAATCAGATCAATGAGGAGATGCAGAGGATGCTGAACCAACTGTGGGTGGTTTGACTTTGAAATGTGATATAATGCTACTGTCCTTCAGTCGTTTTTACCAATGTGTGTGTACATTTATGTTTTTATTTTAGACGTGAATGTGAGTTTGAAGATGATTGCGACAGTCTGGCCTGGGAGGAGACTGAAGAGACACTGCTTCTTTGGGAGGACTTCCCAGGATGCACGCTGCCTCCGGACCCCACCCACCCACCAGGAGAGGTAGGCCTCACATATCAATGTTCAAAGGAATGAACCTGGGCCTAAATACAGGGGATGTTAAAAGCAATGGCAACACCTAGGCCACGTAATGCAATGCAATACAACATTTAACTTTGTGAAGCTTAAAACGCTCACATTTGTTAAAATACACTCTTAACTTTCATAGATGTAATAATTCAACTCTGTGGTTGTTTTTGTCTTGATTTGATAAACTGTCCACACATACGTCTGATGACGTGTATTCATTGAAGTCTGCAATATATTTTGTCTTATATTTGTTAGCAATGAGAAGATAACCAGTTGTTACACTTTCTGTCACAATAAACGTATTAAAAAGATACTAACAACAATAAATATGCCCACCAACTTGTTTTGATCTTACTTTTATAAATAATTCATGCCTAGCCTTCAGATGCAGTAAGGATCCTATTAATTTATATTTTCCTTTAAGTAATTCTCTGACGACACTGTGAAAGTCGAAGTTGTGTCTGTGATCATGATCTGAACCTTTTTTTACTCGTCATCCTTCAGACAGCTGCACATTGATATTGTTGGTTCAGATTTCAAAGAAGCTTTTAAAGTTCTAATTGAGTTGATGTGCAGAGCAGCAGCGTGATATGATAGTCGATATAGTTTTGTCTCAGGCAAGGACAATGACCTTCACTGCTCTACAGTAGCATGGCAGACAGACAGACAGACAGACAGACAGACAGACAGACAGGCAGACAGACAGACAGACAGACAGACAGACAGGCAGGCAGACAGACAGACAGACAGACAGACAGACAGACAGACAGACAGACAGACAGGCAGACAGGCAGACAGACAGACAGACAGACAGACAGACAGACAGACAGGCAGACAGGCAGACAGACAGACAGACAGACAGACAGACAGACAGACAGACAGACAGACAGACAGACAGACAGACAGACAGACAGACAGACAGACAGACAGACACAGACAGACAGACACAGACAGACAGACACACAGACACACAGACAGACACACAGACACACAGACAGACTGGCATGTATCGTATTCAGTGTGTTTGTTTCCAAGAAATGCATGTAGGTATTGGATTTCATTCACCGGCTGTGTGGTATTTGAGCAATCAGCTGAAGAGAGGGGAAATTTGAGCTGATTGGAGCATAAAGTCATCTGTACTTTGATAGTCATATCACCTCACTAAGTCTGAATGTGCTACGATTAGCACACAAACACATGTTCTGTTTACTGCAAGCATTTCTTCCCATGTATTTCCATATCCTGACCCCTCTCTCTCTCTCTCTCTCTCTCTCTCTCTATCTCTATCTCTATCTCTCTCTCTCCCAGGATGATTGTCTGGAAAAGGTCATTAATGACACAGAATGTCTTTTCAAGTCCAGAGAGAAGGAATATCAAGAGACAATTGACCAGATTGAGGTCAGACACAAATTGTTTTATATAAAAAATATCCCTGTTCATGTCAATTGTTTCTCTCTTTTTATGGTCAGTGTTATTTGTTTATTCTCGTGTCCTGTCTTGGTTCAGCGCTCAAACATTCACAAAAGATGATTTACGATGATCCATCTTTTAATGATGCTTGATGAATTCCTGAACCAAGGCTCAAGAGCTACTTGATTAATTTGTCCGTGCTGTTTTCTTGTGAGATTGTTTTGTACCGCATCTTATCTCTTCATCTCCTTCATGTGCAAACAAACATCTCTTGACATTTTTCTTTATTTTGACATGACATAAAGCCATGTGATGCGTGGTAATACTGTATGCCCTGCACGTATCCAGCGCCTTACAGTGTTTTACAGAAGTAAACACATTTTATTAGTAAACACATGGTATAACATTTGTAATTTAACATTTGTAACATGACTGACTGCGTGTTTTCTGACTCCAGCTGGAACTGGCCACAGCAAAGAGTGACATGAACCGACACCTCCACGAGTACATGGAGATGTGTTCGATGAAGAGAGGCCTAGACGTTCAGATGGAGACTTGTAGGAGACTCATCACACACAGTGGAGACAGGTAACACTCACAAACATGCTGGCTCTCAGTCTACATGATCTAACTGCCCGTCCTGTCGGTCCATTTGTTTTTCTTTTGGTAACATTTCATCTTTAGTTCCATAGTGTTAGACCTCCCCTTACAACATTTATAAGTAGTATACAAACATTTAAAGGAACAGTGTGTTAGATTTAGTGACATCTAGTGGTGAGATTGCAGATCTCAAGCAACAACATGCTCCCCCCCGTCTAGCTATCTTTAGGATTTTATGACTAGGAGCTACTTTAGCAACACTCAGTTCTTTTTCACGACTAAATTATTGCTTTTAAAAACATATATAGAGCAGCATGAGTCATGTTTATAATAGCAAAGTCACCTAAAAAAAGTTCACGAGAAACTAATTTAAAATGGCAATAAAAAAATAACATTCCTGAGTGAAGTTTAGAAATGATAATAATCAATAATGAAGAACACAGACATCAAATAGTCTGGTCACCTTCCTGTCCTCTGTCCTCTTGTCTGCTTTATCTCAGCCAGCAGAGAAGTTTACAAGAACAAACTAAGATAAACAGACTTCAGACAGACAACTTCTGTTTTAGCTTGTTTGTTCAAATAACTGCGGGAACAAAAACGCGAGCTGCTGTGTAGCTCCTCTTGGGCCGTTCTAAGTCAAAGCGCCGGTTAGCATCAAAGGCTGACTTTAGTGCTAATCTGTCATTTTTGCATTTATTCACATATCCAGCATATGTTTGTGTCGCACAGTGACTCTGCAGCACCTGCATCCACTGAGGACGGTGACCAGAAAGAAAACGACAGGTCATCATCCTCGCCGCCTTCTTCCTCGAGCACTCGAAGATCTTGACACTTCCTCTGTGCTGACGTGACCTGCACCGCATCCAGCTACAGTACCACACTGATGCAATACACACCTGTAAATATGGCAACACCATGTTTACATGTGAGTTACTTTGTTAACTCTTCCTGCTGTCCACGCAAGTCAGCTTTGGTCTGAGGAGACCTTTTAGCTCTGAAACTGTGATTGAGTATCTGGATTTCTGTCATTACTACTTCAAAAGTCACTGATGTCCCGCAGAGAGGAGAGGTCTTCTTACAGTCGGACCTTGTCATCTTGTGTTTGACAGCAGTATAAAAGTGAATCTTATGATGGAGTGTGAAGATTCAGAAATTAGTTTGTAAATTAATGGGCTTTGCATTGCAGTGCAGTGCTGTATGCTACTAGAAAGCATAGTATAATTAAATCCAAACACAGTAAACACACTTCATAACCTGGGCGTTTAAAGATAATCGAGCAAATACGACAACCAGTGCATGCAAGGACCTTGTAAAGTCCACACTTGAAGTAACAAAGGTTGTCCTGGAGTGTATTTCTGAGTTTGATTGGGCAGTTTTATATTGATAATGAAGAGCCTGAGTCTTTAAAGTAATAAGAGTAATAAGATGTCATGATTCAGCATTTTGCTGCCTTTCAGCTGCAGATTCAGAGCTTGCTTTATATCAGTGTAGTAACCAATTAAAGAAAACCTTATTTTATAAATATGAATTGGGTACACTCCTAAAAACAGGAAATCGAAAGTTGTGGTTGTCTGTCATAATTTCAATCCATCATTTATCTGCTGTGAATTACCTGAATCCAAATTAGATTTTATGGGCAAAATCTGCTGTAAAAAAGTGTAACAATGTTATTCATTGCTGATGTGCTTTGGACTTCCTGGCTCACCGAAAGGTAACATGTTAATTATTATTAACCACCAACATCAATGTCAATGGAAGCTGTTGAAAATTAATTTTGAAAATATTAAAGTAGAGCACCGAAGGCATTGACAACATTTCATAACAACAACAACTAAAAAAACACATCTGAAATACATTGAACATCACAAGTCTGTAAATGGTGCTTACATTACATTTCATTTAGCTGACGCTTACATGCTATACAGTAGACAGTAAACACAGCAACGGTGAGCAAATTAGGATTAAGTGTCTTGCTCAAGGACACAACAACATGGACTAGCGGAGCCGGGAATCAAACCACCGATCCTCTGATTGAAAGACAGACTTGCTAACCACTGAGCCACAGTCGCCCCATACTTCATACAAACCCAATGTTCCAGGTGACAGCAGAGATGGAGGTTGTCAGTGTCCGAGGGGAGCGTGTTTGTTTTCAGTTTTAAATGCACCCTCTTGAAGCTGATCTAGAGTCAGTGTTGTCTCTCCATTCTGCTGTCAGGGAAAAATCATACCGTGTGATTAGGTGCACTGTGTCGCTGATACTAATTAGTCAGGTCCTGGGTTGTTTGAGCAGAACTGCATGGTTGAATCACTTTTAAAGGAGAACAAAAGAAAGTCAAAAATAGAGAAGGTTAGCCATTTAATGCCAAAATAAAATGGTCAGATTGTGAATCAACATGAAGTTGCGATAAAAAACAAGAAGAAAAAAAAACCAACTTAATATAGCTGCCGAGGCTATTTCACCAAGGTGCTTGATGTATATAACTAAACCTATTTTTGAGCCTGTTTGCACATAGAAAGGAAGAGCAGAGCAAAAATGTATTTGAAACAATCATCACTATTACTTGTAAAACATGTAACATAAAGATGTCGACACGCTGGAAATAGAAAACTGTATTTCTTCTATTATGTTTATAATCTTCTACATGTTGCAGGTAGGGAACTAGAATAATGAATTAAACACGAACACATACCTCATTTTTACTTTATTTATGTTTTCCTGGGTACATATAACCATTAACTTTATACTCAGACACACTGCTGCAGTAAAACATATTCTAGCATACTGCTGTAAATCCTCACTGTCCTCACTGCTCTTCTCTCAGACAGAATAGTCCTGGCTGTAGTGTCTTCTCTGTGGTTGTACCAGTTGAAATATTTCTTCTGCTTCCACTGCGAGTCACACTTCAACACTTTGTTTCAATAATAAAGACGGTCAGAGGACATAATTGAATCTTGTATAAACTCATGCATGTGTGGCTGTTGGACTCAGCTGAGTGCTAATCGCAGTGTTTCCACTACTGTTTGAACACAGAAGGAGGATGTCAGAGATCAATTGTGTGAGACATAAAACACGGCATTTCCCTTTTTGTATAGCTTTACTTTCACGCACTGAGTGGGTCTCTATGTATGCATGTGCCAGCGTGTCTGTTTTTGGGTGTTATGTCTGCAGAGTGAGTGTTTTTAAAAAGACTTTTACTGGAGAAAATGTACAACATGAAGAAGAAGGAAACATAAGTCCAATTTGATATTGTCTCTGTGTTTGGCATTTGGGACTGAGCTGTCTTTTCAAAAATGATCAACTCAAAAATGTAAAATATCTAAATCAAATTACAATGGAGTTCTTTTTTTTCCATTGGTACTTTTTCTTTATGAGTGTATATGGTTTCCAAATAAAGTCAATTTAAAAATAAGTCGCGTAAAAACAACTACTGAAATGCAAATGCTTTAGTGAAATGACTGTACAATGACTTTGATATTATATGTGTAAAGGAAATATAGCTTTGAATATATACATGTGTTCAAAGACTGCAAGCAAAGAATGTCCAGAGTCACACACACAAAAAGAAATGTGAATTAAGATAAAATTATCTGATGGCCCTATTTTGTTTCTCAATGGAAAAGATGGTAGTCAATAACAGGATATGACGGTTTTTTTTGTCCCTTCTTTAATGTTTTTACAGAGGAGACTAAATAATTGGATATATTTTTGTCACAAAACAATTTAATGATAATCCTGAGTTTTGATCAAGTTCTTCAGATGTGTGACGATGCAGCTTTAAATATCAAGACAGTAATTTAGGCTAAAACAAAAAGCTTCACTGCAGAGCTACTGTATGTAACGTGTCAAGAGAAACTGAAAGAATAAAAGATGCAACTGAGCAACATTATGTGTTATTACTTCGAAATACTGCATGTGTTTCCGTTTAGCCTTTTATGTCTGTCTTTAAATTAAAGGGGCAGTTCACCTATAATTACATTTCATTTAGCTGACTGAATGTAATGTACCTATAATCACAACAAAACTAAAACAAATGGAGGTGAAAAGAATTGTGTTTGTTGGGCTCGCAGCATTTACTTATAAATGGAAATAAAATGTCTCTTTCCAGAAATAATGTTGCAGATACTCTGGTTAATTATTAAATGTGAGCGCCACAAGTGAAACTCACCAACTTTTTGCAGAGGTGGAGTAGTATTGTAGTATATTTACAGAAATGTTGTATATTTTTAAGCTTCCATTTTTACACTGCTTCATACTTCTACTTTGCCACATTCCAGAGAAAAGTATAGTTTTACATTAGATGAATTTAGTATCTAGTTACTTTTCAGATTAAGATTTCCATCAAATCAAATCTTATGATGGGTTTATAAATTATGACGCAATGTTTAAAACGAAAAACGCTGTCTACAATGTCATGTTTCATATGTCCATGAGTGGATAGCAGCATGTTAGCAGGAGAGATTTCCCTTCAAACGTCTCAGATGGTTTAATTCAAATAACTGTGGTAGAGGTAAGATTATCTAATGATTTGCACAGAAAAAGCAAATTTGAGAAAATACCCCCAAATATTATACAATTTTGAGTAGCAAAACATTTTCTTTTTTAATTTTGTACTGCTTCCTTTTAACATTTAACGGCCCTCAGCTTTATTCTGTGGCCTTTTGAGGGGGCCTGACCCAGAGGTTGGACTTAACTAACAAACTGTATATAAAGTAGTTATAAAAAGCTGTACCTCAACAATATATCAATCACTGCTGCAGGACAAGTACACTTTGATTCTTGATGTATATTTAGCTGATAACAATTATCACTCAAGCAGGATTTTCAATCCAGGACTTTACTTTTAAAACGAGTTAAAATTCATGTTTTCATTAATCCTTCCTTCCTTCATGTATAGTTAAGGGTGTCAATACATATTCCACCACCGACTGTCTTCATAGATACCACAAGGAATACGTTCATTCTCATGATTAACAAGATATCTCAGGAACATCTGAATTTCCTAAAATGTATAAAGTGATGACGTATTGGACAGACATGGAGGGAACTTACAACTTGACTGGTTGGCGGAGGCATTTTTTTACTTTGTGTGAACTAACCCTGAGATTCATATTTTCTCTGATTTACGAAAGAGAACACCTTTTACAATATCTAGGAAATCTGAGTAATGTACTCAGATGGGATTGAAAATATACCGTCATCAAAAATGAAATCATAACCGTCACTATCAAAAATGGTCTGTTCCTTCAACATTGCATTTTGCATGGAAAGTGATGAGGCTTTGATTCAGAAACGTGAGTCAGAGAGCAGCTGGGTCTGCATGCAAGATCTGAACGTGTCAACAGCACTGCAGCTCACTGGTAGAGATCAGTAGGCGAGAGACAGGAAGAAGTCACCAGGTAAGGAAACAGTGACACAGTGGATGGGTATAGTGAGTGAGAGGACAGGAAGAAAGAAAGAAAGAAAGAAAGAGAGAGAGTCACACCTTGAGGAAGTTAACAAAAGGAGAACAAAGGACGCATCATATCAAAGGTAGAAAACTAAATGTTTTCTTCATGTTTCATGATATTTTAATGTCGCAGCTTATTTATGATACAATACATTTTATTGGCGTACCAAACTTTACAGAACTTGCTCTTTTAATGTTTGTTTTTTCACTTGATATGTAATTTATTTTAATATTTTCAAAATGTTTCTCCATAGAATGGGACTCGTGCAATGTTTTGTGATCCTCTTGATGTTATCTGCACGGTTGGCGCTCACCTTTCCGCTGGTAGTGAACTTTATCTTCAGTTTATCGACCTACATAATTGTAAAATAAAAAACCCCAAAAGTATTGTTGTTTGATATATTATAAGAAACAGCTGTCAAATATATAAACATAAATACACAAGTTAATCAGGACTTTGCTGCTATAGAGGTTTGTATCTAATTATGTTAATGTGTCAACAGACAGATGGGACCCAGCATTACACTGTGGGCGGCAGAACATGTCAAATGTGCCCTGCAGGTAAGCAGATATCTGGTGTGAGCGTCATCTATTTCTATATCTGTTTTTCTTTCTGTTCCTCATTTAGTGTTGACTCACTGTTTTTATTGAATGAATCAGCGACTGTTCATCTTTGGAAATTACTATGAATCTATCTTTCTCTGTCTGTCTCTCTGTTTGTCTTGATGAAAAATAATGCCCGCTGCAGACAGTTTCTGCTGTATGACCACATCCTTCATTGATATGCACACTGGGCGAGCAGCCTCTCGCTGCTCTCCGTCTCATCTGGTTGTTCTCCTTTGTTTCTTTCTAATCCGTCAGGTAAGTATCAGAAGTCTTGCACAGAGTGCGTGTCCTGCCCTGCTGGACAGTACACATCGATGTTGAACCATGAGTCCAGCTGCCATTCCTGCTACGCTGACTGTAGACCAGGTAAAGAAAATATTTGCCCATATACACAATAACTTATAAGAGAATAAATCACATTCTGAAAGACTGGACAGTATGTTGATATTTGGCACAAAGACAAAATAAAACCTAAGAATCGTTTAAAATGAAGACATACAGTAAAAAATGTTGGTTACGGGTTGGACTAGTATCAAGTATTTAATTTAAACAAAAAGTTACTCTGGGTTCAGAATATTAAAAGTTATCATAAGGTCACTGGATTTAGGTTTCAAGCTTTCCATTGATACCGACTTAACGGTTTCATCCATCACTGATGATGATGATGATGATGATGAGGATGCCAATGTGACCTTTGGGTTTCTATAATAAATAGAAGGAAAAAAATTATCTTTATTTCATTTCTGGAAATTCTTGAGTGATTAAACATCCCTAAAATCTCTCTCTGTTTTCCACCGTCTCAGATTTTCATCTCAAGGTGGTTCAGAACTGCTCCAGAGAGACAAACCTGAAGTGCGTCTGTGAGGATGGTTTTGTGTGCACTGATATGGTCCCGTACTCTGCAAACTGCAGATACTGTGCCCGGGAGACAACCACGACTGGTAAATACTGAGCATAATGGAAGAGTTTTAATTCTGTCAACCAACAGGGGGCCTCATGACAGTTTTCACTGACTGTGACAGAATGACTAATAATGAAACTGAAAGCTATACAGAAGTAATTTAAGGGCTCTGATCTGTGAGGTGATTAGTACTGTTGTGATTATTCAGATATTTTACTTACAATAGTGGTAATACAATGTAAAACCATTTCTACTAATTGTCCTTGTGTGGCAGCCGTCAGTGTAGTGTGTGTGTGTGTGTGTGTGTGTGTGTGTGTGTGTGTGTGTGTGTGAATGTAGTGTGCACTTTGAGTGGTCAGAAGACTAGAAAGGCACTACATTTTGCTAGAAAATATACTTAAACATAAAAAAGTAATTGTATTTATTTTAATAGAAGGTTTATGTCACAGAGCTATGTACATATTCAATGTTGCTAATAAGAAATAATTAAACATTGCAAATTTAGAAATAAATATATATATATATTTGAAGTATGAGATTGTCCAAAAACCTTTTTTTAGTGGAACATTTGATGCATTTAATGTGAGTTGCATTGGAGAGATGAAGGAATGAGTTGGAGAGAGAAGAGAATGACATGTAGGTCTTAGCGTCTCAGGATGTGCAGTTCATGGTCTGAGCCTTCACCCCGAGGCCCCCGGGGAGCCACAAATATTTGACTTTTACACAACAGTGATATTTTATTCTTATTTTAAGAAGAAGAAGAATGTAAAATTATAATTTGCAAAGTAACTACAGCTGTCAGCTGTGAACACGAGTAAACTGAAATGGAGTAATTTAAAAGTACAAAATCTCAAAATAGAAGATGGCGATGAGGAATGATGTTCCCATGCCTCAAGCTGCACTTTCACGTCAGTGGAGCACATTTTTCATTTTAAACTCTCAAATCCCTCCTAATTGTTTGAATTTAGTTTGTCTTATGTTGACTTTTCCACACAAAGCAGTTGTCCATGACACAGCTGGAGATGTTTCTCATGTGTATACAGCAAGTTGCATTGAGGATGTTGTCATTACAAAGACATGTCAGTGAGACTTTGTTTGATCTTGTGTTTTTCCCCTGAATTCTGAAACCAAACCTCTGACGTTTGTTGTTCTCCAGAAGTAGCTGCTGTTACTTCAAGCAAAGATAAACACACTCCATCCTCAGCTTCCTCAGGACGAAGCAGCACTTCCACCAAACCCTGCCGATTTCCCAAGTATGTCATGGATTTCCTTAGATACAGTACATATTTAATACCTGACAACCAAACTCTAGATGTCTCAAAATGCTCTGATAGTTACAGTGTTTTTCATTACAGACATTGCAGTCGGTCTTTGTTCACAGGGTCACATATTTGAAATACCAGACATATTCAACACTTTCAATCTTTTCTCACACAGGTGTGGCACTCAGTCAGGCCAAGCGGCAGGAAATGGCACACAAGGGGAAGGTATGTGGAGAGTGCACAATATTTTGGATTGATTTCAATAGTTTAAAGGCACAATGATTGATTTTTAGCCACGTTAGCAGCATGACTCGAGTGATGGCAATGTCGGTCAGACGGATTGTGGATTGTCATGAAAGGTCGTACAAACATTCAGGACCCTGAGAGGATGATTCCCCCTGACGTTGGTGATCCCTTTACTTTCTTTCTGGCACAGCCAGGTTGACATTTTGGTCTTTTAGTGAACTATCTAGACAACTACTGGGTGGATTGCTATATAATCATGTATCCATAATGCCCAGAAGATAAATCCTACTGACATTCCTAACTTGTCCTGCAGTGCCACTATACTGTGAAATAGCTCATCATATACTGTGTACAAGCATTAATTGTTCCCTCATGATGAATCTCACTTACTTTGGTGACTTTTCCTCTGGCACCACCAGAAGGTTCAATCTAGCTCTCTAACTACTGGATGGAATCTGGTTCATCCCTGACTTTGGATTTTGCAGCATCATCATGGAAGAATTATAATTTGTCCAATTAGTCTATGACCAAATACTTGCAAAACATATTACATCAGCCTCAGCTGAACTTTATGATTGCCGATAATTAGCTAATTTCAGCACGCTAGCGATGTTGGTAAACCTGTTAATATAACCTGCTGCACATCAGCATGTTAACATTGTCATTGCAAGTGTTTAGCTATCAGCCCAGCAGTGGCTGCACAGTCTTAAGTCTTCTTTCTTTTTCTCAGACAAGACGAACAATGAGCTGGCGGCCATCTTGTGTCCAGTGGTTGTCGTGGGTTGCGTGGCCCTTGTGATCCTGGTCTTTGCTCGTCGCCCCCGAGAAGAAACATGTTTCAAGCAAGGTAATGTGGCGTTTACATCCAGGACAGGCTCAGTTTCTGGTGTTTGAGTTGAATCAATCGAACCCCTTGAACTTTATGATCACGTCCCTTCTGGGATACAATAAACATTTTCCTGACATGTATCATGAGCTTTGTAGACTGTTAGTTGCTTTATAAATCATATACATGTTGATTCATCATTAGTGGACGTGTAAAGAAACCGACTTTCTATTATTAATACATGTATCTATTGTTTTCCAGCTATTCAAAACTTATGCAATAAGGTAAGTGGCTAATTTCCAAGCTTCACCATATCATGTATTTCTTTTTTGTTTGCACCACACTGATGGATGTGTTCTTCTTTAGGGAGGAAGAGATGCTTCTCACAAGCCAACCAACTCAACTCATCAGCTCCCCAGAGACTCATTCAGTGCAAAGCAGCCGCCACCGTTCCTTTCAGCAGCCAATCTGGGTACTGATGAGTGAAATGAAGACTTTTATGTGAAATACTTGGCTCACTTTGTGGAATCATTAAGAAAATAAAACCTAAACATGTAAAAGATGCAGCTGTGTAACTGTAATGAGTCTGAGTTGTGACTTTGTTTTCCTACTCTTTAAACTATATTTTAATGTACATCAATGGGTGGATTAAAACATTCCTTTAAGTGTACTATTTGTGTGTTTTGATCCCTGTAGGTCCAGTCCACGTCCACAATCCAGGGACGGTCATCTTTAGCTTGCTCAGTCAGTTTACAGGACAAGTTGGGCCAACATTTGAATGTGCAAAGACAGCTAAAGCAGTTATTAATGAAGAAGAAGAAGAAAAAGAAGTAGAAGAGGAGAAACACTGTCCTGTGTTTCATCCCACATCTTCTCCCAGCATCCATCTCTCTGAGGAGGAGAGGAGCGGAGAGATTGACAGCATTTTCTTGCCCTCCCAGGAGCAAGGGAAAGACTTCCACATGTCCAAAGAGGAGTCGCTATGATGCTTCCTAAAAAAACCAACAAGATCTGTGTTGGTGGTTACGTCCAGACTCATCCCACACGCATTATTTTAAAGGAAGGAACTGTAAAACTGTGAAACCACAAATGAGTGTGGAGTAGATCCCAAACTGTAAAAGGATCTCACTGCTCTGCAGAGACAATTTTATGTGCAGGTTCCAAGAAAACACACCATAAACTTTAACTCTGGGTAACTTATTATTGAAAATCTAATGTTGATGCTCTTTAATAAGCCCTGACAGCTAGCTTTCCAGTTTTTGACCTGATTTACATGAAGCATTTTGATAAGAAATAGAAAATAGGGGCGACTGTGCCTCAGTGGTTAGCAAGTCTGTCTTTTAATTAGAAGGTTAGTGGTTCGATCCCAGGCTCCGGTAGTCCATGTCGTTGTGTCCTTGAGCAAGACACTTAACCCTAATTGCTCACCGTTGCTGTGTCTACGGTCTGCTGTATATCATGTAAGTTGCTTTGGATAAAAGCGTCAGCTAAATGTAATGTAATGTAAAAAACTAAGTAGAAATGCATTAAAAACATTCACATTTGATATCTGAAAAGTCTATTTATATATACACCTATAAATGTTAAGATGTGAAATATCTTTTGTGTACAATAGTACATGCATTTAGAAACATATGTCTTTCAGATTCTTAATCTGTGGTTATATACACTTGTATCATCTTAATATCACAGATGTCAAACAGTTAAGTTTCATTAGTCCTGAAACAAAACGTTTTCTGTGGTTCCATTCGTCAGCATGGGCCAAGTAACGTTTGCCCCCATTTATCATGAATGTCCAAAGCAACGGTTTTGGACATCATTGTTCGCCTGTCAAATCCTTGCTCATCCAAATTCAGGCTCTTGAACTCATACTTCACATTTCCCAAGCACTTCCTGGACAGGTGTAGATACTTCTTCAGAGCCTGATGGTACTGGTGGAAAGTCTTGAGCCAAAAAGTAGCCTGAGCAACAAAAGAATAGGGGCAGATTTAGTGATTAGATTGAAATACAAGGTAATAATCCCTTTAGATTTTAATAAAAGAAATGCAAATTTGTGCACATTATGAAATGATAAAATTAAAATGCTCTGTGTACTTTCTGTGTTTGTACTCTGCTGCAGGTTATCTGCCTCATAATGATAACCTACTAACCGTGTTTGGATTTGATCCAGAGCATAAAGGGCTGGATTTTTGCGACAACAGCGACTGCAATTCCTACAGACAGGAGGGCGATTATCACCAGGAACCACACTGTATCTGGAAGAATGTGAAAGTGAGACATTTATAAAAGATTGAGATAAACCCTCGCTGAAGAAGTTCAATTGTTTCCTTGTTTTTAACTGGCACGCAGCACTGTACCTCTGATTGGTTGAGAAGGAGTCCGGACAGTGGGGAGGGATCCTGGTGTCAGAAAGAAAACGTATCAGCTCAGTGCAGGCATATTTAATAGTTCAATGGAAATATTAAACTATTTGTGGTTCAGATTAGCCAGTGATTCATAATTGACTCATGGCCCCTTGTGTGTGTGACCTTCCAGAAAAGATACTGCAGAGTAAACAAGTAGTGAACTGGGGTCAGACCATGGAAAGAATCTAGCGACATTATTATCATGGTTTGGGTGACGTTTAATCATAACATTGGCACGGAAATCTTTCAGTTGATCTTAACAACTATTCTGGATTGCTGTACAGTGTACAGTGTTTTGCATGGTTACGGTTCCAGGGAATGTATTTGAGGCAGTGATGAACAGGGATGTAGTTAAAAAATCTAAGTGCATTAAAAGAACAAGGACCACCTTTGAGCTGCTGGCCTGCCATATGATGAAACAATAATAATGGAGGACATCAATTACACTGATTAAGTCTGCACAGTATTTCTGACTTCTGAATCTACTATCCTTTTGCCTGTTTACACATCCAATAGACACAGAGCAAAATATGCATTCATTTGGAGTTACTGTTGGTTTATCATTCTCCTTTTAGCTCTGTTTTGTTCTCAAACAAGACGGTAGTCGTTACCAGCCCTCAAGTATAGCAGCAGTGATACGCAGAGATTTGTGTCATATAACAAACTCTGGTGATCAATGGCTGGCTGTATATTATCCTCCATTTAATGCACAACATAAACTACAAATCAGCCCACAATCTTGTTTTTTTTCCGCCCCCTAAAGGTAATTGGTTCAACCTGTACACTCTGCCGTCACAGTTAAATGTGGTTCTGGGTGCACCACATGACCCAACAGTGATGTTGGTTCCGGTGCAACTGATGCTGCACCAGGGAGGTTGTGTGGTAATCTTTCATCCTGGTAGAAAGGTCTGCCAAAAATATACATTTGAACAGAATGTAAAAATGTTGTCCCTTATTAAATATAGTCTTTCAGCTGACTCTCAGCTACCTGTAGTGGATGGAGGCAGTGTGGATTTGGTGGTGGTGGATGGTATCGGCACACATTGTTTGCAGGATTGGTCTTTGCATCTGTAGTTAGCTTTACATCTGCACACAGCGTTATGAGTAGCGTTACAGTGCGACCTATACTCCATGTTTGCTGTAAGGGGGAAAAAAAAAAAACAGTCATTAAATGATCAAAGTTGATCATAGTTCTGAATATGTTAGCATGTGTGACACATGCACAAAGGTGGCCTGTAAAACATGACATATATCAGAAAATGAGAAATGAGTCACAAACTGGAACGCCAGTAAAGATTTTTGTTTTGTGTCATAAGACGGTTATATTATCACTTTTGATACCTGTTCTTTAGAGTGTGTCACAACTGTTATTTCTCAGTGAAAGCAGAATTTTACTTTGATGACCTATTTGACTTTCTTTCAGAATAATGCGTTCAAGTGCATACTTCAACACCAATTCACAAATGAACAAAGAGAAAAACACGTCCATGAGTCCCATGGAGCCAAAGTCATTACAAACCATTTGTTTCAATAACCAGTCAAAACTCCAACAATGACTGTCATAAAGAGATATAGTTCGGTGGCATTAAGGGTCATAAAGTTCAGAGACAACTTCAGATACTGGTTAAATGTTGTACATGAATGTAAGCACACACGTTGAGTGTCTGTAGCTAATCATAACCTCAAAAGACATTTTACAAAGTTTACATGCTTCATCATCACTGCACTACTCTGTATCCCAATGCTGCCAACAAAATAATAAATAAAGAATTATGAAATAATAAAACATTCTGCAGGTGTCCTTCTCACTGAGAGGTCACATTTTGCCACAAAGCAGTACACCTGAAGGTTGTGTAGCCGGTACGCACCAGTGGTCAGTAATTTAAGGGGATTTGTGAACTGAAAATGTTATACTGCATAGAAACATCTCAAATATGTGGAATGGTTCCTTTGTTAAGACTTCTAAGTATAACCAAAAAAATATGAATACTGTCGAACTGCAAGAGCAGTGTATGAGGTTTTTGTGTGGGTTGAATCATTTCCACCTGAATTAGTTTCCACAGACGTTAATTGACATAAAGCCCCTTCGTCTGTAGGATTAGATGTTTTCGACATTTTAAACATCCAACTTTCAGTGTAATGTCAGAGTGTACTAGGTTTGTTTACAGCTGCACTATAACATTAAATCGACACATGCTAACCTTTTGAATATGATACACACGTAAAAGTCAAGTAAAAACAATCACATGTACTTTCTGTCACGTCTGTGTTTTCTCCCCTCTGTGTTTTCCAGTGACATTTAAAAAAGCACAACAGGTTGTTTTTGCTCACCTGTAGCAGAGTAATAACATTGGATATGACATTTGTGTCTGCTGCTCTTTCCGATGTTTATAACTTTACTGTGTTTTTCTCTTTATGCCACTGACATAACAAAACGGTGGATAAAAAACGTCTTTACCACAATTAGTGGGCTGTGCTGCTGATCGTGTTGTTTCTGCTGCTGAATCCCACCCTAATAGCCTCCTGAGCTGGTTCACAAAGCGTTTCTCAGATGCCCCTAAGTCCCCCACCCTCCTTTTAATCTCTCTCTGACTGTATCCCACCATGACACACATAACGGGAAATCCCCTCACATATGTGACCTGAGGTCTCTATCTGCAAACTTCTCTGAAATCATGATCTATACACAGAGTTAAGTAACAACTAATAACAGTCTGTCTTCAGTAAGAGCTTATGCTGTAACTAGGCATTTCATAACTTACATCATATAACGCTCAAAAGATATGACAGACATCTGGGAACCACAATGTTTCACAAAATTGCTCTCGTAATATTGAATCCCTTCAAATGAAAACCAGTACACATGGCATCTACTGCTCTGTTGTTTCCGTTATTAGCATTCATCTTCAGACCCTCTAATAATGATAGAGTCTAATAACTATATTTAATTTATATTTTCTTGAGAATATTATATATCATATCAGATAAACTATAGTGGTATCATTTCTGTGACAAATGCTGTTTCAGTTGTGTGTCTATCCCACAGTTCAGGTCTCACATTTACTTAACAGCCCCCAAGAGAAAAGCTGTAAAATAACTCACGTTTCATGCAGTTTTCGCAAATTTCGCAGTTCATCTTGTAGTTGTAGGTATCAATGTATCGTTCAGGAATGCAGAGTTCACACTTAATTTCACAAATGTCTAATGTACGCCGCACCATACGTTTACCTGGAATGACACAATAATATAACCTGTTTGCATTCAAACTTTGAAATCTATCAAGACAAAAAGAAGTAATTGCACAGTACCTGGTGGGCACATGTCACAGCAAAGCCGGGGTTTGTCCACGGGCCATTGATATTGTGTTTCTTTGCACTGCATGGAAAGCCCAGGAGAGAGGAAAGAGAGACTGCACAGGGAAGTAAAAACTAAATAACAGAGTGGCTGCATCTGGGAAGAAGAAAACCAAAGGAAGACAAAGAGGATGAGCATAGTGAGGAGGTGGAGAAAAACAATGAATTATTTTATCAGATATATTCACAAAACAGAGCCTGAGTGAAACAACATGGATCCTTGAAAAAATGACGAAGGTCTGCAAGCGCTTTATAGTATTCACACATCATAATAAACACAGAATTGGCTTGTGTAGCTGCACAATATACTGTACATGCACTTTTCAGATAACATAGTACTGATAGAGAAGAATAAGCCTTGTATTAATACAAACAGCTTATAACTTTACATCCTACTGCAAGGGAGATTATAGGACGCTGTTAATACAGGTTTGACAGACAGCTTGGGTTGAAAAGGTCTTTACTTACCGTGGACGAGAAGGTGAGACGAGATGTAACCTGGGACCCTCTGAGTGGGAGACTGAACAGGGGACCAGAAGTGTGTCAGTGGATAGTTCATAAAGAATCAGTGATGACTCATTATGAAAGCTCACATCTTGACGGTGGCGTATAAATCTCTCTGTCGCGCTCTCTCATCCTGTCTTTCGCTGCGACCCCCTGGCTCTGTGCACAAAAACATGCGCTTCTCCATCCTCCACTTTCTTTCCACATGCACCATCTCTCTCGTTTCATAAAAAAGTAATCTTTTGGCTGCAGACAATTTCTCTTTCTAGTTCTCTCTCTCTTTCTCTCTCTCTCTCTCTCTCTATCTAACATCCATCTCTCTCTCTTTCTTAGACTTGCATGACAAGGTCATTTCAGTATTTGACTCCGAGCCTTCCTGTTGCTCTTCCAGAAAGCTGTTGAGGGGATAAACATTATACAAATAAACTACATTATTCTGATGAGTGGCTCTGCAACCTTATGACAAACCGGAGTGAGCAATAAAAACAGATCTCCATCAAGATACCAAATACCAAAGAGACATTAGCTATAGTATCATACACACGGACATTCAGATATCAAGATATACCTTTGTGATCTGATGGGTCTGCCTTTAGATAGTGGCATGTAGAACATTACTGTTTGAATTACTCCTAACTGCATTCATTGCCTGTGTGTGGTAGCTAAACTCTGTCCACTGTTCAGATGAGATTAAAATGCTGCGGTCAATAAACAGAATACTGAATGTTTGGGGGAAGTCTTCTATTCCCGCATAAACATTGTAAATGTACTGTAAGTGTGAGAACTTTTGGTGTCATTAGTTGATTGGTGATGACCAGCTAATCTGCATTTTTGTGAAGATCTTTTCCAAACACTTAATTTTATCTAAAAAAAAAAAGAAAACATTCTCCACTTCAGAAACATCCTAATGACAAACTGAATTAGACCCTGAGTGGCAGCCTTTCTTCACGTCCAACAGTTAGTTGTCATGTTATGCTCTTCTCGCAACACGTGACCTCCTGTCAACAGTGAAACTCTTTAGTAAGGATGAGGTGGCAGTATCATAAGGGGGCTGCCTCTAAAACACTAAAAGTACAGGGATGACAGGAAGAGAGATGAGTGAGCATTAAAATCGGTCGGAAGTGACTGAAAGCAAACCTAGTCATGCTTATCTAGAAGTTTCAGTATTAGGCTGCTTGACCGAAAGGATAAATACTGTATGTTTGATTATAACTTGCCAGGAACATGTTGAGGTGCTTTGTGCTGAAGTAAACACAAAATAAACAAAATATATATTTTTATTGAAACACAAAATCCACGTGCAGACTCATATCCTCAAAGGCTGTATGAAGTGTTTGCATACACATGTACAACTTTTTTGTTTTTGTTGAAGTGTCTGTATACCATGTGTGCCATTAAGTATTTGACAGAATATGTGCATGAGACAGCCAGAGTGTAGCGAAGAGGAGGAAGAGTGGAGAGATGAAGACACATTTTTTTTGTGGAAGGATGTGGTTTTTCTGAGGAAGCACTTGTCTTGCTCTGCTGACTGAATTGTTACATGTAGATACTGTACCAGCAAGGTCACATGAGCCCACACAGTTGGCCCGCTGACTAAAGTACGATTATACTCCAAATACAGGGCCCATAATTACAGTGGAACTAATTATACATCATAGTCTGCACTTACTCTATACGGGAACTTGAACTAGTGAGTATTAGTTCTAATGCAGTGGCGATTCTAGAAGATTTTACATGGGGTGGCAGAAGGGTGGCAAGTTGAAATTCAAGGGTGGCATATCACACACACACACACACACACACACACACACACACACACACCTGGTGTCTATATGTATTTATTTATACAAATCCATATAGTGAAAACAGACAAGAGCATCCATCCATTTTCCACCGCTTATCCGGGGTCGGGTCGCGGAGGCAGCAGGTCAAGCAGGCTGACCCAGACTTCTCTCTCACCCGCAACATCTACCAGCTCATTCTGGGGGATCCCGAGGCGTTCCCAGGCCAGCTGGGAGATATAATCCCTCCAGCGTGTCCTGGGTCTTCCCCGGGGCCTCCTACCAGATGGACGTGCCTGGAAAACCTCTAAAGGGAGGCGTCCTGGAGGCATCCTAATTAGATGCCCGAACCACCTCAGCTGACTCCTTTCGACACGAAGGAGTAGCGGCTCGACTTCAAGCTCCCTCCTGATGTCCGAGCTCCTTACCCTATCTCTAAGGCTGAGCCCGGCCACTCTACGGAGGAAACTCATTTCGGCCGCTTGTATCCGCGACCTCGTTCTTTCGGACACGATCCAAAGCTCGTGACCATAGGTGAGGGTTGGGACGTAGACCGACCAGTAAATTGAGAGCTTTGCCTTTCGGCTCAGCTCCTTCTTCACCAAGACGGCCCGGTGCAACGCCTGCTTTACTGCTGCAGCCGCACCGATACGCCTGTCGATCTCCCGCTCCATTTTACCCTCACTCGTGAACAAGACCCCGAGATACTTGAACTCCCTCGCTTGTGGTAGGCACTCTGTCCCCACCCGGAGGGAGCAATCCACCGGTTTCCGGCAGAGCACCATGGCCTCAGATTTCGTGGTGCTGACTCTCATCCCCGCCGCTTCACACTCGGCTGCAAAACGCCCCAGTGAATGCTGGAGGTCATGGTCCGAGGAGGCAAACAGGACCACATCATCTGCAAACAGCAGAGAGGCTATCCTGAGATCCCCGAACCTGACATTCTCCGCCCCACGGCTGCGCCTAGATATCCTGTCCATGAAAGTCACGAACAGGACCGGTGATAAAGGGCAGCCCTGGCGGAGGCCAACACCCACCGGGAACGTATCTGACTTACTGCCGAGGATACGAACACAGCTCCTACTGCAGGCGTACAGAGACCGGATGGCCCGTTGCAACGGGTCCGGCACACCATACTCCCGCAGCACCCCCCACAAAAAGCCCCGAGGGACCCGGTCGAAAGCCTTCTCCAAGTCCACAAAGCACATGTAGACTGGTTGGGCAAACTCCCAGGACCCCTCCAGTATCCTTGCAAGGGTAAAGAGCTGGTCCACTGTTCCACGACCAGGACGAAACCCGCACTGTTCTTCTTGAATCCGAGGTTCGACAAACGGTCGGAGCCTCCGTTCCAGCACCCTGGCATAAGCTTTTCCCGGGAGGCTGAGTAGTGTGATACCCCGATAATTCGAGCACACTCTCCGGTCCCCCTTCTTGAAGATGGGAACCACCACCCCGGTCTGCCAGTCCATGGGCACTGTGCCCGACCCCCATGCGACATTGAAGAGGCGTGTCAGCCAAGACAGCCCAACAAAGTCCAGCGCCTTCAGCATCTCAGGGCGGATTTCATCCACCCCCGGCGCCTTGCCACCAAGGAGCTTTTTGACTACCTTAGTGGCCTCTGCCAGGGATATGGGTTCATCCAACCCCAAGTCTTCAGGCGCTGCCCCCTGTTCAGGGGACATGTTGACCGGGTTTAGGAGTTCCTCAAAGTGCTCCTTCCACCGCCCGACGATATCCTCTGTCTGGGTCAGCAGCAACCCTCCCCCGCTGATAACAGCCTGGGGAAGGCCCTGCTTTCCCTTCCTGAGTCGTCGGATGGTTTGCCAGAACCTCCTTGAGGCCAACCGAAAGTCCTTCTCCATGGCCTCCCCGAACTCCTCCCATGCCCGAGTTTTAGCATCCGTGACCACCGCAGCTGCAGTCCTTCTGGCCTGTCTGTACCTGTCAGCTGCTTCAGGAGACCCCTGGGCCAACCAAGCCCGAAAGGCCTCCTTCTTCAGCTTGACGGCTTCCCTCACCCCCGGTGTCCACCACCGGGTTCTCGGGTTGCCGCCACGACATGCACCGATGACCTTCCGACCACAGCTCCTAGCGGCCGCGTCCACAATAGAGGCATTGAACATGATCCACTCGGATTCCATGTCCCCAACCTCCCTCGGGATGTGTGAGAAGTCCTTCCGGAGGTGGGAGTTGAAGACCTCCCGGACAGGATCCTCCGCCAGACGTTCCCAGTTCACCCTCACTACACGTTTGGGCTTGCCAGGTCTTTCTGGCCGACTCCCCCGTCATCTGATCCAACTCACCACCAGGTGGTGATCAGTTGACAGCTCTGCTCCTCTCTTCACCCGAGTGTCCAAAACATACGGCCGCAGATCAGATGATACGATTACGAAGTCGATCATTGATCTCCGGCCTAAGGTGCTCTGGTACCAGGTACACTTATGAGCCACCTTATGTTCAAACATGGTGTTTGTTATGGACAAACTGTGGCTAGCACAGAAGTCCAACAACGAAACACCACTCGGGTTCAGATCGGGCAAGCCGTTCCTCCCAATCACTCCCCGCCAGGTTTCTCTGTCGTCGCCCACGTGAGCGTTGAAGTCTCCCAGGAGAACTATGGAGTCGGCAGGCGGCGCCCTTTCCAAGACCCCTCCCACCAACTCCAAGAAGGCCGGATACTCCGAAATGCTGTTTGGTGCATAAGCACAAACAACAGTCAGAGCCTTACTCCCCGCAACCCGTAGGCGCAGGGAGGCGACCCTCTCGTTCTCCGGGGAAAACTCCAACACGGCGGCGCTCAGCCGGGGACTCGTGAGTATCCCCACTCCCGCCCGGCGCCTCACACCCTGGGCGACTCCAGAAAAGAACAAAGTCCAACCCTTCTCCAGGAGTTTGGTTCCAGAGCCAGCGCTGTGCGTGGAGGTGAGCCCAACTATATCTAGCTGGTACCGCTCCACCTCCCTCACCAGCTCCGGCTCCTTCCCCGCTAGCGAGGTGACGTTCCACGTCCCTAGAGCTAGTCTATGTCGCCGGCGATCGGCTCGCCCAGGCCCCCTGCCCGGCCCGCCGCCCGGTCTACATAGCACCCGACCCCGATGTCTGTCCCTGCGGGTGGTGGGTCCACAGGGTGGCTGCACCATGGTGTTTCTTCGGGCTGAGCCCGACCGGGCCCCATGGGCGAAAGCCCGGCCACCAGACGCTCGCCGACGAGCTCGCCTCCCGGGTCTGGCTCCGGGAGGGTGCCCCGGTTTCCCTGGTCCGGGCGAGGTAGCTACAGTCTTTGGGCTGCTTATCATCGAGGTTTTTTGAACCGCTCTTAGTCTGGGCTCTCCCCCGAGACCTGTTTGCCTTGGGAGACCCTACCAGGGGCAGATGCCCCGGACAACATAGCTCCCAGGATCATTGAGCCACTCAAACTCCTTCACCGCGTTAAGGTGGCGATGGCAAAACAATTCAGTTTTATTTAATTTCACAAACAATGAATGTATATTCAATTCTAAACAGCAGGTCATGGAGCTAAAAAAGAACAATACGGCGATTGCCATGTTCGACAGCAAATTGTCTCACAAACTCATCCAAATCAAGACACTTAGCACGTGCTGACTCTATAGTAAGTACAGCTAGACTTGACAATCTATTTTTAAAAAGGATCTGATATCTGAACAGTGCCATCAGTTTGATTTACAACTGATTTAGTGCTTACTGGCATTTGGATGGTAAGTTAAATAGACTATGGTCTAATTGGTCCCATTAGATGTGTGTTAACTGTTACGACTCCCTGTTGTCCAGGGAGGTGAGAGTCAGTAACATATAGGCAGAAGTCGGTTGCAGTAGCGTACAAGTGATTTATTCAATGAAAGCGAGCGCCACAAACAATCAACACAACACAGGACGGAGAAGGACGGTGGGGGAGGGTGCTGTGAAACAAAACCCACCAAAACGGTAACAAAAAGAGAGTCCCCAAAAGGGGGACTAACCCGGCACGGGAGTATAAAAGTAAGTACACTCAGCACAGCACCCACTGGCCTATGGACTAACACAACTTACTACGTGTTGCAAATCAGTATGATCGCTTGCCCTCACCTGGTCCGTCCCGTCGCACCCTCAAACAGGTATTCTCACCCACACACCCCTCCCTCCGGTAACCACTCGGAGAATGTAACAAGCCTGACTCCCCGTGTGCATTCCGGCGGATCAGGTACACGTCGTCACGCCCTCCTGCTCTTCTCCCTTCTCTCCTCTCTTCCGTCTTTAAGACCCGGAAGCCCCGAATGTAGAATTGGAGGTGGCACCAACCCATTGGTCCCCCAGGAACCAGCCTCCGGAAGTAGGCGATCTTCGCTCCTTCCTCCACACACGCTCTCATGCACACACACACACACACACACACATCCTCCATACACATACGGTGGCAGCCGTAACAGTTAACACTTACATTCAGGTTTTTTTTCCAAGTCCAACTTTGATTTCTCTAAAAAAGAAAAGAAAACTGCATTCAGAACACACAGCACAAAATGTTCATGACATATTTCCCTTCATAATGACAAATACTTTTCTAAATGGCCAAACTAATTTCTAATGGCTTGTTCTGTATGTATTAGGTTATCACATACACAATAATTTCTACCAAAGCTAGACTAACTAGCTAGCGAAAGATAGGGTGGACAAAAGAACACACACTTTTTACTGTTACTGAGTTTACTGTAGGCTACATGACGGAGTACCTTTAAAAACAGCCAGAAAAAGGCTTTTGTGAGAAAACGGCTAGTGGTATCTAAAATGTGATTTCGGAATAGCTTAACAGTTAAGTTACATACGTAATGAAAATAAAAACTGAGAAAAAACTGCTATAACATTTCCTGTCAGTCCACCTTACTGTACTAAAGACGTTAGTAAGACGTTGGTTAGCTAAGCTAACAGTGGTAACTTCAAGGCTAGCTAGCACAAGCAAGCTGTATAGCGAGCTAGCTACTGTATGCTACCGACTTTTGCAAGCTAGCAATTAAATAAACGATTGAAATTACAATGGAACTGTCTATCACATATGACCACCCATCACATTTTCTTGATTCACGATTCAGCAGTACTGTACCTTCTTTCATCACTGGAAGCCTACAGTAGGCTTGTCTCCAGTTAGTTGCGGGAGATGGGCAACCACGGTGACGAGAGCAAAGCGGACTCATGGACTCAACCATTTTACAGGGGAGGGGGAACTTAAAGATTTTAGAACAAGTTACCAAAGAGATCAACAGCTTAAGTAGCAAACATATAATACCATTATATAAATGTATAGTATATTATAGGAGACACTTCTGACAACCTGGGTGGCAAGTGGGGTGGCAAGCAATTTTTTTAGGGTGGCAGCTGCCACCCCTTGCCACCCCGGTGGTTTCGTCACTGTTCTAATGGCAAAAAGTGCGTATCTGAAATGTTCATGAAAAAAACAATTCAGGGTTTATTTAAGGTCAGCATGCACAATGAATTGATAAGATGTATGTGTTCCTCTTAACATGCTCTTAACCAATTTAATTAGGATGAATGAACGTAAATCTCACAGATGTAATCAATTGATAGTGAGTAACCTCCAGACGTAGAGGCGTGCCTGTGTGCACTACAGCCAACGGGTTCCGTGTGTTTTTGCCCGCAGACGTCTCACCGTGCTCACCATTCCTTGAACTGGTCTCGTGACGCATCGGTTTCCCGTTCGAGTCCGCCCCTAAGCCGCTCGCGCTCGGTCGAGAGGGGCAGCGGTCGCGCTTCCGTCGACACAAAAAATAAATAAAGGTAGTTTTGTTAAAAATTAATGAACATTCGTGTCGATGTTTTGGACCTGAAGTAAAAGCGATACCCGTCGGTGTGACCCAGGTAAGTGACGGTAAACTAGTTTGCATGTCGGTCTGCGGGAAGGAGACCTGGAGATCGAGCCGCTGTAGTGGGCGTTGTGCGGTCTGTCAAACCGAAACCAGCGAGACGAGCAAGATAAACAGTAAAAATGTAAAGTGTAGACTTAGTTGTTAACGTTATCTATAAACACGTAAGTCGTTGAAGTTTTCAAGTGAATTGCTAAAGTTGAATCTCTGCGACAGGAAGTGAGGAGCGAAGCGGCCAAAGTGTCACTAATTATGCAACCGTCGTTTGTTTAATTGGCTCGAGACCAATTAATTATATTTTCTCCACGAGCTATTGTAGTGCTACATACTCAATACGTTTTTTTGTGTTTTAAACGTTTGTTAAAACCCTTTAATAACTTTCAAGGGGAAGTTTCTAGCAGTGGAGAATTTGTGCAAAAATCTGCCGAGAACTTGCCTTTGTTATATGATATTATGTTTTATTTAAACAAAATAAAATACAGTGGGTTTGAATTTTGATCCAAATATAAATCAGCAGTTTCTTGCTTATCTTTTTGCAGATGGTTTTGTTTTTATCTGATGTGTGTTGAGAAAACCACCTAGAAGTTCTACTGTTTTTATATTAACTATTACTTTGTCATAGAGTAGTCTTTTTTGATGATCCTTGATCACCATTTTATTGTGATCTCAGAGATGGATGACTCAAAACCTCAACAGGTCAATTTAAAACCCCCTGCTGGTTAGAAAACTTGCATGTGTAAAAACACATCTTTTTTAGAAAACTTTATTGACTGATGGATGGAAATATTAGAAAAAAGGTGGCGAGTCATCTAAATAAAGGCTCAGCTCAACATTGTCAGACTGGGTTCAACTTTAATCAGACATACGACCCAGGTTCACTGGTTTGTAATCATTTGTAATAATAATAATATATTTAAATCAGTAAATGGGAATATGCACCACTAAAGCACATTATACACTGAAACGTAAGGCCCTGTTGTCGTCATTGTGTGCCAATAATGAGCCTGCTAACACGATTATCTGGACATGATTGTATTTAGGTTTATTTTTTAATACAAATTAACAAAGCTGCTAGAATAAGAAACAGTACATTAGCTTTGTACAAACATCATCATCAGTCAGTAACATGTCATGATAATCATGAATGGATCTAGTGTGGGTCCAGAGCATGTTGTCTGTCCATCATTCAGCAACAGACAGACTCAATAATACACAAGACCTGTGAGTTATATCACTACTACATTGGCTATTAGAGTTGTTTTCAAGCTTGTTTTCCTTTCATGTCTCTTCAGATGGATTGAGCCAAACCTGTAAGATAATGGAGGGAGCTGGGCACAGGGGAAGATGGAAGAAAACAAACCCTGTTTGCACAATACTGCTCCCCCTCATGGTGAGAAAAAACTTAAGCAACTCACTAAATACACAAGAAACTTCCTTGTGAGGGGCAAAAAGCTTTTCCATGTACATTCATTGTATGTTGTGTGTTGCAGTGCATGCTCATCCCCACTCTGACAGTGTTAGAGCCTTCAGAGGAGCACCCGTGTCCACATGGGGACTATCCCGCTGAAAATGGAATTTGTTGCAACAAATGCCCTCAAGGTACTGTGTGGCTTTCAGCACAATGCGCATGATTCACAGTTGCATACTCATTTTTGGTATATATCACACTTGCAGACTTCTTCTTTTACTATAAAATCCATTTTGCAAAGTAACTTTGTTTTCATGTGACGGTCATGTCTTCCAGGTTTTAAGCTTGTCGAAAAGTGTAATGCTACGGGTCAGAGAAGTAACTGCAAACCCTGTCCTGATGGACAATACATAGACCAGATGAACTTCTCCCCCAACTGTCTAAGTTGCAGGAGCTGCAAACGTACGGCAACATTACCTTTAATTCTTAATCAGTTCTACTTCTTGCGATTGGTCAGTGTTGTATTAAGTAATGGTTTGCTTTGTTTTCATCTTTTCTGCAGCATTATGGCATGAAGAGATAATATCATCATGTAAAAGAGATCTAAACACAGTTTGTCGCTGTAAGGTCGGTTATTACAAGAATAAGATCGACTCAGCAACTTACGAGTGTCGTAAATGTGCCCAATGTCCACATGATGAAAACACAAAACAGAAATGTGAGTCTAAACCTTAGTTATGCCTATGCAAAATAATTTTCTTTATTAATTCTGTGGCTCACCAAGTATTTTGGTTTGGTCAGTTTGGTTTAAATATCATGTTTCTTGTGCACAGGTACACCAGAGGAAAACACTGTGTGTGAATGTAAAGAGAACTACTACAGAGCCGGGGCCAAGTGTAAACCCTGCGCGAAGTGAGTACACTAGTGTGTCTCAGCTTTTGTACACGCATTGCTCCCATCCTGCTGTTTGGGATGGTTTTATTTTGAGTTGTTGAATAGGGAAGTTGGTTTGTTGAATTGAAACTTGCGGCTCACTTCCGAATTTGTTAAATCTTTCCATTTGTTTTCGAGAGAAGTTACAACACACTTTAACTGGGTTACTGCCGTTTTAATACTTTACTAAACATGTGCCCATTGGTTAAATATATTACATGGGCTTTAGTTGTATCCAATGTATTCCTGGTTCACTAAGAAATGACCCCTAAGATATCCATTTGTGGTCCTACGGTAGATTTTTAAATATCTTTTAAACATTTTTGTCTGACAGTTGTACAAAGTTTCCCTGGTTAAACAAAAACTGCTTACATAGGCATTTGAAAAGGTAATTATTAGTGAAATATAAACGGGGTAGCCTATCAACTCTCATCAGGCTAGGGCCCAAAAAGTCTTTATTTCAGCGAGGAATGAGTCCAGTTATTATTTGTTGGGTAAACTGTTAAGTAGGTAGACAGACAAATATATTTTTCTATGTTAAAAGAGGAAATGGTAATGCCCAGAGGAACAATAATCCTTAGCTACACTCTTAGCTTTACCTTTTTTTCAACTGGTATCAACTGTGAAACCATTTTTATAGTGTTAACAATCAATTGTTTAAACTCTGGCTGGTGTTGACGAAGGCATGTCTGTTTGTGGTAATCACTTCCTCTTAAGATGTGCTACTTCCTCCATGTTGTAAAATGCCCTCTCTTTTATTCACAGTTGTACTGCTGAGTGCAAACATCTCTGCCCAGACCCCACTTTTCAGAATACGAGAGGTGAGCACTTGTGACAGGGATATGATCATCTGACCAGCTTTTAGGAAGCGTTAACACACTGGCACTATGAATTATACAAGATCTGGTATTATTCTGTGTTTTCTATGATGTTAAATTAACTACAGCTGCTCTGTAGTGATGTTGGTACCCAGGTGTTGAACAGCTGTCTGACATGAACACAGGCTCACTGTGTCTTATGGACATGCAGGTGGTTTTACTGTTTAAATATATAACATCTACATTTTATATTAAATCATGTTGATACTTAGTGAAAATGTAAAGTCTCTAAATATCTGAGGGCAATTAATCATAGATGTCTTGTTTTAACAAAGTTTTATAAGCAAATACCTTTTGAATAAAGTACATATTTTGCAGTCAAGCTATTTGTGTGTGCAAATATGTGCGCCCACACTTGTGTGTGTATATGGAAGAGAAAATTAGTTGTAGCGCAAGTACATATATACACAACTTTGCATAATGGCCACTTTGTGGAGTTCCAGTCAGCAGCTTCAGACCTGTAGCAAACACTACAGCTAGCTAATGTAGCTAGGAAGCTAATTGTATCATTATAGGAAAATGTTTCAGTTTTATCAAAAACTTAATTGAACTGAAGTAATTTTTAACTTATCAGTCCATCTATCCTATTTGTCTGTCACTTCTATTTATAGATGTGGGTTCTTTGTTTTGTGTCATAACAGTAGAATGTAGATTGAAAACATGATTGCTTTTTTTAACGTGTATCCGTCTTCATGTCTTCTTCCCTATGTGCCCCTTTGGATCCTTATGCAGCGACTGAAATTGATGCATCTCTTACCAACATAATTGTTGGAGTTGGAGTTTTTACTGTGGTATCGCTAATGCTGGGGGTTCTCATCACCCACGTGGTCACAAAACGTTCTACAAAGAAGAAGTTGCTGAAACGCACCACCCAGCCATCGGACATCTCCCCAGACTCATGCGAGGTACACTGATCTAACAGTCTGTGGTTATCAGTGTTGAAGTCAAGATCCCTCTTCATTCACCTATTATAGTGCTGTATACTTTATATATGTGTGTTTGTATACAATGAGAAATGTCTTGATAAAATATTCGAACAGCATTACAGAGAATTTTATGTTTGGGTTTTGTCATATTTTGTCTATGAGCAACCACAGTAATGATGATAACAAATACATCACACGATGCACAGGTAGTTTAGCCATATCCCCGCAGCCGTGGTAGACTGGTCTTGAAGTAAAATCCAGAGTCCTTTTTGTCTGAGATCGAGACAAGGTTGAGTAAACATGGTCGATTCCGAGGCTGAGACCCTCAAAAAGTGGTCTTGTGACCGGTCTCAAGACTTAGACCAGTTTGAGTACAATGACACTGGCGGTTACTTTTCTCTGCTGGATGTGCGTTTACAGTCTGTAACATTTAATCTGCCCTTGTCTCATAGCAAGTCCTGGTTCACAGTGAGGAACCTTTAGAGAACTTGAGTGTTCGGGCTGTTCCCCAAAGTCATCCGAGTGAGCAGGAGCCGCCCAATCTGCCCGACTGTGTCCCCCTGGAAATCAGGAGTGAGTGTATTTTATACTTTACATAGCAGTAGCACATGGTCCAGTGTGTTTTAGCAAAAACAAACAGAAAACCATTGTACTAACTCTTATCCCCCCCCTCCCTTCCTCCTCTTTCCCTTCTATAGTCCCTGAACTGATCTACTTCGTGCTGGATCTGGTTCCCGTGCTGCAAGTGAAGCGGCTGGTGCGTTCTCTCGGTGTGAAGGATACAGAGATCGAACAAGCCGAGTTGGATCACCGATCCTGCCGCGAGGCTAACTACCAGATGCTGAGGGTGTGGGCCGAGAGAGGGTTACGTGCCGGTGGAGGAGGTCGAGGTAGAATGCTGCACCAGCCCTTGCTGCACGAGTTGTTGGACAAACTGAGAATGATACACCTGGGACAAGCAGCCGAGGAGCTGGAGACAAAGTACGGCATTCAGTAAATCTGCAACGTGTGCCAAGCAAAAAGCGCATGAGACCAAGTATTGTTCTCTGTAAAGACTCGCTCACGGGCGGCCTCAAAGCGTACAAACTGACCCGGCGCTACAAACACCCATTTTATTTCACAGAAACCGGCTGAGCATTGTTTTCTCTACCTCTCCAATCACTCGCTGAAAAGACGGGATCAAACTACTGAGAGCGCCGGATCAAATGATTCAAAAGATATTGTCACCGATAAATTCAGCTTAAAGATTGACAGAAGAACTTTTAGCCATTTAACGTTTTTTTTAAAGGAATGATAAGAGCTCTGGGATCCAGCGTATTGGCTTTGTTGTGCAGAGTTAGATGAGAAGATTGATACCACTCTCATTTCTGTAAATATGAAGCTACAACAAGCAGCTGGTGAGCTTATCTTATCCCAACAAGCAGAAACACAAGAACACTTTGCCCGGCTGTGTCCAAAGGAAACAACAACTCAATGAGCTCACTCATTGGTGTGCTTTGTTATGTTTGTTGAGTCTGAAGTGTAAAAACAACAGATATATTCTGTAACATTGGACTATTTCTCGTCCGGGAACAGTAACTTCCTGGAGTCTCTGCTGCTTGCCTGTGTTTTGTTCAAATCTTCAAGCTGTTATTTTAAGACGTTCATCACTGTGTAGAGTTGCATGCTAGAACAATGTATTGTCTGGGGTCTGAGTTTTCAAGGTGTAGGTGTCTTTGGAAATATGGGGGAAATAAAAGGTATTTTATGATTTCATTCTGGACTGAACGTTGCAAACATTTTGTTTTGTTTTGTTTTTTTCGTTTGAGGGAAGTGCAAAATCAAACTCTGAATCAAACTCTGATTAAGTCCATGCCATGAGGTTAGTGAATAATGTTTGAATCATAGTTCCTTGTTACATTGTTGAAACAGTTTAAGTCTTATTTGTTAAGATTTTATGGGAACAATTACAACACCAGGGAAGTTTGTACTTCCTGCTGTAGACCAGATTCCTGCCACTTCTCACAGACTGCTCACAGCTATTTGCATACTTTTAAGCCCCATCATTCAAGTATTATCCATTACTGTGAGAGAAAACCAAACACGCCTTGTCTCAGTCTGCTTTGGCCAAGACAACTTTTCTAATACCACATGTCTCGGCCTGCAGAATCAGATATGAATCAGTTGCAATGTTATTTCACTTCCCTTTTATTTTGTATAAAACTGTATTACAGAACAATTTAGTGAGCGCCATGTATATCAAATATATTGTGTTAAATAAATATATTGTGTTAAATAAATATATATTTGTACCGCTATCTGTGTATCTGAATTGTGCCATACTTCTTTCAGCCATTAATAAGTTGAGAGTGAATGCTTGTGGATGAAGAACTAATGTGAAAGAGTCTTGAGGATGTAATTGTGTATTTTAACCTCATGCAGACAGCTAGTCAACATTCCAGCCTGAAGCTTTAAATATATAATCTAATTTGTAGATCTTTTTTTAACATTTAAATGCCTTTATTTTACCTGGCTTGATCTTTTCATCTTTTTCTTTCTTTTCACTTCTCCACTTCCCCATAATTCCCCTCTTCTTGTCTGCAAACACTGCTCAGCTTTCCATTTTACTGTGCTATCAAACAAACAAAGCAACAAACCAAATGCTATTCCCCTCCTTAAAATGATTTCCTCCTGTTGGCTAAGAGCAATCAATACGCCTGACTGACATGAAACAACCTCAAAGAAATCATTCACCCCCTTTGCTCCACTGAGCACTCCAACCTGCGACACATTAACCAGCCCTGAGCACTGATTTGTTGGCTGCAGAATCCAGTTGTTCCCGTTGGGCCAGTTGCAGAGAGCACAGTGCAGGTGAAAGGAAGAGAGGGAGGGATCGCTCCAGGCAGAGAGAAAGAGGAGGAGAAAGCAATAGAAACCAAAGATGACTGTCTGAAACAAAATGGATCCAACCAAGCCCAGGTACAGTCTATAATTTTTATTAATTAAAATCCAAAGCTGGTTGTGTGAGATGAGTGAGTGCAGTACTGAGGATCAATTTACTTGATGTCTTCACTGCAGTCAATCACTTTCACGGTGGAGCTGCTGTGTTGATCCACGGGCTGTCCTTTGGGCTCCTGTTTTGTTTTTACTGAGGCTATAAAACCAGGAAGCCTGTTTTCACGGACTCATCATTAATCTTTGAATGGGTCTAAGTCGCAAAATAATCTACTTTAATCTTTATTGTGTGACTGCGGGATACAGGCAGTGATTGTTAACAGGTATGAATGACACTGATGAAAGCACTCGCGTCAGTCCTTTGATGTTTGACAGTGTGGCATTATTGCAGTTAACCTGTCTGCAGTGGGTTTGCTTGTGTGAGAGTGTTTGCTTTTAGACTTCTAAAACCTGTATAATTATGATTATTGTGAATACCAGTGACGGCAGTAGTCACACTGCACTCATGTATGTAGCATTTTTAAGCAACAGCAGTGTATCAAAATGGCACTCTCCTATTTGCTACATCAGTAAATGGTGAAATAATGAATTCAGACAGACACAGTAGCTTCCAGAGAAAGAGACGCATTATTTGCTGTAACTTTCGTCTGCAGCGCAACATTCTGCAAATTGTGATGATGTTGGATTAGTGTGAACTAATCAGACAAGTACTGGAGCGACACGCCGACCTGCACGGCTGTGTAACTTGAGTTGTAGCCGTGTGAAACTGCTGGTGTCCTGTTAACTTAGCATCACTGTCAGTAAGATGCAACAGTATCTCTTTCTGTGTCTTTGACAGCCGGGTTACCTGCCTGGCATTTGCTCTGTGTACTCTTTTCTTTAACGATACTTTATTACATTTCATTTAGTTGACGCTTTTATCCAAAGCAACTTACATGATATACAGTAGACTGTTGACACAGCAACAGTGCGCAATGAGGGTTGCTCAAGGACACAACAACATGTACTAGCGGAGCCGGGGATTGAAACCCCGATCCTCTGATTGAAAGTCAGACCTGCTAACCACTGATCCACAGTCGCCCCCCAGAAATTCTACTTAGTTGCTCTGGTGTTTGTCTGACACTTAATGGTTTTATTATGAAAAGTTGTGTTCATGCTATTTAATAGTGCCATATAATATATAATTGTGCAATAAAACATTTGCACAGAAGCCTGAAAATACCATATCAATGCAATATTATCAAGAAATTGAATATCAAAAGGCTTCATCGTTTTAATTGAATTTGCTAATATTGAACAGGTTCCTCGAGTACTCAGTGGAGAACTGCAAAGTTCACTTCTTTAAAGTTCACTTCTGTAAAATTGTTATTTTGACAGATGTCTTTTTCTGTTCGGGGATCAACATATGGAAGTCAAACTGAACCATGGGATCATTTTAAACTCAAGTTGAAGCCGTTCATAAAGAGTGACTGTCATGTCTTGAATGATCTGCTGGATAATTCAGCTTTTGTTGTCATTGTGTTTGTTTAACTAGTATTTATTAACGTTTAACCCTGTAAAGAAAGTCTAAGTAACTCTTTAAAATGATAACAAACCACACAATGTCCCTGCATTCCATCTTCCACTCTGTTTACCTTTCTTGCAAAGCCTTTTATTGTAACAATCTGTCCTCTGTGCCCTAGCACACCTTATTTTGGCAATTAGTAACCCCGTGTGTTTATCCTCAGCCTTTCCTCAAAGTCACAGCATGTAGCCGGTGGGGGAAATGAAACACTGATGGGAGAACCAATGAGCCCACAGCGAGACAGTGTGGAAGGGGAGAGGCAGAAGGACACAGAAACCAGAGATTCAGATGTTGATGGGACGACAGCAGCTGCAGAGATAAACCATCACCACAGGGGGTCAGCAGACAAACACAAGTTCAATACCTTCGGCTATCAGGCAAGTGAAATGGGACAGGAATGTGAGGGTAGAGGCTGCCTGCTGTACTGACAGCAATTACAATGGAACGTCATTCTTAATTACAGCTTTGAGCTACTTGTATTTTACTTGTGTATTTTCTTTAATGATCGGATGGTTTCCTTGTTTACATCTACTTTATACATTTGCTTCACTATTCCGAGAAGGAAGTGGGGCACTTTTACACCACTTCCTTTATCTTATCTCTTACTGATGCATTGTTCAGTGAAAGAAATCTCTCTCATGAAGTCTTTATAGTCTGGGAGTCCTAAATGTTCTCTATATTTCTTTGAAAGGGAAGTGTTTCTATTCATCCTATTACACGTGTTTCTAATTAACTTCTAAATTATTGTTGTGTAGCGACAGTGCCGTAATCTCTCTGGTTTCAAGATACATTTCAAAATGTTTCAAATTAAGTTTACGTTTTAAATTAAAAACAGGTCAAAATATGCTGTTGCAAAAAATGGATTTTCTGATGCAGCTCCAGGAATTTATGTCTATATAAGATTAAGGGTTTTGCAGATTAAACAAAAATGATGCGTACAGATTAATGCATCAGTGATTCAATTCCTATAATATATATGAGACTATGAAAAGGGCCATGTGGCATAACAAGTACTTTTACGTTTGTTGCTTGAAAACACTTCTGCACTTTTACCAAAGTAAGATTTTGAATACAGGGCGTTATCTTCAAATTGAGTATTAAGTGTCCAAGTGCTTAAAATAAGTGGGAAATTCAGAGTAAATGTGTGTTACAGTATCAATGCCACTGTACTGTACTGCTCAGCTGTAAAACATCATGCATACAGATGCATATAGTCCAGATTCGTGTCTTGCTCACTTTCTTTACCTACTTATGGTTGTGTTTTAAAATAATCTTGGAAATGCACAACCTGAAAATGGTATTTTCCCTCTCCAGAGACGGACAAAGCAGAAGGTTGTGACTGACTTAGCAACAGTGAGTAAGGGGACATCTGCAGTAGCCAAACCCAGAGCTGCACTGAGACAGGTCCTGTTCAGCCAGGGAGTGTCTGAGAAGAACCCGGCGTCTGAGGTATTGTGATGTCTCCTGTTCATCACTCGACATGCTGACTGCTTAGACACAGATTAAGAAATACTCTTAACTGTCAAACACCCGAAATAAAACAACTGCAGTACTTCTAGTTCTGCTTCGTTGGCATAATTTGAAATGTAACGCCTTACTGCAAATATTCACAGCAACTGTTAAGGATCCCTTACTAATTAATTATGTCATCAAAGCTTTCTATTTGTCCACCTATCTTCTACCTTCTTATTTGTGTCCTCTGTCTTGAACAACCCCTCAGGTTCGAGGTCAGCTGGGTGTATTGAAGCAGGATCTGGAGACCTTTGCTGTCCCGCTCAATCTTAAGTGGAGGTGGAAGGAGGAAAGTCAGGGAACTACACTGGAGAAGAACTGGACAGATATAGTGGACTCTCATTCAGTACGTGCCCATAATACATTTCTCAACAACATTTTGAGCTTCTCTCAATGTGAACAAATGCCATGAAAAGACTAGGAACTGCTCCCACTAACACCTGATAGATGCAGTGTATTCCTCTGTGCCATAGAGCTTCAATGTTGTGAAAGGCTCTAAAAAAATATTAATGAGCAACACCATTTTACTGGCTGACATATTCCTTCATTGCCATCAACACGGACACTGTAGTCTATTTGAGTCCATCCCACATGATCCATCCTGCTGCTGGAAATACTGCATCAAATCCACAGCTGAAAATTGTCCGCAACAAATGCTATATAAACTCCTGTTTGAGTAACATTTGCTAAGCAATTGCAGTGTCCAGCTGTTTTCGGAAATGATTGTGCATTTAAACGATAAAAAATAAAAGTACATTTTGAATCACCTGTTTTTAAAGTTGAATGTCTATTATATGAATGAGTAGTAATATCTAGGCCTTAGATAGCCAAACAAGCTGGAGAAGTGGGGATTGTCTTTGTTCTATTCATTGGATTTGTGGACAATGAGAAATATGTGACTGGTCATCACCTTAAAATGCTCCTGATCTTACTGTAAACTACTCAGTACGTACACATTTACACATTCTTGAAGCATCTGTGAGAATCATCTCCTTTCTCTCCTCCCTCCTCTGTTTGAATGATCAGACGATGTCTAAGATGCAGAAACACCAACAGGAGGCGCTGTGGGAGTTTGTCTATACCGAGCTCACCTACATCAACAAACTAATTATCATCAAAGACGTAATGTGCCCCCCTCTACCTGCTGTCACAGTCTCATTTAAATGAAGTATTAACACACTGTATTAACATACAGTGTGTCAGAGCTGAAAAGGGATTTTCCACAGGATGTTAACCAAAGCTGTGTCTCCTTCTCACAGTTGGTGATTGCAGCTCTCGTCTACCTCCACCAGCATGGATTTCTCCTGGAGGTCAGTCTGCACAACATACAGCCTAAACATCTAAACTGTAAACACACAAAACCTGCAGGCCTTTACTCCACTGTTCTACATACCGCTGACATACATTGATTGTCAAGAACATCCGCTCTTGCTGACACAGAGCACAACGCACAAGTGGAAAATGTAGCACAACAACAGATTTTAATTGAGAAGACGGAAAATATGACGATGTGACTGTTAGAAAAATGATTCGCACTCGACACCGGGCTTTGGTGATCATTCATCAGGTCATTTATTCTTTGCAAAAAAAGAGCAGAGACAGACATTCAATGTGTTACTCTACTAATTGCATATCCAAGTCAGCTCAACGAGCAAAACCGAGAGTCCTCCTTATATCCATAAAACACGAGAATCCTCATGACGTCTTTGAAACCTTCCTCCCGCCAAATGATAAACAATGATGTGTTTTGTCTTTAGTCCGGAACATACAGATATAAGAGATCCCTTGACTCTTAACTGGCTTGCTTTGTATAAGGAAAGGTACACATGTGTAGAGGAAATATTTTCTTTTCCCAACAATGACAAAGCAGGGGAGTTAAACTTTAACACCATGATGTTTTATTTGTCTTTCCTCCCTCCTGTCACAGGTGACCCCTGAACTGCTTTTCTTTAACCTTCCCTCCATCCTCACCGCACACCAGCTGTTCTGGCAGGAGGTGATTTATCCCATGTTAGAAGAAGTCCGGAGGACAGGCAAGCCCTTTGACCCCATGGCGTTAGAGGCTGGTTGCCTGCAGGTATGAACTCACTGTTTGCAAGATACATTACAAACACATTTAGTGGTGTGTTTCTGCCTATCAGTAGTACAGTAGAGTTATTTTTTTCTTCTACATTGTCATTAATCTTCCTTTTCTTTTTGTCCCCAGTTCCACGAGCGTTTTCCCTCCTATCAGCATTACTGCTGGGAGGAGGAAAATAATCTGGCGTTCACACGCAGGCAGATGGAGGGCAACCCACATTTCCTCACTTATGTTCAAGTACGCAGCAGACAGCAAACACGTTCAACATGCACACAAACACTCATGCATGTGAGGATAGAAACAACCACATATGGCCTGACCTACTCTCCCACACAAACCCTGTTATTGCCACTGAGTGCGCTTGAATGGAATTCAATGCAATGACTTACTGTTCTATTGTAATGGTGACACGTTGTGGTTTGAGATGTTTTCATAACCCTGTGGACGACCTGTCATAGTCAGCTCCTGATGGCCAACCACTTGTCACACAAACATTTTCTCTAAATGATTCAGACTTAACAGCGCCCGGAAGTATTTGTTGTTCACAAAACTGAGAACTGAAGAACATTCATGGGAGTAGTGACCATAAGACAAGTGTGTCCATCAGCAGATACAAATCATAGCAATGTGATAGAAACATGGCAGCCTGCAATTAACAATGCTAACTTGTGTACTACATGAAAATGTGTTTATTCAACATTTGCTTTTTCACTCATGTCATACCATCACACTTGTCAACCTGTGTGGGAGGTGATATTCTTTTGTTTAACAGTTAAAGATATATTTTACCAGGAAATGGTACTTGGTGGGCGTAAAGGCTCAAACAACACATTTCACTTAACTCTGGTTTTAATTGTCAGGGCTTTGAGTTATCAGTCTCCTGCCACCAATACTGTAGAGGTGAATAGAAAAATAATGTTAACCAGTGTAATCAACAGACCCCCTTAATTGGGAACTATTTTCAATCAAAACTGGTGAAAACTCTCCACAGTATGAATTAAAGTGTAACTCGGACATTGCCTATGGAAAGATAAGTTGATATTGAGTTTTTAAGTTTAACCTTCAAATGGCTTTGAGGAGCACAAACAAAATAGGTTTGAAAACATCAAAAAATAAACCAAACAACTGTTGCTACTATTCAGGTTACGGTAGGATTCTTTTGGGTGAACTGACCCTTTAAATTCACTTATTTTAAAAGACTAATTAATTCCTGGGTTAAAGCCACTTTGTGATGGAAACCAGTTTCACTGAGGACAATGCTCTTCTGTTTTGGTCCTGTCCAGTGGGTGGAGACTCACCCCCAGTGTGAGCGGATGCGGCTCGGGGACATGCAGGCCAAACCCCATCAGAGGATCACAAAGTATCCTCTGCTTCTCAAGGCCGTGCTGAAAACCTCCCAGGATCCTAATGTACAGCACACACTCAGAGGCATGGTACTAACTGCTGCTAACTTTTTTCCCTAACTGTATCTCTAGAGTTATAGCAACAAACCCATTTCAAAGGTCATAGTGTCTTAACATCAATATAGTAATTAAAGGTTTTAGGTCTGAGAAGGCCTCATATTTCTCTTTCAATGCAGATTTTTGCAACTAAGCGGGCCTTACGTTCAGTCTTATTGATGTCTTGGAAACGATGATGTCAATATGATGTTAAAATGATGTTAAAATGTTCAATTTTAAACACTATATTTGAACCCAAATGGAAAATGGGAGATGGGTTGAGAATAATTCCACGGTAATATATTCCATCATGGATAAAGTTAGCATGCGTCATTAGTAGCAAAAGGCATTTAACCTTTTGAAAACAGACCTGTTTGTTAGGCCTCTGCTAAAACATTGCATACCCAAACTAAAGAGGGTGTATCTCTGCAACCACTAGGGCTATTTGAATAATTGTGGTGTTATAATAAAAGGCTACACGTGTGAGATTTTGTTCAGATGTGTAAATATCAGTATATATGTTACTGGTAAGAGTAAATGAAGATGACACAGCGAAAATGAAAAAAGTTTCAGGTCCACCTAGAAAAAAACACTTTTTATGATGATTATTTCTTTGGAAAGATGCAGCCATAAGGTTGGTTTTCTAAATTGTCAAGCTTCTGACTTTTAGATGATTAGAACTGATAAAGAACAAGATGTCTTCACAGTATTGAGAACATTGTGAGGAGATGTTTCAGAATTTGACAAAGTTAACAAGATGTCTTCTGCAAAAAGGTGTATCTTCACTTCTGTTACAGGGGCTGCAACTTTAATATCAGATGTTAAACTTATCAGTGCAGAACGAGCATCTAGGCAAAGTACAAAAAGCATAATTGTAACTGAAATGGCTCAAAAGTTACATTTGGCATGTCTCACTATTTATTGTGTTGAACAATATTCAAAATTATTATCAGAAATCTGGGTCTTCTTGCTAAAATGTTTAACATCTTCCTAATTAAATCAAGGAATGAAATAGGAACTTTTAAATCGTTAAACCATCTTCTTCTTTCTCCTCCAGTTATCCAGTGTAAACAGTTTTTTGGAGAGCATCAATGACCACCTGAAGCTTAAAGATGAGCAACTCGCTCTCGATATTTCTGCTCAGAGGGTGGAGGGATACGAGGTGGAGTGCATAAATGAAGATATTGACAAGGTAAAATAGGACTGTTTCCTTTCTCTAACAATACTGAACATTATAGATTTCTGCCAAAATAAACTGATATTTATTCCAATGTCTTGTGCAACTGACAGCATGTCCGAGAGATTTGTCATTTTGACCTAACGTGCCCCATCAGAGGAGTAGGTCCTAAAGTCGTACGCAAGCTCCTGCTAGAGGAGAACTTGAAGATTCGGGAGAGAAAAGACAGCAAGGTGAGCAGAGCCAATGTGCTCAATTACTGTTCTCCACTGTATCATTTGCCACTGCTTTTTTGACTTTCTTCTGTTTCCTCACGCATGGTACGGTGCAGCTCGAGGTGGTGGCTCTACTTTTCTCAGATGTCCTTCTAATGACCAAAGTCCAGAAGAAAGGAGAGAAGCTGAAGGTCGTTCGACCTCCTCTGGCCCTCGACAGAACTTATTGCATAGCACTGAAAGATGGCTGTGAGTAACACTTTTTTATGGACAAAAAGACAGCTGGATTTTGTAAAAATATATTTTAGATCCCATTATTATTCATCTTTCTCCTCTCTTAGGTTCATTTGTTCTCGTGGAGGTAGGTGAGCTTCGGAGTGCTAAAAATGTCTACATATTTGCAGCCAGTTCCTCCGAGAGCTGCTCCAAATGGGTCTCCACCATCCACCAGGCGAAGGTAAAAATGTACATCTCTGACCAAATCTTTTAAATTGATACAAGGCAAATTTAACTATGGTCAGCTGTGTCGGTCCATGAGTCACTTTGGTCCAGACTGACGTCAGCAAATTTGGAGGGATTTTCACAGGCATCCATGGGTCCTAGAGTATAGTTCTTAAATACTTTGGTGATCTCCCGACTTTCCTCTAGCACCAACAGGAGGTTCAAATTTCTGATTTTGAGTAAAATGTCTGTACAACTGTTATGTCACGGTGAACATTATACCTGCTAAACATCAGCAATCATAGCGTTATGTTAGCATACGGATGTTAGCATTTAGCTCTGTGTCTATGTATAGCCTCACAGAGCCACTAGCATGTCTGTAGTAGAGTTTCAGTCTTGTTATATGAAACACAATTGCAAAAAACATACTTATTTTTACTTATCATTTGTGTCTATATTGTGTTGTCAGGATACACTGTGGAACCAGAGACAGACTGAGAGTAACAGACAAATGGAAAATTGGAAAATCCAGCAGCAGGAGGCTGAACCTGTCACAGAAGCCAAGATGGATGATATGGAGACAGAAAAACAGCCTGTTGCACAATCAAGACGAGAGACTTTTGTGGATGAACTTACTGATGAACTTATCATCCCCAAATCAATAAATGGGATGTTGGCGTCTAAAGATGCAGCGGAACAGTATCAACCTCCAGATGGTGAAACCATGACAACTGCTGTTTTATCTTTTTGGCACTCCCAGCGCGATGGCAGTGACCATAAACTAGTGCATAAGGCTGGTCAGCAACAAGCAGTCAATGGATATGAATGGATAGAAATGGGTGAGAGAGGAGACGAAATCGGGATCCACAGAGATGCAAAAGAGAAAAGGGGGCATATAGTGTGGAACCACAGGGCACAATCTGCCCCAAATCTGGATAATTTCCATCATGGTTTTGCAGCTGATCCATTACGATACAATACTACTGGACCACATGCTGTCTTATATCCAGATGTTGACTATCCAACAGAAGAAGATAGTTCGATACACCTTCCTGACCAACCAGCAACATTCAGGGAGGAGCCTGAACTTCTAGGACTAGTACAAAAGGAAGGAATATCAACAAATAGGGACTCAGATTCCCAGTCTGTGAACCAGGACTCCAGGAGAAATTCCGACTTCAGCCAGTCTGGAGACATGGAGACGTCTCCAGAGGCTTGGGGTTGCTCCAAAAATTTGAAGTCACCCGGTTTACGTAGGAGGAGGCCAAACAATACCCATCAGGGTCACGCTTCTCAGACATCTCATCAGGTTTTCCAGGGCTCAGGAAAGACAGGCAGCTTTTCTTTCTCCGACTCAAACAGCCACCTGAAAAGAAACTCTCTTCCATCTGGGTCACTCCGGGTGCTAAAGCTGGGCTCCCTGAAGAATAACAAAGGGATGTTTTTGAACATGCATGATAGACTCTCTCCAGACCCCCAAACATTGTCTGAATCTGATCTTCCTGGTCTTAACGTCAATTACAAAGTGAAACCCCGAAGGAGGGCCTCTATCCCTAACATCATTAATGAAGGAGGCCGTGGACTTGACCTGCACACCAGTAGTCTGTACACGCTGCCCCGAGCAGAGGATGCACCTTTCCAAAAAACAATCAGAGACCACTCAGCTCTGGAGGGTCTTTTGGAAAGAGCCAAAGAGAGGGATGGATTTAAAAGAAATGTGAAAATGGCCGATTTGAGGACAAGGAATCCTTCTTCCCCCTCGTTTCACACCACACCTTCACCGTCGCCTATGAATGGAGACGGAGAAACAGGGTGGGAGGAGGAGGAGGTGGAGCTGATAAGACACCGAGCCCTAACAGTGAGTAAAGGATGGAAGGAGGAGCTGGTGGACGGAGATGAAGATGACAAGGGGAACAGGTTAGTTTGACATTGTCTATTCACATGTTCTTGGTTTTTTTGACAATAATTACAAATTGTTGGATAATGTATGGATTTGATTTTGAATCCTGGAGCAAAAGGTTTCCTTTGCACAGTAAAAAGCAAAAGAGACACAACTTAGACCAGTCACAACACATTACATATAAAGGATGTAAATACAAACAATAACACAAGAAATAAGATAACCAAGCAATAAATACAATTGAACAATTAATACATAAAAAACATCATCCCAACAATGATGTTTATAAATAAACAGTAATAAACATAATAAAATAAACAGTAAAGAAGAAATTGAATGTACAGTAGAATATTGAATATACAAATTACAAAATATTACAAAATATTGCACCAGGATGGATTAAAGTGACCAGAGTGATAAAAAAAGTGTTCAAGTATTGAGAGTCCAGAATGTTTGTGGGCTACTGGGAGGTCAGCTTGTTGTGCAGCCTGACAGCAGCAGGGAGGAAGGACTTGCGGTACCTCTCCTTCACACACCGGGGGTGAATCAGCCGGTGGCTGAAGGAGCTGTGCAGCGCTGCCAGGGTGTCCTGCATGGGATGGGAGGTGTGGTTCATCATTAATACTCGGTTCTGTGTTGTTTAAATATACTTGCATTCCCCTTAACTGGGGAATTTATTTTCAAATTGTCAAATCTCTACTATAACTATTAATGTTTCTAACCTCAAAACACTGTCTGAATATTATAAAAATCATTTGAATTTGTGTGATTTGTTTAGATTGTGGATTGTTTACACCACATGACCCCTAAACAGTTTCATTGCTCAATTCTAAACTTAACAGCCTATTTTGTTACATTCTACTAATTTAATTACTTATGCTATCAATATGTTTAAGAGCATTATTTAATCTCTTTGTCTATTTCAATGTTTTTAACACTATGCATCAGGTATTAACTACTGGTTTGTGCATGCAAGTGCTCTTTTGGGAGTATTTTTTTACTTTTTCATTTTTCTTTCTACAAATGGAATAGCTTCTTAAACAGAATTTGGTTCATGCATTTATAATAATAAAATGACAATGCATTATCCCCATTTGAGTCAGTGTGGCAGCTCTGGAAGGAAGCCTGAACACGTATTCAGTAGCACGGAAAGTACATGCACAGTAAATGTTATAAAATTATACATTTTGACCTTCTGTTTCCATCTCTCTCCTTCTTTAGTGTTTTCTTTACGGACGGAGTAAATGTGGACTGGTCAGGTTGGTGCTTCGATGATGATGAGGTCTTGGATCATTTAGACCCTGGAGATGAAGGGTTGCTGGAGGGCATCAGCCGATCTTTGACCTCCTGTGATATCCCCGGACTTTCAGAGCAAGAGGACAGGGATTATAGTCAAGTGTAGCTCTGAAGCTAAACATGATTTTCATGCTAAATGTAAAATTACGTTTGTGAATGTGATCTACAAAGGGCCAAATTAACAAGGACGGTAGTCTTCCTTTTTGTAGTGAAAAGCTGAAGCGTCTAAAAGACCAAAATAAACGTCTTTCCAGCAGTTTGGCAAAATTCTAGTTTTCCATTGACACAAATATTCAGTCGAAATGTGTGGCCAATAATGATTCTGCAATTAAAGCAAACGTAATGTAGTATTTTTTTTTTAAATAATACAATTTATTTTATGTAAATATAATTAAACATTATTTTTATACATGAGTAATACTTTCTCATTTCATTAACTTGTAAATTACAGATTGTGTATATAATGTAAAAATGTACCAGATGTATTTTTGTTAAATGTACTTTATTTGTGAAACATTTTATTCTCAATATTTTTACATAGAAACGCATCTTCACATACAGTAGATAATTCAAAACAGATACAACGCAAATAACACAATGACACACAACATTTCAAATTCAACAATACTGCTACAATGTCTGCTCTGAAAATAAAGTATTTACAAAGATTGTGCAAACATAAGTCTCCCAACATATTGCAGATATGAAGAGGATTGATCTCACTTCAGTTTAATTTCCTGCGATGAAGCTGCTTTAATGTCTTTAATTTTTCACTTGGTTTCTTTCTCTCTCCTCCCGCTCATTTGAGATAGTATGAACAATTGTCTCCAGCGCAGGGTACTGAAAGATCCTTTTCCTCTGAGGAAAAAGATTTGCAAAGTGTCATTCATTTTGTCTGATGTATGAAACATGTACATGTATCGCAATATCAACAGAGGCATTTGTTATACATAATTTCCATATTATATGAGGAATAATTTAATATGATTTATTGCAAGCAAAATTCTGGAATCAAGTGACATCTCGAAACAAAGACAATAATTTGAATAAAAATGAAATGTTAGTTACACAAAAACTCCGACACAAATACCTTCTTCCTCGTTTTTGAACAATTGAAGATACATTTGAAAATAAATTTCAGAAGATATTTACCCTTTGGTGGTTCTTGTACATCTGAGCCAAGATCAACAGCAGAACAAGGAGGAGAAAGCTGAGCCCGACCACGACAGCAGTGTTATGTGAGACACCCGCAGATTTCTGTCCACTTAGACGACCTGTGGGAAAACAATATAAAAACAGTCAGATAAAACCACAATATGATATTTTTGTAGTCATCAATGTCGAATTTTTTTGAGTATATTCATTTCACACAACAGAAACAGAAAATAAAATCAAGAAAAGAGAACTTACTCATCAGTTGAATGTGGTATGTTACATTTCCCAAAATGCCGTCTTTCCCGTGGAAACGGCATGCCCATTCGCCCTGGTTCTCCTCGGACACTTTGCTTACACTCAGTGTTTTCCCCTCCTGGAGGGACCCAACTGATCGGGTGCCATTGAGGTCGTAGACCACATGGACCCAATCATAGCTAGTGACCTCGCTTGTGTCTGTCAGTTGGCAGGTCAGTGTCACAGAGCCTTTGTCCTTCGATGGGATGCTGCTATGAACTGAGAGAGAAACCAAACAGTCAGATGTAGTGTTGATGACAAAAAAAAAGATGCAGCGCATTAAACATAAACTAAACCCATGTAAGCTTACTTTTGGCCACGACAAGCTGCATATTTCGAGTCAACCGTTGTCCTTCTATGCTGCCAGAGCATCTGTACCTGCCTTCATCCTCCAACCCGACTTCTTTCAAACTGGCAGATTGATCAGAGTGGAGCTGAGACAACAGCTTGGGCGATGAGAAAGAGACAGGAAGGCGACCGGGAGCAGGTTTAAAAAGAAACTCAGGTTTCAGTTTCTCCCAGACGGGATTAGAGGGGATCAAACCAGGGGAGAACACACAGGGGAGTGTGACTGCAGATCCCACAGCAGCATACACTTTAGTATCGTCTGTGGATGGGTGGATGACACCTGTGGGAGAAAAGGAGGGAAAGGGGGGAGGTTAAGAGAAAAAAGGGAAACCAAACTTAATTTCTGAAGATAATCTCTTTTGCTCAGAATCTTACCCTTCACCATCAGAGCTGCCGAAGCTCGCCTCTCTTTGCCCTCGTAGTCCACAACACAGGTCCAGTTTCCAGTCAGTCTTGCAGTTGCCTTTTCTCTCACAACATTGTCAGTGGTACCCCTGTTTGAGGCGATTCCAGTCCGAGGCACAAATGGGCTGCTGTTCAATGTCCACCTCACAGAGGCCGCGGGAGGCCACGGAGTCACTTTACAGCTGATCGAAACGTCGCTCCCCCATACGGGAACCAAGGAAGAGACGGACACTGTGAAGGATACAGACAAGGATGAGATTGTTGACATATATCACAGCGAATTTCTATCTAACGAGATTCTGTCATGATTTGTTCATAAATAATAGCCGCTAAAAAACAACCATCTTCACAAGGTGGATTTACTCTCGGCATGCCTCATTGCTGCTTTATCGATTGGTTATTCAGCTCAATATTCGCCACTGATGTAAGAAATTCACGGAATGGAGAAAACAACTGGGTTTCTTACCTTGAATGATTCTGAGCGTGACCACGTTTTCAACGACCTGGTCTCCATGTTCCACCCTGCAAGAGTAAACTCCTCCGTCCTCCTCCCTCACGTTGTTGATTTGCAGGCTGAAATCACCTTTTTCAAACTGGGAGTGGGGGCATATGAAGCGTCGTTGGGTGACCTTTGGAGACCAGCTAAAGCCCCAGAACTGCAGACCACTCCTTTGCTTTCTCCAAACAGTGCTGTGGATGGAAGGTGTCACAAACAATCCAGAGTCATCAGCATGTAGCTACATGTGGAGTTGAAGGAGGGCTGGGGAAGCTCAGGAGGGAGGGAGGCAATTTGTGGGATTTGTTGGTGTCTTACCCTTTGTTGGCTTTACTCCAGAGGACGGCGGGGACTAGCGGGTACAACGGGCTACATTTACAGGGTAGCAGTGCCCGAGAGCCGGCTTCAGCAAAAACTTCAGTTTCCTCACATTGAGCCGCTGCAGAAGAAACAACAGTATTTACTTTAAAAAGAAAATGTGCAAAAAAATAGATGCATCTCATGGAGATTTGTTCACCAAAGGCAACAAAAAACAGGGGGGAAAAAATAAATATTTACCTGTCAATAGAACAGTGATCATCACAAAGATGAGGTACTCCAACGGCATCATTTTCTTAGTTTTTTTTTTGTCCCTTTGAGCTCTGTTCCTTTCTTGAATCTCTATCTGCTCTGTTTTCCAATTCCAAGTCTTTCTTTGCTTAATGTGGTCCCCGATGTGTTTTGTGAGTTGAGTCAGTGAGGTATTTATATGAACCTGTGGGTGCCAAAAGGAGGCGGAGTGTTTGGTAGTTCCTCTGCTGATCATGTGACTTCAGCTACAAGCCTAGCTTTGATGCGTCGGTCTGTGTCAGCCTGGAAACTGTAAGATGTAAACAGGGAGACCCACTTCCTCCCACGGATTCTCTCTTCTTCTTTCCGTTTCCTTCTTCACATCAAATAAATTGTATAACGATATGTAACATTATTCAATTTGCAAACCAAAGCTTACCCAAGACACAAGAAAGCTATCAGATAGTTTGTACATACTGTATTTGTCCCTTAAAATATAGTTCCTTTTTTTTTTTGAAACGCTGAGCTCGAAATAAGCTGTATACTACTTTACAATTATTCTCCACACATGTAATGCATGTTACTTGTTTACAAATCACTTCAGTATTATTCCCGGAAGCTCCAGTTGTTGCTTTGAAACCGAAATGGCAAAACTGCAACCACCAAAGTCACCTCTCCTCCGTCACTGCCAGTCACTTGCGTTTACAACCACCGCTTAACGCACAGCTCTCATCCCAACCATCATCATCACCACCAGGTTTATGAGAATGAGGCCATTTAGTTAAATGGTATCATTTTTTGATGAACATTCGTGAAAGTGAATCATCACCTCCATGCTCGGTTCGGTTTTCCTTTTCGTCAATTCTGATACTGTCGCTGCAGTAGAAACAGACCTACACTGCAAGTCAAATGTTCGTTTGATAGCCTTCATTTGAGCATATTTCATTAAATGCAGTTTATTGCAAATATATTAAGATTGAAGAAATAAAGGTGGAAGTAGCTCAGGCTGTGTTTTCAATATGTATTGCCATAATTTATAAGTAGTTATCCCTGATTGTGAACACTCAACTAAATTTCTAAGTATATAATATATGCTAAATAGGGTTAAAGTGATACATTTTGATCACTGTAGTATATTTAACCTTTATAATACACATCTGTACATTCCTGTATTTTATACACCAGTACATACCTGTGTTCTGAAAATATCGTTTTTTAGAGATACATATTTTAAAGTGATAGATATGAAAAAAGAAATGTCACTAATGACAGAAAGGATAAGCTGATATTACTTTGCAAATGAAGGATGGCCTTTTTTACTCAAAGTCAGGCAATTTGCGTGTTTTTACAAAATAAATTGCTAAAACTTAACAAAAACTGTTATTAAATAAGGTTTGGAAAAGGTATGTAAAACGCAAAGCTGTAGACACATTGAGATATAGATTGTCACACAGATGGATGGATACACATGAGAATATGTGGGTGAAACCACAGAGCTGTTTTTCTTCATCTTGAGATATTTTCCCTGCTAACAACCACGTGACTGCTGGGTGAGATACTGTAAGTCTTAAATATATTTTATTTTATCCACCCAGAACTTCTCCTCGCCCCACACAAATTCAAATCAGTGTATTTTTTCTTATTGCTGTGGCTTTAGTTTAGTGTTTTCTTAACCAAAAAATAATAATTGTGAGGTGGTCTTTCCTACGGCAGATGTTTAGTCACCTTCACTGTATCTGAATATGAGGTGAAGGCTCTTTGAAGGAAAATGCCCCTCACATGGAAACAACTGAGAATAAGGGAATGCAGATAATTATGTTAATAGAATGAGTCGGAAAATAACCAAATCAGATTGCCTCTGTGGAAGATCAGATCGACACCGTAGTTTGTTCCTGTCAAGCTCTCGTATTATATCTGCTCTTGATACCGACACCGTTTTTATTTTTTAATTTGAATCAGCATTAGCCTTTTAATGAAAACATTGAGGCTTCAGACTTTCTGACAAATTGCAAACACTGCTGCGGTTTAATTTCAGTAACTGATTAGATTATTTCACATATGTGTAGGTGATGAAATGTAATGTTCCACTGTGTTTTACTGGCAGAGCACAGATTGAAATGCTGCTGTTTTTTTAATTGTGTTGTCAGCATTTTCAGCGCTGTGAAGATTAAGATGGAAACATGACTGTGTCTATCTGTACATGAGACATGTTTTTTTGTATTATGGCATTTGGTGAAATATACTGACTCTTAATCTTTTATTAACGCTTCAACAGATTTATTTTACTGCCATGGAACGAAAATATCTTAGTCGTGCGTTTCTGCAAATGTAAAAAAGTAAACAAATCCACTTTTCTTGCAGCATACTCTTTTTAGATTAGAGGGGCAAACTCACTGCACAGTTATAGTAAGACAGTAACTCTGCAAAGGCTATTGTAGTGTGGTTATGTTAAAGTTAAATGGAATCTCAGGGTTAATACTGTTTTGTCTGGTTTAAATTTCCACGCACTTAATGAAGCCTTAGTAATATTGAAATTAAGACGAAGATCAGTTTTGCTGCACTTGTTTCTTTGAAACTGACAAAATATTCCATCCTACTCTTTACAACAGTAAGACTGAAAGTATCAGTTTGCGTGTCTGACTTGACTTTCGCGTCCATCCGTGCGTGCATGTTCATGACTGTGCATGCATATCTGTCCGTTCGTGACGTGTCCAAATCTTCTCTTTATATGAATTTGATAATAATAATTTAAAGAAAATAATCATTTGACAGCATGATATCACACAGGTAGACTACAACAGTCCTTATTGGCTGGTCAGATGTATTTGCCAATATGGTTTGTTCAACGTTAGCAGCGTTTGCCAGTGCGATTGTAACGTCTGTAAGCGGATCCTCTTCTCCAAGTTGTGTTTGTCCAGAGTCATCATTCTGTAACAGGGAGCCACAATGAGGTCTTTGGGATGAGCTTGAAAGTCTCCTGCAGGCACAAAGTGTGGAGATCAGAAAACACAGCAAGGGACTATCTGAGTCAGTGCTCAAGCTCAATGTATGTTTCCAAATAGTCTCCTAAGGACGTCTGCTGTTGTTATCCTAATCATCTTTAGGGAAGATTTACCAGGAATCGTTGGCTTCAGTCTGGCTCGCCTAACTCACCAATCTTGCAATAAACAGAGTTTAAGACCACATTGACAGACAAAGTAATACAGAAATAAATAAAAATGGAGAAATAGGTTTGAGATACATATTTATTAATTAATGCCTTGTTTAATTCATGTTTACTTATTTATTTATGCTTTTCCATATCATTTTTTTCTGTACATATTTCAAAATGTATCTAGTCTTTTATTAATTTATTTTGTATTCTGTGTTTTTGGAAACAATTGTGTTTTACCTCTATCAACCCTCAGAGGCCTGCTAGTCCATGTCGTTGTGTCTTTGATCAAGACACTTAACCCTAATTGCTCACCGTTGCTGTGTCTGGTCTGCTGTATAGCATGTAAGCCGCTTTGGATAAAAGCATCAGCTAAATGAAATATAAGGTAATGTAATAAAGGGGTCTCCTTCTACATACACTGCACCTTTACAGCTATAACTTCACTAAAACTTAATTCTCTCTCTCTCTCTCTCTCTTTCTTTGTGCACACTCGTTAATGATGAATTCATGGGGCTATAAACTCTGGTAGTTGGCAGAAGACTAAACCCAAAGCACTCAGTTGCGTCTTTCTGAGCTCAGCTGCCTGTTACGCATTAGAGCCCGACCTCTGGTGGTCCACGCTGAGCACTACACAACCTCACATGAAAACACAGCATCATAGAAAGCACAGCATGGATTTTATGAATTTATCTGTTTAGTCAATTCAACTTTAAGAATGTATAATTTACAACCATGAACGTCCTCCTTTACCAAAACCTCTCTACTGGTGACAAAATAAGGTGCCAAGATTGTCAAAAAATGTGATGCTGCTCTTTGGAAATAGATAACACAGAGAAGGCATCTAACAGCTTTTTGGCAATACAATCCATATAATCTGTCAGATGATCATGAAATTATCTTCTTGTCAAACAACCACTCAGAATTAAGCATGTAAACGCATGACATTCAGAATCAGAATCAGAATCAGAATAAGCTTTATTGGCAATGTGTGTTTACACTCACATGGAATTTGACTCCGGTTACTCTCGTTATACACATTTACAATAAGCAAGATAAATATTCAGGTACCTTGTAAAGAAAACAGCAGACAAAATATACTTTGACATTATTCAAGCAGCTGTTTTTAACATTCGGAATATTAATATAGCAGCGGAAAACTCTTTGCAAGAAACTGATTTAGTTAACTGAATGTAATTATTGATTTAGTCATTTATTAACTGACCGCTTCTCTCGTTCCGCAGGTCAGTCCAGTTTGTGGCGGTAATGTGCCTCTGAGATGGTTTGCCAACCGCCAATAAGCACTGAAGAAGAAGAAGAAAAAGAAGGAAACCGGCGCAATGCATTGTGGGATATAACATAAGTAATATCTATGGTAAGATGGAGGCGGCCACTAAGAGCACGTCGAAGACTCAATAACACACTGTTAAGTGTTATATATCCGCTTATGGCTGACATGTACGTGTTGTTGTAACAGTTACGAAAGATTTAAGTGACACAAGGTCGCAGCTGGACGTGAAAACTGGTAACATTGTCCCCAATACTTCTTTTGATGTGGCTAGCTAATGTGCTAGCTAAAGCTAAGGGTCAATGTAAAGATGATTTAAAACGTTGTGTTAGAAACGTTGAAAACATAGATAATACGCATAGAATAACTTATTTGTAAACTGTAAACTGAGTACCTTTCATGTGAAGTTGATAGTTATTATGTTATTGTAGGAAAATGTCTGTTCTTGGAGCTTTACTGAAAGCTGGAGCGTCCTTCTGTCAGTCTGCTGGGACTCTGCTCAACACAGCCAGGACCATTTCTACCGGTGAGTAGATACTGCTACTGAGTTACATGTGCAGATAAACCTTTCTGTTTTTGTGTCTGTACTGTACAACACTTATTTACAGTAGTTGTCTTTTAATTATGCATGACCATACATTAAATGACAATCTCCGCCTGGAGAAATTAGGTCTTAAAAAAGCACAAGAACCGGACCCCATAAGGATGCAAAACGAGTCTAATTTCATCATAAATCAAAATTGGAACCCTATTTTCAGTCAAACACAAACAGGTTTATGTTGACTAATCAATTCATCAATTTCTACATGTGCAAACATACAAAAGATTGAAAGTACGTTTCTCTTCTGTCCAACAAAGTGAATAAGTGAATAATAATAAAGTGCAAATAGGTTTAAAAAACAAAAGACAAAAACAAATTAAGAAAAAGAGAGAAACATATAAGCAGTTATAACAACATAAATAACATACATTTGGAACTGTGAATTACTATGGATGTTAGCAGCAGTCAGACAGAGTTTAGCAGCATTTAGACATGTGTGTCTAAAGAGGACGGAGTGTAAAACGTGCTGAATACTGATGTGAAACAATGTGTTTTCTTTAGGTACATGCTGCCAGATAAGGATGCATGCCATCCCTCAGCTGAAGAAGGTGGACAGGTGGACTGAGAAGAGGAGCATGTTTGGAGTTTATGATAACATAGGCATCTTAGGTATGATTTTGTTAACGGATTCAGAGGTGTAGGGGAACCACAGTCATGGCCGATGCCATGTGTCATGATTAAATTTTTTCCAGAAAAGGGGGGAATTGAGAATCTGTGCAGTATGATACATTCTTAACAGCAGATGTCCTTAGGAGACTATTTGGAAACATACATTGAGCTTGAGCACTGACTCAGATCGTCCCTTGCTGTGTTTTCTGATCTCCACACTTTGTGCCTGCAGGAGACTTTCAAGCTCATCCTAAAGACCTAATTGTGGCTCCCTGCTGGCTGAAGGCTTTCAAAGGCAATGAAATGCAGCGTCTAATTAGAAAGAAGAAGATGGTGGGAGACAGAATGATGACTCTGGACAAACACAACTTGGAGAAGAGGATCCGCTTCCTCTACAGACGTTACAATCGCACTGGCAAACGCCGCTAACGTTGAACAAACCATACTGGCAAATACATCTGACCAGCCAATAAGGACTGTTGTAGTCTACCTGTGTGATATCATGCTGTCAAAGGATTCTTTTTTTATTATTATTATCAAATTCATATAAAGAGAAGATTTGTTTCAGAGCAGCATTCTTCCTGTTTTTTGGTTTATTGATTGTTATTGGACCAATTTTCCTGACAAACATATTCATAATGATAATAGATAAATCTCAGTGGCCATAAGATGAATAAAATGAGAACAATAGGAGAAAAAAGAAAAATACATGCCTCTGCTTTTTACTGTGATAGACTGAATAGTTAAATCTCTTCTGGCCTCCAAAGGTTGTCAACCACATAGACACAAACAAATGCTCAGCATACACAAACGTGTGTAAACAAGGTGCCAATATATTTCTGGTTGAATAGTGTATCTGATGTTTTTCTTTCCCTGAGGATGGTCATGTTTTTTGGTATGCTTTATTCCTCCAATGGCCCCTTTGACCTGAGACTTCCTTATTTTTACAGGCTGACTTGGCTCCTCTCACCTTTCAAATATGTGAGTTAAGACTCAAAATGGAAAAAGAGGTTGAGGTTGTAGGCTCAACTAGGTCTACTAAGAATGAAGAGTAATTATAAAAGCAAATGTTATGCAGGACGAGAAGGGATTGTGAGAAGCGGTTGAGTCAACACTCTTCACCAAGATTCTAGATGGTCAGCTAAAGGTCTTCACTAAAGGAACTGGCAAAACTGTTTTAAATTAGTTGTATCTTTGAGGACATACGAACAAGTAACTTTGCCTAAAAATGGCAAACTGTTTAATCAAACTATCCGATCAAAGTACTAAACAAGACCTCACATTCAATGCTCACTTAAACTTTATTAAGTTCGTCATTTTATATACATACAGGAAATTTCCAATCTGCATTTAACCCATCCTTAGCATTTTAGGAGCAGTGGGCTGCTGTGAAACGCAGATACATTTCCACCAGTACCCAAATCGTGGGGAGGTTTGACACCCAGCACAAGTTTCTGTGAATTCATGTAAAAGTGACATACAGTTAATAGAAAAGAAAAGATAACATTTTCCTTAATGTTAATGCAGTTGTTTGGATTATTCCCCCCAAATTGACTTATTTCATTCTCTATATAATTCAAAATAATTAATGTTAAAGCAGACCTCATGCAGTAGTTTCCTTGACATCTTCCTTCATTGTAGGATATGTTGTGAATGTTATATATGCTGCATTTTGCAACCTTTCAGACATGCCAAATCTATAGACTCCTTTATATATGGTCTCTTCCTCGTATATTAAATCTGGGATAGCCTGTGGCTCAGGTGTTTCCTCACTGACTGCAGTACATTTGTTATTCTGTCAACCTTCAAGTTAGTGCTGAAATGATTACTCAACAGAAAACTGTTGCAGATTACTAGTTGAAGTCATAAATTGGGGAAAATACACCCAGACATTGGGTCACAGCTTCTCAAAAATCAGGATTTGCTGCTTTTCCTGACAGTTCATTGAATATCTTTGGGGTTTGGACAAAACAACCAATTTTCCGACATAATTTTGGCTCTGGAAAAAAAACTATTCTTTAATATTTTGTCATTGTATTGACAAAGGATAATCCAAAATGAGCGCCTCAGAGATGGTTTAATGCCTGGTAGACAGTCTGGTCATTTTGTTGACGTATTTCTTGTGTATAATTAGTTAGTTAGATAGCCTTTAGTGACAAACAGCAGGAAAATAGTATGTTGCCTACCTTTGGAGGTACAATATATTTTTGTAGGATTAAGTATAGCTCTATAGCATTTGTATGGTGACACTGTTGTGATTGATATATATATATATATATATATATATATATATATATATATATATATATATATATTTTAAGGGTTCACATTGCTATTGCCACGAAGTGACAACTTTGTTTGGAACATTTTCTGTAAGCATTGTTACATGAAACCATTAGCATCTTACAAAGTAGCCAGCCGAACTGCAGCGTGCTAGTTCCACCATGCTTTGACGCTGGTTACAGAAAATAGGGCCATCTCTTCATCTCTAATATTATATATTCTAATAGTTCATATTAGCAACACTTTTCTCCATCTCTCGTATAGTTTAGCCTTCTGTTTCTTGTTTGCCTCCAGTCTTTCTCTTATTTGTTTTGGCTCCAGCTAACTCTGTGACATAATCATGACAATGTCAATGGATCTGCACAATAGAGTGAGTAATGAGGTCGCTCTCCCACTGTGGTGTTGACATAGCCGGGCCGCCACTCTGCACTAGTTTGCGCTGTTAGCACCGTTAGCCGTGAGCTGCTGGCTCAGCGGGCACGATGTTGAGAGCAGTGCTGAATAGAATAATAATTATCTTAATCTCACGTTTCACCTTTAAATAAAAAAATGTAAACATGGGAATGTAAGAAGCCGTAACATAATGTAATGTTAGTAGTTAAAGTAGATAGTAGTGGAGACGGAAATAGAAAATTAATGCTATTTTATTAATGCTATATAATATGCTCTTTACCCTGTATAAATCGGTCCCCTATTTGGGTCACCCCAGAAAAGAAAAAGTGTGGTCACGCCACTGCACTAGTAGGCATCCGCCGTACCGCAGTGTCGTCCTGCCGCCCTATCCGACAAAGAGAGCTGCAGTACTGCAAAGTGTGGAGGGAGAGAGAGAAGGGGGGAGGGGGGTACCGCACTGTCGTTACGAGTCCAAGTGAAGGCAGGAGGAGAGACGCATTATTGCAGTAGCCTACAGTGCCACAGCACTTTACACGGGCGCAACTACCGCACTTCCCTCAAGACGCACATCCATCCGCGCAGGGGGAAAAAAGCGAAATTGAGATAGAGGGAGGTGGGGGGGCAACCGAGACCAGAGACAGACAACTGATTTCTCATGACTGGACTTTCTCTTTTTTTTCTTCTTAATTTTAAAATTGCACGCATTTGCCATTAGCTTTTAGAAGAGGCAACTCAACAACCAGCCAATCAGCGCTGCGTCCTGCATCCTGGAGCAGCTCTGTAAGGAGTCCGCATCAACTGCATGCAGCTCTGCAGGATTATAAACGTCCGTGGACATTTCACTTGAATGGATTATAATTTAGAAGTACTTTTCTCCTGCGTCGCTCTCCTTTCACTTCCTGCTTTCTAGTCCTGTCATACAGTGAATTATCGCCCGGCCCGTTTACGTGTCCCGGTATATTGCGGTACTTTGGGTTTTTCCCCCCCCGTGATCTTGTTGGGTTATTTTTTTTCTTCCTCTCTTGTTGTACTTCAGACCTCCCTCTCCTCCTCAGATCCCTCACCCCTCCTCCGCTGCCCGTGAGTCAGTTCAAACAGCTGCATAGAAGATGTGAGTATTAATGCGGCTTTTCTGCTGCGCTCTTTTCGCATTAGCAAAATAAAAATAAAAATCTCAGTTCAGCATCTGTGGATAAATAGCCTTTATATTCAAAACAATATAATTCCTTGTATGTTTTTACATGGTGGGGTTCTGCTTGATGGATTTTGCTGACGCAAGTGAAATTTTCCGTTACACCATCACTAAATGATGTATTCAGGGGTTGACTGCTGCCACTGTAAAGCCTTGGAGATACATTTAGTTTGTTATGGTAATTTTACTCTACAGATTAAAAAACAAAATACTTTTGTTACACAGCATATTGTAAGTCAGAGGATTTGAGGTCACTATCATCACTTGCTCTTGTCGAATGAATGATGGTTCATGAGGTTAAGACATTCTTGTTCCTGATGTGCAAAATTACGTTTTTGTCCTGCAGTGACTGTGACTTGTACTGAACTGTCCATCTGGCAAATTAGCTTAATTTTCTCCTCGATCTGTAAATCTTTTCCTCAGCATTTTTCCTTTTACATTAAAATGAAGTGCTGTCTACATGCCATAAACATGCCTCAGTTCATCAAAAAGGTCCCCTTTTATTCCAACTTTAATTCCTTTTCACCTTCCCTGTGCTTCTTCTCAGGTCTGCCCCAGATGCTGCTGCCCCAGCTGGAGCTCCAGGAGCCCCTGGTGCCGATGGCGCCCCAGGCGGCGCACCTCCTGGCCCACCCAATACCTCCAGCAACCGCAGGCTACAGCAGACACAGGCCCAAGTCGAGGAGGTGAGCTGGACGAGGCTTAATATATTATCTGCAAATGGATTTCAACTACTTATTTACTGAAATGTATGACATTTCACTTCCTTTCCTTTAACCTCACTTGTCATCCTCTTGTCTCTCCTCTCCATCGCTGCACTCATCGGTTTCATCCTCGCCACTGTGGGCTAGGTGGTGGATATCATGCGGGTGAACGTAGACAAGGTTTTGGAAAGGGACCAGAAGCTTTCAGAGCTGGATGACAGAGCGGACGCTCTCCAAGCCGGAGCCTCCCAGTTTGAAAGCTGCGCAGCTAAGCTAAAGAACAAGTACTGGTGGAAGAACTGCAAGGTGGGCACATTAGTGTGACTCCATTAAACTCATTGTTGTTACTGAAAGAAACTCACAATGTAACCCGGGTCTGAATGAACAGTATTCCTATTTGTATGTGGTGCAAAGATATGTACGTACATCGAGCTCGTAGGCTGGATAGGATCCTCAGCTCATTTATTTTAACACATTGAACTGTTCATGCTAAGGTGCGCTGGGGCGAACGCACAGTGTCTGTTCTGTTATCCTGCTGTCAACACACTAATCTGTTAATGAGCTGCTGCTAAAGCAGATGCTTTGGGGGAAATGGGTTAAAGAAGTCTCTTACTGTAGAGTTTTTACTACAGACTCAGTGTATTACATGTTTTGTTTTGTTGTTCAGATGCAAATCCTTTCAATTTGCAGGCATTGAACACAGTTACAGTCTGTCTAAAATTCCTTCATAACAAAAAACCTGTTATAGTAAATGCTATTGTTTTCTCTTCTCAGATGATGATCATGATGGGAATCATTGGAGTCATTGTGGTTGGAATACTATTCTGTAAGTAGCATCTGGATACTAATACAATATTGATATATTGATTGACAGGCAGATCATTTGTAGGCTTTTATAAACAGATAGCATTCTTTAAAAAAATCAGATGATTGTTAAGTGTTTTTATCTCAGCAGCAGAGGAACATATATATAATTCTCATTTCTCTGTAAATGACATAGTGATGCTGTTAACTTTGACAGGGAATTAAGATACAGAGACAGCACCAATCTATTTGTATTTCTGCCCTAACAAGCCCATGTCTGGCCTGCATGCATCTACTCAATGTTTTTACAACTAATGACAGTAATACATGGTTTAAATACTAATTGAACCAGTTATTTATTAAAAACAATCCTGTAAACACTATACAAGACCGAGAGCTTGAATGACGGTTCTCTCCTCTTTTTTTTTTTTACTTTGAATGATGTATTGCCAGATCCATTAGACTAATGACTTCCTCTCCTTCATTTGCAGTGTACTTCTTCTACTGAGCTCAGCCAATCATTAAAGATGGATATGGACTTAAGAATGATATGAGAGGGAAGAGAAAAAAAGATACCCAAGCGCCACTCCTCCCCTTTTATCCGTCCTCTCCTTCTTCTCTTCACACAGTCTTCCATCAAACCATCTTGCACTTATACATGACAGTAGTGTTTATAGGTGTCTCTGCTCCCTTTGTCCCCCTCTTCCTCCCTTCTGATTGCTTTCTTCCACTGTTTTGGTGTTACGTCTCACTCACTCTCTCCTGTCTCTGCACCTCATGTATTATTGAAGGACGCAGCAGGCGGAGTGAAACAGCAAGGGAAGGAGGGAGAGAGAAAACTCTTGTGACATGGGAACACACAGGGCTACGCCCTCCGAACGGAGCGATGGGGGGTAAATGTAAAATGTACAGATGGTGAATGAGTGCAGGGAGGTTGAACGAGAGTTTGCAGTCCTTTCTACCCCGGATACGCCAAAGCTTGTTCATATTTCCTTTTTTGAGAGTCCTACATTTGTAAGTTGATACTGACATGCCTAACTAGCACACCCCTTCTTTCACAACTGCTACCATCATTGCTACTTACTAACACATGGTCATGTTAGATTAATAATAGGAACATCTCTGACGTATGTGCGTGTGTGTATTTGTGATCCAAAACATTATCTAGCCCAAAGCTTTTTCAGAGTTTAGCTGGTTTATATTGGTTACTTTTTTGTTTCCTTTCCTGCCTAACTTTCTACGATGTTCAGTAACAACAATGAGGGAAATACATTTTAAAAGGGAAAACAGACTGTGTGAGAGTATAAGGAAAGGAATAAGTGTTTCAGGGGAAAGTAGTATACAATTTCCCCCTGTATAAATAAGACAAACTTCTGGACTGATAAACAAGTATTGATAAAGTAGTTGTATAGCTATGCTTCATTTCACCTTGGTTTTTGTACCACAGGCAGAGGCATAGTAGTACTGTTATGCTTAGTGGCATAGTGACACTCACAGCAGGAGAAACTGACAAGCAGCCACTAACAGACAATCTACTGTACACAGGAAGTGACCCAGAGGAAGGTCTCCTCACTCGGAGCGGACAGTCACAGCCATAGACAGATGAATGTGAAGCATCACATTTAAAAAGAAAACAGATACAAATGCCAACTTGTTTTGGAAGTTGTGCAGATAAAGTTTGATTGTTGTTTAAGTTGACCTGACCTTCAAAAAAGCAGGAAAATGAGAGAAAGGACATGATTTAGAAACCAAGAGCCACCTCGGCCATCCCGTCCCCCAACCACGTCACTCACATAAAAAAAGATTCACCTGCAGGAAATGCAACCTGAGTTTGTTCCTAACTTGCATGGCAAACCGTTTCCATAGTTTTGCCTATTTGTGTGATCTGTGTATCTGCCATTTCTGAATCTAACTGCCGATTGTACATTTTTCTTTTGTTAGTGGTTTCAATGATCTGTGTATAATGTCTTTCTGATCTGATAATTACTGCTTATGCAATGCAATGATGCTAAGGGGTTGCCAAATTTGTATTTATTTATTAATATTCAGAGACCGCAAACAACTCCTACTATAGTTAACTGCTAAAACATGTAATATTGTATGGATAGAACAATAGTGCACATATGTCAGATTATGCTTCTGAAAATGTGTTTATAAATTCTTTCAGGTTTTTGGGGCGGGGTATTTGGATGTAAAAGAAAAGCTAGTTTTCCTTTCTTCGGACTAATTTTGAGATTTGGTAAAAATAAAGATGCATAATTGTAGCAGTTAGCTATAATCATCTGATGATATTGTGTAACAATATTATTAGGTAATTACCACATGAGATATAAGAACATGTTTTGTGATTTACAACCTGAAAATGCAGTGAGAAGATGCAACTGTATTTGAGAAAATAAATGCATGCTTAACACGTTTGCTGATGCCAATAAATAAATCATCAACAGAACCTGTGTTATATTCTCTTGACATCATTTTGAGCCATCTTAGAACAACTTATTACAATATACAGATTCTTGATTTATCTACAAGAGAGATGTGATAGGTTTCTAGATACAATACAAGAAATGTACTGAAATTGATAATGTCAAATACCTAAACAATGCTGCAGAGTCATAAAATTGTTCATTGTGAAAAGTAAAATACTAAATTAGTAACAACACACACAGAAGCAAACCATAAAAAAGAGGCTACATTTAAAAAAGCATACCAAATAACAGTGCAAAAGAAACTATCATCTCTTAACATCAAAAACGTCTGTGAGTAATTCATGTGCAACAAAAAAAAGAAGCTTTTAGACAGAAAGTATAGTTTAGGTTTTAAGATGTAATATATTACAGGTGGGGCACACCAGGGGAAAAAGCCAAGCAGACCCAGCTCAGGGAGGTGACAGAGGGAGTGTTCAGGTGCTGCAGCCACATACTGGTCACACCTGCAGCCCATCAGGTAATCAGAGCAGCAGACGGTCAGCCAGCTTCTGAGCAGCAGCAGCAGACAGGCTGCAGAAGACCAGGAGGATCTTATGAACCACTGGAGACTGGCAGCATTGAGCAGGAGGTAATCAAAGAGGACTCCTCTCTCTCTAACCACACAGGACGTGGAACGGTCTTGTCTTGGGAGGAGGCTGAAGGCCAAAGACCCCCAACGGGGGGAATCTTTAGTTTGAGTTTGGCCCCATCCCCTTTACCCCAATCTCTTTATGAAAGGACACTTGTTGTCTCGCTGCCTCTGAGGCTCCTGTTTTATTGTGAATCTTGTCTGCATGTCCCCTGGGTTGTCACACAAGCAACAGAAACGCAATCTCCAAATGTGCTTACTGCAACTCTACATGAGTAAGATGCCACCAAAACTACCAGACAGCAAATTTATAAAGCAAACAAGAAATACAGCTCAAAAGTAAAATATATTTTTTCCCCCCAATTTTTTTTTTCAGCTCAGTAGAAGCCTAGAACTGGTGATGGCTTCTAATAAAAACAGTAATAATTTACAGACTCACAAATGACACAAAGAAAGTCCCTCTGGGCTCAGGTTTAAGTCAGGATTATCTTCTAGAATACATCCTACTGACTTATCTCATGACCTGGTAGAAGAAAAGCAAAGTGACGAACAGGAAACCCAGAACCCACCAATAGGAACCTGTAGAGTGAAAGACACAGAACAGGATGAGGGATTTGTATACAGTGTTGACTATAAGTACAAGATACAGTATGTAATACAAATCAACTATCTCATAGCAGGATTTCTTTGTGTGTTATTTCTATGTGCCTCGCAGCAGTTAAACATCGCCACACATTAATACCTGGTTGTGGTCCTTCTACCACCAGACTGACGGAGAGAGGAGTGGCCAGGGCTGGGTGAGACACCCTGCAGGTAATTTTAGTCCCCGGGGAGACAGTGGAGGGCACAGAGAGATGAGATGACAGGGAATACGTCCCGTCACCATGCTGCCGATGGCTGGACAGAGAGCCCTGATCTGGAAGCACTGTGGGCTCTGTGTCTGCAGGTGAGAGGGATAACCACTCCATCTGAAAGGCAGAAGACGGCAGATAATTATGACCTGTGAATCAATCAGTCAAACTTGATTAGTATAGCATTTTTCATAAAAGTAGGTGCATTTCAATGTGCTCTAGAACACACCCGAGCGTCCAGTGGATAGTACTTGGTGCAGTGACAGCTCAGCGTCTGGGGGGACTTTGTCTTCAAAACCAATTTCTCCTCTGAGAGTGAAACATGAGGTGGTTCTGAAACAAAGAGAAGCAGGAAATGAAATGAAAGACAGTCAGTGGATTTTTCTGAATTGAGAGATTAGGGTCAAACTTACGAATAACCTTGAGTTGAATGACCTGCTGGGCGTGGAAAATGCCAATACTGACGGTACAGATGTAGGTCCCCGCGTCCAAAACCTTCAGCTTGGTCAGAGTCACAGAGGCGTTACCCTCTCCAACAACCTGGGAGGCATCCATGCTGGATCCCTTCCTCTCTGCATGCACTGACGACAGAAAACGAAACTTGAAATGAAATTTACAAAACTATCTCATCTCAAGATCTTCTTACTTGCTCGCTTTGGAGCCTTTGACCATAGTAAGAAAGCATTTTATTTCACATACACTCGTTATTCACGTAGATCGGTACTGCTCTCTTCTTGTCCTCTTGCATTTGTGTATTTCATGCAGTTTTCTGACATTTAGCTCTGGCTGCTAAAAGTATAGTCTAGATAGCCGAAGAGCTTGCAGTCAAACAAAATAATCCAACAAAGTCAATGTTTAAATGTTAATGCCTTTGAGTTATCCATTCATTATGTGATACAGATAAATTCATTTGTGAGGTAATTGACCAGACAAACTGATAGGACTAGTAATAACAATTACGAAACTCATAAAATCAAATAAAAAGTAGTCATTTTATCCGTTATATTGTCTGTATTTGTCTCCGTAACCTCATTCATATAGTAGGTATTGTGGTGTGACAGCTAATTTCCTGATGTAATGTCATGATAATTAATGGAAAACATTTGAAACATTGAAAATAAGTGTACTTTTCCTAATGCATTATCTTAGTCTTTGATCAATGTTTAACATGTCTGACTACCACAAATATGTAGAGTTAAAGTTTATTTTGGTTCATTGCCAAACAGCCACTTGACAAGACTCATTTTGTGATTGTGAAATCAACGCCTCACTATAAATTAGTTTTTTGAGTCTATATGAATGTGTATATTCATGCCATTGAAGCCACTAATGTACGATCTTCAACAGTATCAGTGCTGTCACTCTCAGAGCCACAAGAAGCCGCCTTCACCTAAAGACCCGGGATGAACCAGAAGAGGTCGGACCTGTTTACACAGCACTCACCTACTGTGCTCCCTTCTGCCTCATCCAGCCTAGTCATCAATTCGAGCACTTTCCACCCTTTTCCCCTGTGTTGCAGTCGCCATTCAACGGCCACTTCCTGCGCTAAGGGTATCTTCTGCTGCTTGAAGCCACAGTTGAGGATAACGTCGCCTCTCAGAGGGGCAGACACAGACTTTACGAGGGAAAAGACCAGGAATATCACTGAGGGACAGAAAGGAAAGACACAAGTAGTGAGAATGATAATGTGAACGATTCAATGAGAAGATGAAATTATTAAAGGAAAATATTACCACTAAATCAAAAAAACATATTCCTCTTTTATATCAATTTAGATTGTTTTGGTGCGAGCTCAACAAAAAACTCAACATCAATGTCTTGCAACAAAGTTTGTGGGTTATTTAAATAAACCAGGTCATGACTTAATATTGCTGTTGAGCTTTTCAAATGAATTTGTATGGCGATTTGAGCCCCATGTCATACAGTCATTATATTGGAGAGAATGCAGACATCTATGTGTCCGTCTGTCTGACAAAAAAAGCACTCCAGGTAAGAGGAAAAATATGTATTTTGGACTTTGTGGTGAACTATCACTGGATCTCACCCTCAGTCAGAAGAGTTCCTGACTGGCTAAGAGGCAGACCCAGTTTGTTTTGTATGAGGGTGGACTGGTCCTTCTCCACCATCAACGTCTGCAGAATCAACGCGGTGCTGAAATCAACTCCCTCCACATTAAGAGACGCTATAAAATAAGCTGATCCTGAACTTTCCTGGGTTCCACGAGGAGAGTAACGGCTTATTTCGCACATCACCTCCTGCTCATTGCAGTCCGCATGGAGCAGCACATGGGCATTGGGGATCTCAGGTGATGACACTGCCACAGAGGGATGAGAGGAGAAGTTCAACACAATGTTTTACTTTATATTACAGCAAACTTAATACGTAGGGAAGGCAGGGAAAACCTTTAACTTCGAACAGGATGGCATCTGGGTCAGGGATTGAAGGCGGGACATAAGGAGTGAGTGTTTCAAGTGATTCGTCAGAGGCCACAGGAACATCTCTTAAGACAAGAGTGGCTGGGGTCCGTGTGAAGAGTGTGCCACCTCCCATTCCACCAAGTCCGACTCCCTCCTCCACCAGGGTGCAGGAAAGTACCACATCTGCAACCCTGTCAGCTGAGAAACAAGGGTATGCAATGAAATAGTAGAGCTTGACAAATTTTAACATTCTGAAAAAGTTGACATTCTTTAACACATGACCAAATATTAGAGCCATTTCAGTGGTTCTGTCCAGGAAATTACAAAGCCAAAATAAGCTCTCTCAGACACTGTGACATGAATACTTATCTAAAAAGTGTTTTACTGAACGTGATCATCTTAAGGTCAATTTATTTCCGTCATTAGTGCTGCATCAATATGCAAAGATGAACGCTCTTACCACAAACGCACGTCAGCAAGTATCCAAGCACAATCACTGTAATCACCATCTCGTTTTCGCGTTTTAATAAATTAAGAGTGCTTAAGGAAAAATTTCACGTTAGACGGCTACGGCGACAAAACAAAGTGAAACAACTGTCGTGAACACAAAAGCATCACCGCACTTTCACTTTTGATTTCAACAACTAACAGCAGCTCATTGCATCGCTAGTCCGGGTATTTACAGCTTTTCCTTCTTCACATCCACGAAGCACAAATTACTTTACGGCAAGCAGGCTGATGTCAAATAACCCAATAGTAAACTATGAGGTAGACGCCAACAGGATCTTTCTCGCTGACGGGCGCATGCGTATAACGCTGCAGTGGAGGAGAGAAAGCGAAAGTGAGTGGAACACGATCGTCCAATGAGAGAGGACGTTTTGTATATGAGCACAATTTGTAATAATGTGTGACTAAAAATAAATATTTCAAAGAATAGGATCCAGAGATATTTACCTCAGGATCTGGTGTAGCACGGTAAACACGGCTCTAAATGAATGATAATGTTGCACCATATCTGCTGGATATTTAAATGCATGAAATCAATGCAGTTCTCCAGCATTAACATGTTGATTGTCTACTATGCTCTTACCTCAGGGTTCTATGCTCTGACCTCAGGGTTCTATGACCTCAGGGTTATGCTCTGACGTCATGGTTCTATGCTCTGACCTCAGGGTTCTATGATCTCATGGTTCTATGCTCTGATCTCATGGTTCTTTGCTCTGGCCTCAGGGTTCTATGCTCTGACCTCAGTGTTCTCTGATATCATGGTTCTATGCTCTAACCTCGGGGTTCTATGCTCTGATCCCAGGGTTCTCTGACCTCAGGGTTCTCTGACCTCTGGGTTATCTGACCTCATGGTTCTCTGATCTCAGGGTTCTATGCTCTGACCTCAGGGTTCTCTGTTCTCAGTGTTCTACGCTCTGACCTCAGGGTTCCATGCTCTGATTTCAGGGTTCTATTCTCTGATCTCAGGTTTCTATGCTCTGATCTCAGGGTTCTCTGATCTCAGGGTTCTATGCTCTGTCATCAGGGTTCTATGCTCTGTCCTCAGGGTTCTATGTTCTGAATTCAGGGTTCTATGCTCTGACCTCAGGGTTCTATAGTCTCATGGTTCTATGCTCTGACCTCAGGGTTTTATGCTCTGACCTCAGGGTTCTATGCTCAGACCTCAGGGTTATCTGATATCTTGGTTCTATGCTCTGTCCTCAGGGTTCTATGCTCTGACCTCAAGGTTCTATGCTCTGACCTCAGGGTTCTATGCTCTGACCTCAAGGTTCTATAGTCTCATGGTTCTATGCTCTGACCTCAGGGTTCTATGCTCTGACCTCAGGGTTCTATAGTCTCATGGTTCTATGCTCTGACCTCAGGGTTTTATGCTCTGACCTCAGGGTTATGCTCTGACCTCAGGGTTCTATAGTCTCATGGTTCTATGCTCTGACCTTAGGGTTCTATGCTCTGACCTCAGGGTTTTATGCTCTGACCTCAGGGTTATGCTCTGACCTCAGGGTTCTATAGTCTCATGGTTCTATGCTCTGACCTTAGGGTTCTATGCTCTGACCTCAAGGTTCTATGCTCAGACCTCTGACCTAAACCACGTGTTTCAGCTCATGTCTCCTCTCTGTTAACACCATTGTTGGGCAATTCATTAAGGTGTTAGGATTCTGATCACATTTTTATTTTGCTGTGCCTTAATTTTGGATGTGAGTCGGTCAGGCTGTTCTAAAGATCTGTGCTTTGTCTCGTGGTGGCGCTTCACAACGGTGCTTTTAATATCGCTGAACATGAGACATCCTGCTTTCGAACTGGTTGTGGGAATAATAAACATTCTTGGTTAAGCGCACATTTCTCTTTTTGGAGCGCCAAGTGAAATAACTTCTCTGGCTCACTTTTTCCATTGGTTCTCTCTCCTGTCTCTCCCGTGTGTGTGGATATCTCACTCGAGTCGAGGGCGACACTTATCAGAATACACACATGTGATTGGCCAAGTAGGATCACGTGAGATGATGTGCAATGCCTGCAATTGGTCGGTGTGTTTCCTGGACTGCTTAACGAGAGCCGTAAATGCTGCGCCGGTTAAATAGAAGTGATCCATGAAAATGTGATTGGTTTTCGGTCCAGGATCCAGAGACAACGGTGTCTGTGTCCGGAACCAGACCACGGTCCGCCTGTTAGTGACCCCTGTACTATGTTGTTTGTAACTCATAACTTCCCCGCTCTCTGCTTTAAAAACCTCAGCTGACAATCCCAAAGAATAAGAGAGGAGATGTGTGAATAATCATGCAAGAAAAGTTTGTATTATTTAACTTTATTCAAAAAATCAGTATGACATTTATTTAATAGTTTTAGGAGTTTTTTTTAAGTTGTTCAAATCATTATTTGTATGTGATCATTGTATCTTATTTCATAGCTTTTTTGTGACATTGAATGCATTAACAATGCAGAAAGAGTATATTTTGAGCAAAATTAGTTCTCTATTTTTATCATGTTGTAATGAATTACTGTGAATTTCAGTTCTCCTGCATCGTCTTGTTGATCCAGTTTGTGTAGTGGCTGACTTTGGTGTAGACTCCATATGTTCCCATCTTTCCACAGTCAATCCCCCAGCTGACGATCCCAGCCGCCCAGAACCGTCCATTGTCTAGCAGGGCGTAGGGTCCTCCACTGTCACCTTGGCAGGAGTCCTTCCCCCCTTCAGGGACTCCAGCACAAAACATGTTCTCTGTCAGACTTGGTATTGAACCTCCTATCTCCCTCTTCAACTTACTGATTGAATTACTGCATGTCTCCTGCATCACCACAGGGAGTTGCACAAACTTCATCTTATTTGTCAAAATCTGTATTGTCTTTTGTTCAACAACAATTTCTGTTATTCCAAAACCTGACACCAGTCTGAAAAAAAGGTAGAAGAGAAAGTCATATGGTTAATTCAGTAGAAAAAAACAAAGCAGTCTCCTGGTCAAAATTCATATGGTCCATGGCAATGGCCCCTTCCCCACTTCCTACGCTTAACTTCTAACGCTCATGCTCAGATCAAAACCATCTTCTCAACATCACACCTGTAAAGTTTCATGAATCGTGCACTTTTGTGACACTATCGCAACATAAACATAAAAATAGCAATTAATAATACAGCATAGTTAAATGAAACCCAGCAGTTGAACATACCCTATCTCGCTAGTGATGTATGTGGCGCCCTCTGCTGGCAAACATATTGGCATAACGGATGAGCTGAATGTGATTGAGTCTTGCGTTTTGATCAAGGCAATGTCATGGTTGTAGTCTACACGGTTGGGGTTATTGTATTCAGGGTGAATGTGGACTGAGGAAGCCAACGCAGGAGAGCCCAACGTGTGGTCAATCTCAGTAAGTCCCATGTAAATCTGAAAATCAACAGCATAAAAGGAAGTAAATGTCAATTTAAAAATCAAGGAGGCCATGGGCATGCAGAAAAGACCTGTAGTAGCACACTTACCTGTACATTCTCGGATGAAACTGTATTTCCCTCTTGCATCACAACATGAGCAGCAGTCATTATCCAACGGTCTCCAATCACCATGCCTCCTCCTCCTCTTCGTCCATCTATATTCACTAGCACTTGCCAGGGGATGGTATCTTTTGGAGTTTCACTGCCTCCAATGATCCTTTGAATGCCTGTGATGCGTTGTGTGGGCTTGCCACAAACTGGAGGGATACAGGCGTACATGTATTTATCAAATTTCACACAAGTACAAGCTTTGTCATCCAATTAAGATAGATTAAGTTGTGCAGGGTTTTATTTTTTGTAATGGAAGGCAATACCTGCTATGCATGTTGGACTGATAACAATATCGTTGTTGGGTCTCCACTTTCTGTCGGCCTCACAGGTGAAGACAACTAGAGAGCAGGGAGTTTGATGTTAATCTTTATCTTGAGTGATGGAGAAGTTAATCCAGAGTGTGTCAGTACACCTTGACATCACTGTTGGATGGGTTACAGGTGAAACAGTGCACACTTCTAAACACACACATCGGTTATGCTTGGAGGGCAGTGAAAGTTATGTTATGTTAAGTTGGTGTTAAGTTACTTTTTAGTGACCAGTAGCTTTGCATGTTTTAGCTCATTTACAACAAATCAAGTATATGTTACACCACAAGTAAAAAATAATTCTCACAATGTGCTTTCAAAATGTATATAAATTAAATGCTATTTAATTTCTGCACTGGATTGAAAATAAATCTGTTGGGAGCATAACGGTGCGCTAACAGTGCGCTAACGGTGCGCTAACGGTGCGCTAACAGTGCGCTAAAGGTGCAAACTATGCTGATAGATCACTGTTTACCTGATGGAAGTGATGGAAGTGGAGGGTGGGTGCTACACTTCTGTGATGACGCTGCTGGCGTAACCGCCATATGAGAGCAGTGCAGAGCTGTGGCAGTGAGCTAGCAAGTGGGGCACGCTCACATCCACAAACATGCCCTAACATGCGCTAATATGCACTAATATGCACGTGTGGCCGACTATGTCAACATAGCAATGAGAAGCTCGGACAACAGATAATTAATTCTCTGCTCAGTTTCACATGACTCCAATATATCTCATATATCACATATAGTTATTCGCTGCTATATTAATGAAAACCAATGGTTGGTGGGAATGGTAGGAAAAGTCTAAACATTAAAGAAGACTATGTTAATATCTCACCATTTATACCCCCAAGGAGAGAGTAAAACGGTTCATTACAGTGATACTGGACAACAGATTGGTACTGATTCTGAAAGCCAGACAGGAAGGTCACCCCTCCATTCAGCAAAGGTTCAGGTTCTCCACAATCAATTACTGCAGAAGAACAAAACAAAGACAAATTACTATTTAGCCGGTAACTCAAACATGATCAAGACTTTAGTTGTAGTTAATCCCAATTCAGATTCCATTAATTTTAGAATGAGTGTTATGTCTGAGCTTAAAGGTAACATACTCTGGCATTCTGGCAGAGGGAGGTGCCACTTTGAATTGCTTTGGCACATGGTAGAGAAACCCTCGATCTCCTGACCATCCTGACAGGGAAAAGAGGGGAACTGATCATCAGCCAATAAAGAAGTTACCTCTATAGACATTGTATGAAAGAGTGACATTTCATCTAACCATCATCAGCTTGTATCCTTGGTCACAGCGCACAAAGATGTGGTCTCTGTAGAAATATTCGGTCAAGATAGGAGTGACCCTGCCTTTAACCATATTACCGGGAAATGGACACTTTACTCCTAGAAACACCATGGACAAGCAGACATGTGACATCCGCTGCATACATAGTAACCAACTGGTGGAAAATGTTTTGACGATCAATAGCAGTTTAATAGCTCATCGGCTCTCTTCTGCTCTCATTCCCCTCGCTCGCTCACTGTGTGTGCTGTAGTCCAGGCTCCAGCCTTGGCTCAGGCCTTCATCATCAGCGTGGTAGTCCAGTCTGACAGTGTTGGAGTTTGTGTCTATCAGACCTGGACTCTTTCCACCACACAGCTTCATGGGCTCTCTGTCTGGGATGGTAATCTTTAAAGAGAAGAGTGCACAGCTCAACATTTAACATATCTTTGTATGCTCAGTTTGTTTCCATCTATTTATACAGCTGTTCGTTATTACCTGCAACCAATGATGGAGACAGTTTGGGCCTTGCTCAGTGTCCACGCTCTCAATGTGGAAGATGTCCGTGAAGTTAAGAGCGACAGTGAAGCCAGGTTCTACAGAAATAATGTACTGACAGGACACAGTATAAGGCGGGTTCGGGTATCCCGGACTGAACAGATGTCCCTCTAGCTCATCAAATATACCGCCGCCGCAGGATACTGGGAAATCGGTAAAGGAACATTCAGGTTAAATTCAATCAGGTGCTCCCATTGTGCTTCCCGTTCAGTGGCTCATTCATCAGAGGCTTAGCTACCAGCAATACATGGCAATGCTAAATTTACTCTGGTCTGTGTGATTCTGCACAATACTCACACACACAGCTGCGCTGGTCAGGCCGAAGCTTGTAGCCGTGGTGACAGGCACAGAGGTATGAGCCAAGGGTGTTGAGGCAGATCTGAGAGCAGAGAGGACCCGAGCCATCTTCAGGCTCTGGTGCAGAACACTCATCTACGTCTGATAACGAAAGACACGACTAGTTAGTGGGAGGTTGTTCAGTTGTGGAAGAGTGAAGTGACAGAACATATTAAAGTGAGACCTGTTGCCTGGTACTGTGCAGAGAAGCCCACATTTTGATGGCGCTCTGGGTTGTTTCCATCCGTTTGGAATATCAGGGTGAGTCTGTTGCCTGGAGACAGGATGGGCTGGCTGCCAGGGTGATGCCCGTCAGCCGAGTTCTCCTGGCCACAAAACTTTCCCAGGATATTTGCATCATAGAGCAGCTGAGGGATCATAAGAGGGATCACATCTTCAGTGAAAAGGTTTCATACATGCAGCACTTATAAGCAGCCAAATCTATTGCAGTGTTGCAGTTGAGTCACCAAACCTCGAGTCAAAGCTGCATCTGGATTCTTTGAGTCCCAGTCTGAGTCTAAGTCTAATCTATATTTTCATTTTAGCAATAGATCAAATCATTATGTGTATAGGGGGTCACTCGAATTGACAAATTATCACCAGACTCTGCAATTCCCCTCAGATCCAGAGTTTTTTTTAGTATCTTTCAGCTCATTGTTTTGGTTTATTGGCTTGCAAATCTATGATCAACCTATGTTTCAGCAGCAGCAGCTCTAGTGACCTAGTGAGTCTGGTGGCCTGAAGCACAATTCATTTAGAAATGTTGTGTTTACAGCCCATTGTACTGCCTCCAAGTGGCATTTGAGTTGAACTAAAATTGTAAACTGAGACTTGAAGAGGAACCCCCATGTGCTCCGCCTGTGACCAAGCAAGACCAAACCTCCAAAAACAAAAACAAAATGCTGCCTGCCTCCTTGTGAGATCACTTCCAATGAGAGACCACTGTACCATGCAGCTGAGATACACCAAAGCATATTGTGTTTTTAAAAGCAAAACATGGAGCTGCAGGCTCTATGTTAAGTCGTCAATATTCAAGCCTGTCAAGTTGTCTAAACTCAAGTCATACTTTAGTTCAGAACTCAAACACCACAACACTGGTCTTTTGTTTGTTTCATATGTGTTGAATAATATCTGACTGTGAGGGCGTCGTAATAGCAGCCTGCAGAAGCTTCAATGTCCAGGTGCGTGAAGGTGATTTGGATCTGGTACCCCTCGGGCACACTGAGGTCCCACTGTTCCAGCAGGTTGGGAGAGTAAGGCTGGGGATACTGGGGGGACTGGACCGCCCCATGCATTAGAGGCTCTGGATCAGGCAGCCGCCGGCCCTCACACACCAACACGTACAGAAACCTGGAGAGGGGCAGGGACAGAGAGTTCGATCTGTTTATCAGTTTGTGGCCGTCTGAGCTGCAGGTCCAAAGTTAGCGCAAACAGAAAAAGAGCAAACACAATGACACAATCAACACTACAGTTGCAACCATATAATACTGTTGAGGCTTTACATATGGTGGCGTGCTGAGAGCCGGATCCCTCGATCAACCTATATAAAACACTGCTCATTTAATACTGGTTGTACAGGAGATCCCAAATATAAGAAACTGCTCCGCAATGACAGAAGGTATTCACAGGGCATTTCAAGGTAGAATTTCATGACAAAAACAATTTAATTCCAACAAACAAATTAGTTTTTAAAGTCCATAGAAACTTACCAGGCGATGCAGAAAGTCCACCCCATCTCTGGATTAAATGTTATATATGAGCGTGAACTGATCCGCTGCTGCAGGAGCAAATGTCTCACCTTCAAATGAAACATTAATGTCACAAAGTCTGTAATTTCCAGTGTTTAGCAACTCACTGTGTTGATGCCAGGAATAAGCCTTGTTTGTCTTGGCAAATACACACGAGACAGGGTCGATGCTGCAAGTAAGTCCTTTTAAAATAAAGAATTAGGAAGATCTTGTTATGTAGATATTACATTTCATTTAGCTGACGCTTTTATCCAAAGTGACTTACAATAAGTGCATTCCACCATGAGTACAAACAAGAATCAGAACAACAAGAATCAAGAAGGTACAATTTCATCTATAAAGTTAAACTACAAAGTGCTATCAGTAAGAGCCATTCCAGGGCCACTAGATATCTCCAATGAAATGCAAACTCATGTTATTTCCTTTATTTTACATTATCTTTTGAGAACAACTTTAGAAAAAAAGAAACCCTGTTTTGATTTGACCTCTCAGGTCCCATTTTAAACCCTGGCTCATTCACCCATAAACCTCATTATATCACTAGAGGGCGCTGTTACCCTTTTTCTCAGAATCTGCAAAGAAGCGAATGTCTTTCACTAGAGAAGCTGGTGCAACATTTGGGTATGAACACATTGTGAGAGGCAATTGAGCACATTGTGTAGTAGTCAACAAGGCAAAAAATACAAAGACTTAAAAATCATGTCCTCCCTCATTATCATTATCTAGTCCAAAAAAGCATACATAATCCTAAATATAAGAATATATCCTGAAACAAATGAATACAGAAAATTATATGATTTTGTTTGTTGCCGTTTATGATAATTTCTCGCGTACAGCTCTTCCAGGCTGTTGGTGTAAACATAACTATGTTTTAAGTCCACATATCATACATATTAATATAACTGTTCCAACTGAATTACATGTGAGGGCATTTTGTCTGATAAAAAGCTTTATCAGTGATACATACAGTGCTGAGTGAAAGACACATGTATAAATTATGAAATAAATACTCAAATATGAAGTATTCCAGTGTTCAAAGTCCTCTGATAGAAAATGTGTTTTTGTGTGTATCTGATGATTAACAGACAAAATGACAGGATATTATTAAATTAGTTTGCAAATTCCTTTAATACAAAAAGGTAAGTATGAAGTAACAATGTGATTACAGCACAATGGTTTTCATGTTGGTACATTTGATTACAAAATTACAGTCTCAGTCTTTATTTTCAAAAACATTTCCTGACTGTAATGATTACATTATTATGTTTAGTAGAAAAGTATTTTCTCCCTCATCTTTCCCTAATACCTTTCTTCTGCATCTATTGTCTCCTTAATCCAGTCCACATAACTAGCCACCTTGGTGTAGTACCCCTTGTACTGCTTCTGTTGACAGGGGGGTCCCCAGGACACAATGCCAGTCAGATGATATTGCTCGCTGCCTCCAGTCAACATGGGCAAAACAAACGGCCCTCCACTGTCAGACTGGCAGCTGTCCTTTCCCGGTGCACCAGCACAGAACATGTTATTAGTGAAAGTCATACGTTTATTAGTTGAAGGTTTGTAAGGTGTATTCTCACACTCTGTAAGGGAGAGGGCCCCGATATGAACGTATTTTAAGACAGCAGATGTGCTTAAACGACCCTCCGTCTTGGATTCTGCCTTCCCCCAGCCTGACACTGTGCCTTGCTCATTTTCCAACAGGTCCCTGTTTACCGTTGGCAGACAAATGGGAAGGAGATTTGGGCCTAAATTCACCCTGGACGTTAATCTAATAAGAGCAATATCATTGTCAAAATTAGTGCGTTCTGGCAAAGGTATGCCTCTGATGTAGTCGGGATGAATTATGATCTTCTCACTATTCATGACAACTACATCAGGCAACCCATTTGATGTCGTTCTTCCATCTATCAGTCCACCATACAGGTTCAAAGACGTCTCCGCTGATGTTTCCACGACATGAGCCGCTGTGACAGCCCATCGGTCATTGATCAATGATGCTCCTCCTCTGCTCGGCCATTTAATCAAAAGTTGCCACGGTATCTCTCCCATGTTGGCATTCTTACCTCCTAGAATTCTGGCTGCACTTGCAGGGCGAATTTCAGGCTTTCCACACACTGAAATACACAATAACTCTTTAATAGATTTGTATGATTCAAAAGTTGCTAATATTAGAGAATGTGAGAAAGGTTGTACCTTCAATGCATTTCGGCATCTGTGTCTGACCTCCATCTGATACCCATTCACCACTGGCACTGCAAGTGTACAAGTCTGAAAGGTTGGAGAGAGCATTTTGGTGAAACAACGAATGATTGAGAAAACTGCATCCTTAAAAGCTAAACAAGGAAAGGAATCAGAAAATAGATGTGAACAAGCTTCTTATAATCACCCTCTCCTTCCAGTGTGTAGTACTTTGAGCTGCAGTTAAACTGAATCTGGTCTTTGTACTGAGTATGTGAGTTATTTGAGCCCACCAGCTGAAGGATACCATCTTTTGGGATATCAATAAATCCACAATCCACAGCTACACATGGGGGAGAAAAAAAACATTGTGGAAGACAATGTGAAAAAAAGACAAGAAATTCAAGACAAAATTTCGTAAAATAAATGGTTGCAGTCAAACTCACGTTCACATCTGTAATTGGGAGTCCATACGCCTGTATTCTGACACATCGCCACATACTGTGATGACAGGGCCTGGGTGACTGGCTACTTTGCAAAAGGAGAACTCAATTAGCTTAAAAGTGGCTTAAATACATAAAATATAAATCTATTCAAACTTCTGGTTCTCTGTATACTCACAGTATATGCAAAGTAGCCAAGATCACAAGTTACAGTCACCATTTCACCCTGAAGATATTCTGGTTGCTGAGGAGTCACAGTGGAGTGCGAGGTCACCACTGCTGGACAGACCTTGTCTGTAATTTACAAGTGAAAAGAACAATTGTGATCATTTGTGATCAGTGACCAACATTGCATGACAAATACTGCTTTCCCATGGTGTCACAAGTGCAGTACCTCTGGTACTGAAGCGGAGGCTGAAGCCTTTGTTCGTGCCAAAGCCATCAGAGGTGAAGTGGAGTTGGACACGATGTGAGTGAGTGAGAAAGGGAGATGGGGGAGGCGTGTGGCCACAGAATGGCCCCAGAATCCCAGAGTGAGTCTCAATCTGCAAACAGAAGGTAATGTCTCACATTGTACACGTCCCAGCTTCCCCTCTGCTCAGGTCCTCTTGTGATACATGAGTATGAGTGTCCCTCAGCCTGTACAGTGCCTAGAAAATGACTCACCGAAAATATAAAAGAAAAAACACCTTTGCACAAATATTCTCACTGAAGAGAAAGCCACCATTGTAAAAGAAACCTGTCTGATGAGACCGAGAAACTGAGCCTAAACACCATGAAAATGTCTATATGGGAAAAATAAGATGTGCATTAGTGTTTTTGTTAGCTTTTGTCTGAACCTCCACTTTGTTTCCTGCTCTGTCCAGTTAGAAGTTTTAGAAACATGTGGTATTTAAGTATTTTAACTCAACACCTACCCTCAATGCATCTATGCATTGATCATCAGGGCTTTCCTCCACATCGAAATCGTCATAAAAGTGCAACTCCAGTTGCTGGGTGGCCACCACAGACAAGGTGTACTGGCAGTTAGCATTCTCTGCATAGGGAGCAGGCCAGGAGGGACTGGATATGTCACCATTGTTCAGCCCTGACAGATCCTGACTGCAACTCACTGTGTCGAAGAAAACATTGAATTGTCATCACAGTCAATAAAATCAATGGTTACCCAATCATCCTCTATATTGTGTGATTCTCCCTCCTTCCCCCCAGATGGCCTGCTTCTGCTTCCTCTATTTCCTCATTTTCACTTCATCTTTCAGTTGTGTTTCGCCTTCCTTGATTTGTCTCCCTCCGTCTAATTTTAACTTCTCATTCTGTACCCTATGCACTGATCCGAGTCATGAGATTATTTGTACCCGTGCAAGTGTGTTTGTCCACATCCAGGTGGTAACCATGGCGACAGGAGCAGTGGTACCCTCCGATGTAGTTGTGACAGAACTGGGTGCATCCGTTGTCAGCGTCGTCCTTACATTCATCAAAGTCTGAGGGAGCAAAAGAGGTCAGTTAAAAGGAATCGTTGGACATCTGTTGTTATGGTGGGGATGAGGATTCACTTACCACTAAACCCTAGTAAACCCACGTACTACTCTCACAGTAAAGCACTGTCAGAAGCAGAAGATCAACAACACTCTCAATACTATACTTTAAAGACGTAGCTGGAGCCACCAGCCCTTTAGTTTAGCTTAGCATAACTCTGTAGACAGGGGAAACTACTAGCCTGACTCTGTACAAAGGGGAAGCTGTTGGTCAGGAGTTAGAAGAGACATCAGCCACAGTCAGCTCCTTTGAAATTAAACTGAAAGTCCTAATGCTGATGATCGTTAAGAAGCATAGGCTTTACTTATTTATTTCAAAAGGAAAATTAATGCAACTCACCTGCGACAAAACTTATGACATTAAATATATCTTGAAAAGTAACTGTTTCCAATTCAGCTTTATCAACTACAAACTACAACCATTGTGAATTGATGATGGATCAATGATGGAATACATATTACATCTCCTGGGGAACATGGGAAAATAAAATGGGCACAAAAACAGTGGACTTTGGTGGGACTCTTACAACTCAGTATTTCATATATGTTCTCCTCTACATCTCACCTTGATCGGTATAAAACCCTCTGAAGCCGGTGTGCCTCTTGGTGTTTGAGTAGTCGGAGTGGAACGTGAGAGAGAGGCAACCACCGGGAGAGGAGACGAGCGAGGGATTCACAGTGGACTCAAGCTCCTCAAATTCCCTTTTGCCGCACAGAACTGAGATTAGGTTTCCATTTGAAAATACCTGGAAAATATTGGTGTTGTAGAGGATACAATAGCATTACTGTAATCAGTTATTAACCTTGACTTCTTACGTGACAACCATTTGAAGTTTATCGTGACCGCTGACCTTTATTGCGTCGTTTTCACAGTCTTGGCTGTCCTCCAGGTCCAGGTATATGAGCTTGATGGAGATGGTGTGGCCCTTGTGGGCACACCTGCTCCAGTTTAGACTGGCATGGGGCAAATATCCAGTGGGATACCCTGGAGACTCCACCCATCCCAGCAGCATTGAGGAGGCCGGGTGGGAGCATAAGAGAAGCAGGAGACTGGGGAAGGTATGGAAAGTACAAATATTCAAGGTGATACATTGTAAAGGAAAGGAAACAGAAAGAACCACAAAGTTATGAAAGAAAGAGAGTCATGGATGATGATGCTTAAATCACACTCATTCACAATGCCACAACCCAAATGTATTAACATCCCCCCTATCTTACAAGTACTCCACACATATTTTGCTAATCATTACAGTGTGGTAATCTGTTTTAATGTACTAAAATGCAAAAATCTAAACCCACCTCAATCGTATCATCGTGATCCGATCAAATCCCTTCTCAAATAAACTATCAACGTCTCTCCTTCCCTTTTTTCCAAAATGTAGCTACCCCCCCTTTCTCTCTCACTCATATTTTGCAAACACATGCGTTTTATAAAGCTAAATAGTTTTTTTTGTATATTTGCAGTATTGAGGGAGTGACTGCTGGTAAGTGGGATGGCAGAAAGACAGACCGAGCCAAAAGCCTTTTAAATCGACTGTTAACTTCAAAATCTCTTTGCAGTGTATGCTGAGCAACATCCCTGCCCCACCGGGACAAAGGTTCAGGGGAAACAATGGCGATGGACTGAAAGGAAAGGGTGTAGTGGAGAGAGGAAATGTTTCATTGTGCTGCTTTGCTATGTGCAGTAAGTGTGCCAAAATCAGTCTTTGGTCCCCTAGCTATACGGAAACACACACACAGCTTACTTCGCAGTGAGAGGGCTAGGACAGGAAGGAAATGAGGAGCGACAGACAGAGAAAGAGACCGAGAGAGAGAGAGAGATGGAGGGGAAAACAGCAGATTAGGGTCACTGGGGTTTTCCACTGTGTAGGATTAGAAAAGACATGAGAAGTAGGTAAGGCAGACTGAGAAGGGGAAACACATCTGTAGTCACAGACAGTTCCGACAGCAGAAAGAGAAAAGATAGAAAAGTAGAAAGGGTAAAGCCATTGCATCTTGAATGATGCTCCTTGAGTTAAGATAATTAAATGTTATGAGCCGGTTTCGAGGAAGAGTGTAGAGAAAGATCGTCATCAAAGTCTTCAACGTAGATATTTTAAACACAGGTGGAGGACTGTAATCGAATGGGCAACAACTGCGAATATGAATTGCACAAGTGAGGAGTACACCCCAAAAGATGGGCTATGCTGTGATCGCTGTGCTGCAGGTCAGTCACCATCTTAAAGCTACAGTTACTAACTTATCTTAGCTACCTTTTCTTGTTGGATGACAAACTTTTTTATAGAACTGTGCACCACAACACAGTATTTATTCAGCGTTCCCCATACACTGAATTTTCCTTACAGCCTGACGGCACATTATTCTGTATATCTCTGTTTTCTCTTTCAGGACATTACATGGTGACTGAGTGTGATGTCACACACCCAACCAAATGTGCTGAATGTGGACGTGATAAGTACACAGCCACAAGAAACCACTTGCATAAATGTCACGACTGCAAGCACTGCTATCCTAGTAAGTCACACACACACACACACACACACACACACACACACACACACACACACACACACACACAGTAGTGTACATGCTTGCACACACATACTTCTTCTGTACTGCAAACACAGTTGCTTCCTCTTACCCCCTTGTCTCCGAGTATATATTGCATTTTTGTCTTTGAGTGAACAGCATTAAAAGCCCACTTTCTTTACATCTCGTATCTCATTAAACCTCTTAACTGCCAGGGAGGTCAGCTAAGAAGTTACACAACTTTCTGTGTAGCCAAACCTTTACATTTTTTTGACTTTATTTGAAACCCAAAGTTTTAAACCTACCAAGAATGTTGGGCTGCATTCTTTTTAAATATTTCACACAGGTAACATCCCATAGTTTCAGCGAAGATCAAGCCTAAAAATGAAAATATGATCCTGTTAGTGTGGAGTAGGTTTTTTTGTTCAACCTTGAAAGTAATAACTATACACTTCTAATGTAACCAAGATACTGGGGGCAGCCTCATGTATTGCCTTTGCACTAACAGGTACAAAACAGCAGCACTGACAGCTGCAACATGTGTGTGTCAAATGAGAATGCAACTGGAAAGAAATGTAATTGTGATCAAGAAAAAGTGAACAGTAAGCCTGCTAGTAAACTATTGAGAAGAATCTGAAATAATGATTCAAGTTCAGTTAACTCATATTTTTAAGACAGAGAAAGAAATTACAAGTTACAAGTTTCAAGTTGAACCAGCTTTAAATGTTTTTAACAGTAAAATTAATTTAAGTTAATATATAAATGGGCCCCCTGGACCAACGCCACTATTTGAAATGACTGTAAAGTGATTAATAAGATAATTTGTAAAGTGTTAGTAAATAATTTAAAATGTTGCAATTCATGATTAATTCAGGTGGTTATTACTCATTAGTGTTCTGTGACCTAATCCAAGGTGAAGACTATCCATGCTTAACAAAGCATTTATAAGGTGTGCCTCAAAGCCTATCTTCTCAACAGAAAATGGAAATAGACACAACACAAAGTGATAAAGAACATTAATATGATGGTGCTGGGAGGCCACGCCCGTCAGTGGCACAAGTGTTCCATAGTTTGTTGGCACATAGCTACATATTATTGATTATGCTAGCTATGGCTAGCTCGCTAACCCGCCAGCTCGCAAACTGAGAAACATGCCACCACTCATGCTACTGGGGTTCATCGGCCAAGATCAACTGGCCGCCATGATTCACAGTGGTGACACGTCAACGTGGGACACACGTTTGCTCTCTCCCACCTTGCCGGGTCAGAAAGTCTCAGTCCCATCACCTGGCCGGAGTTATTTCTGACCGGGCACAGTGGTGGGACACACCGGGTCCTCCTAGAGCGAAAAGTTGTGTCCCACTTCCACGTTGATGACGTGTCACCACCATTACCCGCTTTGGCCATTTGATGTTAACCGATGCACGTCAGTAGCACTATTTAATGCTAAATAGTGTGTACTTATTATAAAGTGCTACCCATTATTTTTTAGGTTGTTTTGTCTTTTCTAATTACTTTAAAAGAACATTTTACTAATTCCTTGTCATATATTGGTGTAGATTAAGCTACCCTAAAAGTAGCTTAAATTAGCCCCGGCTTTGGCAGCTTGCAACGCTGGTGACGCTTTTATATAATACCTCACTAATTATTATCATGTGATATCATATTATTCTAAAATGTGCCATTTTGGATAAATAGTATTTATCCAAAATAAATAGTATTTGGTACTTTAAATATATTTAAATGCTAATTACTTTACTTAAGTAGCATTTTGAATGCAGGACTTGTATTTGCAACACAGTATGAAGTACTTCTTCTACCACTGCTCCATTCTTAACAGGGACAACATGTTTGAATGAATAAACTCAATAGGAGAGACCTCGGTAGCAGCAGAAGACTGATCCCTCTTCTAGCACTGACTATATCTCTCTTTGACTCTTTCAGGTAACGAACAGATTAATGTAAAGAACTGTACAGCTCATGAGAATACGGTGTGTGGGTGTAAGGCGGGTTTCTACTGTGCCAACGATCACTGTGACCACTGCTTGCCACTGACCAACTGCCCTGAGGGAGAAGGGGTCAAGTTTCAAGGTAAGCTTCCATTGTAAAATGCAAGTAAATGACCATGCAGTACAGCAAGCATTACCACCACACAGAGCACAGTACAAAATGGCAACTGAAAAAAAACGTGTTCCTTTTTGCAGCCTCTCGCACGAATGACACGATCTGTGCTCCGTGTCCAGACGGAGCCTACAGCAACGTGACAGATTACATCTCGGCATGTCGAACACATACCAGGTCAGACTTCCTCTCCACTATTATATTTAATTTTTTTAAGCTGAAGGATGTCAAAGTATGTCATGTGATGAAATATGATGTGCATCATGTATTAGTCATCCATCGAGTCACAGCAGAAGAAGAAGTGTTTGCGTTGACAGTATCAGCTTGCATGCTCGAAACATCCACATCACAACTGCTGTGACTGTATATTTTCCTCCACACTGGAGGAACGGTTTCTTGAGCTTCTCTGAACGTTTACATGCCCCATCCAGTAGGTTGTACAAGGATAAATATAAAACATTTTTAAAAAGCCTCCATGTCCTCCCATAAACTATTTCCATGTCAGACTTGTGTTTCTCAATAAGTTCACTAATAAAAAGATGTTATTTTTTAGAAAATTCCTGAGCTTAACTTCCCTTATTTTTAAATGTCCTGAAATTTACCAGAAATGTACCAACCTTTTGCAACCATAGTTATGGATACACTACACATTATGTACTAATTTGTTTGTTTTTTTATGTTGTTTTCAGATGTGACGACTTGGGAAGACAGTTGAAAACTCCAGGAACCCCGACAACTGACGCCATCTGTGGCAACTTCAAATCTCGTAAGTCTCCATTTTACCATTAAGGCTGTTGTTACAAATGTATATCATCTCTTTAGATCATAACATCTTTTTAAGTAAAAAAGAAGAAAAAAATGCTTATCATGCGTTAGTTCCAGTTGACCTTAAGTTCCTATATGTCATATGACCATTTGAAAGGAAGTAGAAGTATCACAGCAAAAATAATTAGGAAGAGAGTAATGGAAGCCACTTGTTAGTATGTGTCTGACAGGAGATGGGACGATTCTTTCGTTGTGATATGGCTATCAAGGGTCACCTTATGAGAATAAACATTAAAGCTGCAGTAATCTATATTTGTACAACACAAAATTATCAAATGGCAATAAATAACAATGTGAAAGGGGTCTACTGAGCTTTATAGCAAATCGCGAGTGTTAACATCAACTTTAGTTCCCTCTCACGGCTCCCATCGTGGCATTTCTGGCCAAAACAGGCAGCTTTGAAAAACCAGCAACAGTTTGCGACTAGCTGGCTGAATAAGTCAAGCATTTAGTAGATGTAGAGCCAGATATTTCCCCAAAGCTTCTCTAGAACAGAGACTAAACAAAACAAAATCAAAGCAAAAAAGACCTATATTCATCAAGTGGCCACAAACATGAATGCAAATTAATAATAATGTTGTTCAGTAACTAATGTTATAAACACCTGTTTGCTTAAAAATTTGCCATATCATCAACATATGTCATATAGCACAACTCGTGCTGCTGCCCCTAGTGGCCATAAATAGATCTGTTGTAGAAGAAGTACTGGGGTTTACTCAAGCTGCTACGCAGGTAGTCAGAGGATGTAATGTAGGAGTGGAGGATGTGAGGGAATCAATGGAGGTTAAAGCCAAAACTGATGAAACGGGTAAACAGGGAACTGTTTCAAGATGCTGCCATGTTGCAGGCTTTGCTTAAATTAATGGATGTCGTGGCCCTGCTATAGAGCCTTAGAGAAATATATCAAAAAGATAAATAACAAATATTGCCATCAGATTTAGTAATTTTTTAGACATCCCATGTTGATTAAAACATCCTCCACATAATGACCATTAGTTATGAATGCGTCAAAAGGGGAGTTATAATGTGACAAATACTTTAGTAAACTCCTAAACATGTATATAACACAATAATCACACCTTAAAACTACATTATGGTGTAGTATACTGTGTTATAAACCACTCAAGTATTTAAATACTGCTTATAATTGTTGATATAATTAGTAAAAAGAGTACGTCTTGGCATCATTCCTGTGTGTTCATAATTTACCGAAGCAATCAGGAGGAAAATGTATTTCGGTCTCCTAAAATCTCCTCTCTCTGTTTACCAGATTGTCCCTGGATATTACCCACAGGCTTGTGGTCAGGACTCTTGTTGACCGCACTCATCCTGCTGGGTCTCATCTGCTGGAGGGCAAAACGCAAGTCGTACAAAGCAGGTGTGTACAACGTATGGCATACGTAGGTGCCACGGTTTTTCACACACTTTGGTTAAAGTCTTCCCGTAGAGTCAAAGCGGTGTACAGACATGCCCACTCACTAACTACGCACACAACTATGAAGGTCACAGCTTTACCTTTCCCCAATACCTCCCCAGTGTTTCCTTTAAAGCGTTAGGTCAAATTAAATGTACATACCTGATTCTGATATTAATTGGCGTGGTCTAGAATTAATTTATGCAAAAAGGAGTGTCACAAAAGAAGAAAGTGAATTGCCCAGAAAGGTAAAATAAGAATCAGTTTAAGGTGACGTTAAGCAAGCTCGGCGAGCATGACAAACCACATCCTGTACATATTCAGGCTGACAACTATATTATGTGACGCACACTTCACAGACAACAACTCATACAGAGAAGCAGGTCCTACGCATACAAGATTGTTTTGGCTGATGTTCTGTTGTATTTCATTGACATTTCCAGTGAAGCAATGTGCCAATACTGGAAATTGCATACAAAATACAATTAATAGAGAAAAGGTATGCATCTGACACGATAGAGGAGTGCAAGGATGACGTATTTTTGAAGGCCAACTTCAAAGGTTAGCCCTGTACTGGTTCCCTTGACAAAAAGCCAATGGGATATTTACATTGGATTATTGCAGAAAACAAGATAAAAAGTATGATACTTACACGTTTTGGTCAGCAAGATAATATAGTTTGTGTGTTGTGTGATGTTTTGAAGTCGAATTTTGCCAATTGTTCACAACTAACTATTTTAAGATACTTAAAAGCTTCAAAATTCAAGAGAGGAATCAAAATACTGACGTATTTTATATCCAAGAATAAAATGTTAAAATATTTTAAGTCTTAAGTCACTTTTCTGGTGGCTGGATTAATCACTTCGGGGTCACTAGGGCAAAAATGAGCTGTGGGTCCCTACCTGTCGTAATTTGGTAAGACCTAAATATATCCAGGAGCATGCAGGGTGTACATTTTAACACAGGACCTCGCGACAAGACAGATACTGATGCTGGGCTGTTACCACAAACGCACTTTGTGACACACCATGAGGCGGCATGGACCAGTTTTATATCAAAGGTTGATAATTTCTTCCATCTTAAAAACGTGACGCCATTTGTAACTGAAGTAAGTCAAGTCTGACTTGTTTTTCCACAGAGAAAAATCAAACGAGGACATTTTTACAACACCCTTTCAAGTCTGCAGGAGGTGAGCATTTCAGATATATCTGAAGAGTATCAATACAATTATGAGTCAGTTTTAAACGTGTATGGATGTATGACTCAAGACGTATAGATAACTTTTCCTAGAAATAAAAGTTGATCAGATACCGACAGTAATCACACTTCACAACTCAATCACTATTGGTGTCGTAGAAATTACTATTAGATTGTAAGAGATTACAGATCTCATGTTTAGAGACCTAGTACTGGTCTTGAATAACCAGTACTAGGTTCCAAGTTAGATAAACTATTAAACTAGCATATAAATCATGATTACAGTAGATAGTATATAAGTGTTGCATTAATACTGATGTAGCCCTATATGTGACAGCCAACTCCAGTGTTGCCGTTTCTCTGGTGGAAATGGTCCCAGCAGCACCGGCCACTCCGCTGGAGACGTCTTTACCGATCACAGAGCTGAACGGCCACTACCAGGAGAGCTGCACCGTGGACGGCTGCAAACTACCGCTTTTTATCGCAGGTGCTGAATCCTTGAACACGGCTGCATGCACACGCACACCAGTTTTACACTATTCATTTAAAGTGTTTATGTATCTGCTTTTTTTTAAATGTCTTTATAAGAGAGATGACAGGAAATATGAGCAATGGGGTATGATTATACAGTATAGGTATGAGGTGGAACAAAAGACCCAAGACTCAAACCACTGTGGTTCATGGTCGGGGACTTCAATGTTACCACTGAACCATGGATGCACCTTAAACTACTTCAGAGAAAAATATATAATCGACGTGTTGTGCAATTTCACATTTCCCAGTTTACCACAGATGACACTGTTATTGAACTGAGCACATGCCTGTTGTCCTCATCGTGCTGTTTACTACTCCCACGTTTGTATGCAGTCTGTTTGGGAAGCCATGTTTGTCCAGTTTTACCTCTGCACTCGGAATAAAACACACACACACAAGAAAAAAGAAACATTGCTAACAATCTTTCTTACCACGAGCCAATCAAGCAGCAGATAATCAACTTTGAACATTGTGGTTTTAAAAATGACCTCATATTTTAGAGTAATGAGCTTATGATTTGTATGTCTTGCATAAATATAAACTATATCAACTTCTAAGCTAGCCAGAACCACTAACCACACCTTTTTCCCCTACTGCCAGGAGGGCTTTGTCGCCACTGTACATATGTCTTTGTTGTTGATAAGAACCAAATAGGAAAATGTACAGATTGGTGACAAACCTGAATAAAAGTTGAAAAACATAATAATGCAGAGGCTTCGAGGCATATGATGTGGTCATACAGCCACTAAATCTCAACTCCTTTGTTAGACAGCGTTGTCATCAAAAAAACAACTGGGGGAATTATCTTTTTGTAGACTGGTGTTCAACCCAGCAGTATCAAATATGCTTTTTTCTTGAATTGTTCATTTCTATATTAGAGTGGGAAAAATAATCCCCTTTTCCTGCCAAGTCTATGCTGACTTCCCATGCTCATAAAAGCTTTCAGCCCCATTAAGACGGCCAATAATCTCATATAGAGCAATGCAAGTTTGATGTAACATTACTTTGAAGGATGGTCACTCTCAACATTGATTTTATTTTTCATTATCCTCCTCAGATGATAGCATGGTCAGTTGCGACACAGAAGAACACGTGGATGGCAGCCTTCCTATAACTCCACTGAAGGTTACCGTTTCATTTACTGACTCCAACCACATCAATGGGAGGGCCGGATATTCCACTGGAAACTTCTTGAGGACCTACTCAGAGCCACAGGAGGACGAGTGGTGTGGGACATAATCAAGTAAATATTCTTCTAACAATATGATGACGGAGCTCAGGGCCATTTTCCGGCTTGGAGATGCTGCAAATAGTTTGCAAACCTTAAACTGGATCTATTTATACCCCCAAAACAGAGGGTTTCTCTCTTTATGACGAGTTTAAGGTAGCTGGCGGTTTGCTGCCCCCTGCAGGTCTTTGTTGAGAAGTTCAGCTCAAGTGATGTGACATTTCTGTGATGCATTTACAATGAACAAAAATATATTCTTTAAATCTGTGTGCAGCACTGCACCAGAATCCGTTCCTCTGATGAGAATTAGAGTCAGATAGGTGCTTATATTAAAGAGTCTGTTATATTATATATTTGTATTACTTTATCACAAGAAAAAGCCCAAACCAACAATGAATGCATCCTTCTAACGAGTATGTTTGTGACGCCAATGCCGGTTTAAAGTATTCCTCGGTGCCTCGGAGCTCCTTTGTCCAAACTATTCACATCAAAGTGCCGCTCTGTTGAAGTGTTACTTCCTCTGTAGCTTATTCTGCTGCTGTGAAGATGAACTGTTTATGTTTCTTATTCAGTAGAAAATATCCCCCTATAAATGATTTACTAATTTTAGTAACTATTGCTAAATTACTGAGCCCTTTTTTAGGTTAAACTAAATATTTGTTAGCCAGTCTTAAGTGTTATTTTTAATTTTCTTTATTACATCTTCCTACAAACGATTGGGGCCGAGTGCAACAGGCTGTTGAGAGACCGATCTACCTATAGTTGGTCTTTTCGTGGGATTTGTTTAACTATTTCCTGGCTTAACCTTTATTGTAAATGGTGTGTTTTTAAACTATAATTTAAAGGATATCTAAATAAATTTATATTGTTCACACCTCAGTCGTGGATTTAGGTCCAGAATTGTAATCTTGTAATTTTTTTATTGTATAATGTATTCAATTTGACAATTGAATTTCAGTTTTTGTAAACTATATACAACTTTAAAATGTGCAGTGGAGCTGGTGTGATGAATTAAAGATGCAGCAGTGATGCCTGATAGATGATTTGTTTATAACATTGTGAAGATAGATAGTGCAATATGAGGAAGTAGGTTGGGAATGTTTACACAAGTCGTTCTGCTCAGCTCTTTTCAGTTAGTACCATCAGACAATTAAGATACACATGTACATGTCAGTATTTTCAAAGATGTCCAGTCTTATGGTGACATTTGAAAAATAATGTTGATTAGAATAAAAATGAATAAAACTATAAACGTTATTGAGACTTGTACCGTGTCTTTAACCACATTCACTAAAACATATTTGCAGTTACTTCAAACAGCCTTCTTGAAGACTTGCTTGGCAACGATGCCTTGAACTCTCATCTCCTGCAGAGAGGGAAAGACCACATGGGGGAGAGGAGGGAGGGGGGAGTAAGACAGTTTGTCACATCAAAGGAGCGTTAAATAAGTAATACACAAACCTGGGATTGTATACAAAATACAATGCCGTCTCCCCCCTCCCTCTTTGACCTTGTAATCCGTCTCCCATTCAATCACCATCTACTTATCTCCTTATCTACTTATCTCCTCCTTTGACCCCCCCCCCCCCCCCCACCCCCTTCCTCCTCCCTCATTTTCAATCACTCTTCATTATTCTCTCACCACTCCCCTCTCCTGCTTTGAGTAACCTTTCAAATCCACCATTTTAGAGCCTGATCCTCGCTGGTATTTCTTTCCCAATTTCTCTCCTAGATTTGAACAACGCAATGCTTTGTCCAAGCTGCCACAGTTATGAGGAATCCTGCGAGAGACATTTAGTGAGACATGGGTGATTGTTTGAAATCTTAAATGACAGATTACCTGTAAACTTCCACTCTTTTACAACCAAAACAAGAAGAAACTCGCCTCTCTCTCTCTCTCTCTCTCTCTCTCCTTATTTAGTTAGAAGCACTTTATAAAAGACATGCATTCAAGAGTCTTCTGCCTCTTTTGTGTTTTCCTTCCTTTCCAGGCTCCTACTTTCCCCCCTCAAGCATGCACAAAGCCCCACAAGCCTTTTTCTTCCCACAAAGACAGCAGTGTAGTGCAACAGAAAAAGGAAATGATTACGTTATTTGCATGTTTAGCATATGACTTTTATCTTTTCCCTATCGTGTTTTGAATTTCCTTATTTCTTATCCCTTCTCCCCCCTTTCCTCTTCATCCCCCCACATCCTTACCAAATGCAGCTTATCACCGTCCAGCCAGTGAGTCCAGCCTCGTCCTTCCTTCTCGCCTTGCTGGTCACAAAGCAGCTTGTCTCCTTCCCAACTCACTGTAGTCTACATGAATACAGACGTGTTATGCGCAATTAGTATGTAAAGCAGATCACTTGAGTCTTTGTTCATTGCAAAAGGGTGACCATGAGTTCACCACTTTTTTTTCTTGTCTTTTGCTTTCGCACTTTTTGTTTTTTTATTTTGTACGCTGTAAGATAGTGCTGCTAATTCTGATTCCTGAATGAGTTTGGAAGCTAAACACTATTGCAGTGTTTTTATTATCCACTGCTTATTAAACACACACTGTAATCCTGTAATTTCCCCACTGCGGGACTACTAAAGGATTATCTTATTTTATCTTATCTTACCTCCCTCGTTGTAGGCCTCATAGTAAAGCCACAGAGGGTGGTTCCAGCACAGAAACACAGGGTGTTAACTTGGTTAACCTTCCAGGGACATTCCAGATTAAATCTGACAAAGCAAGCTTGTATAACAAGTTATGATACTGTATATGTACTAGCCTGTCTACATGTCCAAACAATATAATTTTTTATATTCAGAACAACAACACACACCTGACAAGTACGACCGTCCACGGGTCCCAAGTCTTCAGTGAATTCTTTTCCGATAGTAAAATCCATGTTGAAGTTCTTGAAGGTGGTGAGAGTGCGGATCCTCATGGCCCCTGTGGCCGGGTCATGGACGATCTCCTTAGAGGGCCTCAGCAAACACACAATCTTCCTCAGGGCAAAATTAATATCTGAGAGAAGATCATTAATAATAGGATTAATATACCACAAGCTATACTTTATTGTTGCTTTATCAAAGGGGAGCTTTGTCTTGTCACACTGTGCAGACAGAGTGGATGATCTGGGGTCATGGAAAGGACAAGGTGGTGATTTCATTTCAATGTGCAGCTGCAAATGGAGATGATCCACTTTATGAAATCAATGATTAAAACGATTAACTCAAAGCATCAAAGCAATACAAATATGCAAGTATCAAAATAAAGATGCAACAAAAGTCTGAACGTGGGGTTTAAAACATAAAAAGGAGTTGTCTTCGGGGGTTACAGCTGTGTGAAAGCTACGCCGATGCGACTGGCAGAGTCTTACTTACCTAAAGCTGCGAGGTAGGAGTCCATGTTGTCCTGCTCCACCATATGAAACGTGCCGGAGTAATCAGGTTTAGACATTTTGTTCCCTCCAAAACTCCAGACGAGCAGAAATCTCTACTTTGCCTCCTTCTTGCTTTTTCTGTTTCCTCGAGTCAAGTCTGCACCTCCGGGCTGCTGACGCCTTGTTGGATATCACTTTCACGTTCGTGGACAAAGCCCGGATTCTGGACGCGTAAAACGAGACTGTTGCACAGGGTTGCAGTCTTCAGTGAACGTCCTCTCGGATGGAGACTCGCGGGGGATTTCTGAAATGGTCTGCAGCCAGCTGTGACTCACGGAGGCTGGGACGCATCCAGGGGGAGGCTCGTTCCTCTCGTGCGTTCCTCAGAGGGATCCATGCAGAGGCGGTGCTTCGGGTCCCGACGACATGAGGCGGGTGAGGATGCAACGCATGTCACAGATTTAACTGTGTACTTGTACTGGGAGCTGACCAGTATGCTAACGGGATTATCGCACACACTGTGTAGAATACAGGAACAAGTATTAGCATTCAAATTGACTTAAAGTGCAAAAGTAAAAGATAAGATTATGTCGACCTGTTTCTTTACTTTCATTTTGCAGCTGGTGAGGCTTATTTGTCACGACATATATTTGCAGGTATCTTGTGAAAGTCTGAACCTAAAATAATGTAGCATTATTTATTTTGTTATTATATTTTGTATTTTGAATCAGCAAAGTAACAGAAGGTATACAGGGTTAGGGTTACCATTTCGGGCCTCTGAATTATTGTGGACTGAAGTCAAAAGTACTCCAGTCTTTTTTCTAGTATCAAGCTAGTCAAATAAAGTAAATAAAGAACAGAAGATGGAAGTAAAAATGATTAAAATCAAACGTTTGTGTTATCATCAGTAGAGCTAAAATATTTTGCTTCTCTAAACTAAACTACACATTATAAATATATTTCCTGCTCTTGCTGCACTTCTGTTTTTTTCCAATTGCATCTAAATATAAAACAAGCTTGAGGACAAAAATGTAATATTTTATTAAACTAAATTGATGACATATTTTCATCTGCTGCTAAAACTCAACTGATTTTAAATAATGAAGCACCCCACAAATGCTAGTGTGTTTGTTCAAATAACTGACATTTAAAGAAAGACAATTACACAACTCAGTGTTCACACATGTTCTGACTTTATTCACAACTCAGTGTTCACACATGTTCTGACTTTATTCACAACTCAGTGTTCACACATGTTCTGACTTTATTCACAACTCAGTGTTCACACATGTTCTGACTTTATTCACAACTCAGTGTTCACACATGATCTGACTTTATTCACAACTCAGTGTTCACACATGATCTGACTTTATTCACAACTCAGTGTTCACACATGATCTGACTTTATTCTCAACAAATGCACATCAACAAATTTCACACATTTAATTTGGTCTCCACTAAAATACAAATTCTTTAACAAGAGGGCCTGCATAAATATAACAACACGAGTAATTGGATTTAAAAAAAAAAACTTTCTTCTATCTTTTCCTCACGGAGCCACTTTTCTTGTCAGACTTTGGCTTCTTCACATCTTTTTTTCCTTTTGACAGATTCTCGTAAACGTCCTCCTTGTTTCTGGAAATAGCAACAAAAAAAAAAGCTGAGCATTGCTTTAAATTCAATCCGGTATATTTTTATAAACCAGCCAACATTGATTTGACACAGCTTTGTTGGAAGTGAACCAAACATGCTCGAGAGGTTAATGAACATTATGAGTTTAAGGTTAATCAAGGTTAATGAGATTACTGAATTTACCAACCATGACTCAATCACTCAAAGCTGGGATCCAACCATTCAGAGCTCCAAGTGGGTCAAAGTGTACGCTGCCCTGGGCTCAATTGTTCAGTGTTGTGTGCTGTTGTATTTCTTCCCTAATTGGCTAATTAGAACAACAACTCAGTTCATAGTGGTGTTCGGCCTTTGAGGTCACAAAAAACACTCATATCTTGTTTGCTTCTGTTGTCCATTAAAGGGAGCCTCCACCATTTTTACACATGAGGTTCAGTTAACTCGTCACGAGGAGTTAAACCAGTATAATCTTTTCTGTTGCCCTGAAGGGGACTTTGTAAAGTAAAAATGACTCGAATTGCACATGTTTCAAGGGAATTGCAGGATTCAGCCTTTTTGGGAGCTTGAAACCAGACAGTCATTCATCTTTATGGAAGTGCAGTTTTCCTCCAATAGGTCTGCTGTAATGTCCACAGAGAAATAATGATACCGCTATAGTTAAACATTTAGGAGATCACTGAACTTCCATGGCAATCCATCCAATAGTTGTTTAGACATATCAGCCTGCACCAACGTGGTGGACTGACTTACCACTGATTGTTAAGAGCATCGTACTGGTACATACTGGTACTATGGTACACTGTGGCGAAAAGCTCCATAGTTTTTACATTAATCAGCTTTTAAACGAGGATTAATTTCCCAAGTTGTTTTTGTCTTTAGTTTCTATATTCCAGAGATTAAAGCTAGACAACGAACAGTGAATTTGTTTTTGGAAGGAAAAAATATATTTTAAGTGAATAATTCTCTGCAATGCTGTCCCTAAGCCTCAAAACAATGAAACTGGGGTGGAGTTCAGCTGCAGCTACAATGCATCATCCCTCCACCCACAACTTCTTCTCCAAACAAGATTAGACTCTTTGTTGACATCAGGCTGGAGACAGTGTTTTTTTTTTTTATGTAAATGTATTACGGACATCCAATTCACACACACTTTTGTTCTCTCTCTTTTCATAGACAGAGACACACGCCCACTCACTTTGAGACCTTCCTGCTTGCTGGTTGGTGTTTAAGTTGCAGATTTCCATACTCGGTCTCGGTTTCCTGGGGGAAGAGAGAGAGACATTTCCGATATGATTTGAGGATTACTCAAACACAGAGATAGAGCTCATGCAATTGTTTTTTGTTGCCGTTGATTGTTCCTCAGGGTCAACGTTCATCTTTCACAAGCCACTCTCTGATAACATATCATTCTGCTGACATTGAGCTATGGTCAGCAGTCAAAAGTGCAAAGGCCTGTTGACATACATACGCTTTCCTGTTCTCCCTATATCAATCTCTATTCCACCCACAAGAAGAGACTAATTATTTGATCCTCTTCATGGAGTTCCCCTGCCCTGTTGCTCACCATGCTGGCACAGTCTTTGGCCTTGGTGGTCTGTATGTACTCAGACACAGACAGGTAGATGAACTTGTACTGTGCTTCTGTCTGCACCATCCCAGAGCGCTGCTCTCGCACCATCTGGATGTATTTCGGGATGTCAAGATCACAGTCCAGACCTGTAGTGGGAGATATGAAAGCATTGGATGGAGGCAGTATAAAAAAAGGAAAATAAACTGTGTATTTTGAATGGTTATGTTTTTACATCATAAATAACTGATTTTGATTAACAACAACAAAAGTTACCTATAGTGTCAATGGTCTCAATGATCATGTCGATCACCACAATCGTGCCTGTTCGACCAATTCCAGCACTGCAAGAATTCACAGAAGAAATCAAAGTTAATATATCTTTCCATCAATCAAACAAGACTGAACATCATTACCTCTCCTAACAACACTAAAGGTCTGCAGCCATGCTAGCTGCCATGTGAGGCTGTACTGCATGCTACGAATACACACCCATGCTAAAGTGACAATGCTATCATGTTGATGTTAAGCAGGTGTAATGTTTACCATGATCACCTTAGTTTATATTTGTTGATATTTAATAATAAGCACAAAACACAAAGTACAGCTGAGCCTGATAGGCTTGAAAGGGGATCACATGTCAGACGTTTTGGGTAAAACTGTGTAAAAAGAAAGTATGGGACATCTTATTACTGCTGTGCAGCTTTGTGAACATGCTTGCATAAATACTTACACAAGGGTTATATAATCCTTTAAACAACAAGTTTTAAAATAGCACAATAGCACCTCAGTGTCCACATTACACATTCCATAAGGATAAACTGTCAGTTGACTCAAAATCTTTCGTTTAGCTACTACTAATCTTAATCCTGAATATGTAATCATTTTAATCGTAGACCTCGAAGTGTTATCACCAAACTTATGATAAACTTAGTGCTGTGACGTTTTTCACAACATTACACCAGAACAGACGTCTTCCACATTGAGGATCTACGATCTCTCTGACACATAGTGGGAAACGCACATCTCCAAATGCATCATTGTGTCACACACTCTTACCTGTGTGGGTTACGTGGACCAGAATTAATAGCTTTTGACAATAAATGAATTAGTGTTTATGGAAAAAAAGTTTTAGATTACTTTAAGTAAGATAAAATAATAAAATAAGTTAAGATAGACTTTTTGGACTGCCACCAACCAACAAATTGTATATGTACAACCCTCAAGTAGTAATAATAAAAGAGCACATGACATGTACATGAGTACCGCAGCCTCGTCAACTAGAATCAACATGAACAAACGTGTGTCCCGGTGCATTTGGGTATTAGCTGAAGGACAATTGGGAAATTTGAAGATGTCATCTCTTGGAAATTTAAATAGGGACTTTTTCAATGATTAATCTGTTTCGAAAAAAGATTTCAGTGAAAAACAATCATTAGTTGTAACCCTGTTAATGCAATCAATGCTCTAATTAATCTGATGCAGGTTTCATGCAGGAGTGCCGCCACAGTTTTCTGTAACATCTCAACAATTACAGATGAAAAATAGCCTCTTGGCTAACTCAGGCGCATTTACAGAAATGTTTTTATAAATGTGAACTGTCCCCTTATCAAATAAACCATTAAAAAACATAAGCGCCATGAGGCGTTTGGCTCTCCAGCTGTTATGTACCTGCAGTGGATGATCATGGGTCCAGCATCACGATAGTCCGCCTGTTTACAGTTCACTTGATGGAGGAAGCTCAGGACACCACCCGGCTCCTGAGGGACGCCGTGGTCCGGCCAGCTCATGTACTGGTAGTGCCAGATGGTACGAGAATTATTTGGCTGGGAAACAAGACAAAATTATGGGATTAACAAAGTCCTTTATGTCAGCACATATACAGAGATGAGTGAGTGCAGTGAGGTCAGAGGTTACCTGGTCGACAGGAGCGATCTCCAAAACTCTGACTTTGTAATCAGTAGCTTCCCTCTCTGAATTACAGGTCACCACATACCGACCCACGTCCTTGGAGCCCTGAAGTTCAGGCCAGTACGGCACACATTTATTCTGTACAAAAATAAACAATAAATCACTTAAATTCGAACTTTATCTGCAAGAAAACTGTGCGTTTAAAAAAAGAAATTATGTTTGTCTTTAGAATTATTTATAATATTTTGCATATTCTTTATATGTTCATTCAATCTTTGGATTTGAACCTCTCAAAGGTTTTTCATATCTAAGGTACTTTCTGCATATTCAAATGTTCACTAAATTCACCGAAGCCAATTCCTTTTTCATGCTTTCAGTAATAAGAAAATAAGAAAAACACCAAAAAAGCCCAAAGCTGCTTTCACGCTTAAGTTTTGAAAACTGACCCGTCCTTTCTCGACCTCTCTCGTTGTCATGACGATCACCCTTGTGTTCTCCTGCCATACCATCTGCCAGAAATCGTTGACAGTTGTCGCCAGGCACCCCTGGGTGGCGATGTAAACTTTCTGATCTCCGGACTCCCACAGGTTGTTCTACAAACACAAAATGAACCACTGAACGCTGCTCAATAAACAAACATCCATCTCCAAATCTAAAAGAGGACGACATCAGACAGCCCATGTTGTGTGTCCGTCGTCTCGTGGTGTCGATCATGCACCGGAGGCTTCGGAGACTTACTGTCACGAAGTTGGCGTTGATGTAATCTGAACCCACGACATTGGGATCGCTGTCCTGCAGGCAGACCCGGGTGTCATTGACTTGAAGAAACGGTGGGAGACAAGAACATGTGGTTAATGTCCGGACTGTCAAAATGTCGTAAGATTAGTTTCTTTTAAAAAAGTGATGACACTGAGAGGATTAAACACTCACAGGGAAGAATATTCTTGTATCGGTTTTTGCTCTTGTTTTCAGGCCTCTGGCCCTCCTCTCTGCTCTTTATCATCTTTGCCTCAAACTTTTGAAGAGCCTTTTGGGAGAGACAGAAGACTGTGTGATACTTCCTGTGTCCTAAATTCCCACTACGTACTAATATTAAACAGTATGTGTTATACATTCAATATGACACAGTGTACAGTTTTTTTCTTTAAGTTTATAATGTCATTTACCTTTCTTGACCAGTATTTCATTAAAACAAGTCAATCAAACTGTGACTTTGTAATGAAACTAGTGATACAACTTTAAACTGGAGCTGTGTCCATGCTAAAGATGATCAATTAATCAGTTGGCAAAAATGCAAAATATTTGCGAGAATTTATTTACTTTCTCTTATGACAGAATGAGCAATTTAAAGATGTCCCCGTAGGCTCTGGAACATTGTGATTACCATTTGTCTGACATTTTATGGACCAAATAATTGAGGAACTAATCATCGCATAAGCCGGTAATGGAAATATTCATGAGTTGCAGCTAAGCCACACCCAGCTAACCCACACCCAGCTATTTTAAATTAGCTTTCTAAAGTAGCTTTTACATTTAATTTCACTCAAAAGTCAAGTGAGTTTTTTTAGTGTAGTGAGTGTTTTAAGTAAAATGAATATGGTCACTATTGCAGTACACTACATACTCAAATCCTGCTATGAGTTATGATGTAATATGGCATTGGGACCACAGGATGGTAGTAGAGCACGTCTAGTTCTGTCACACAGGAAGGAAGTCTTGAGATCACTGACGGTCAATTTGTAATAAGACAACTGATGTATAATTGACTTCTTCCCACTTTAGGACAACCCTGTGCTTCTTTCACAAAACCGCCAGCATCAGAAAAAGTCACGGTGAACTTGAGCGAGGCCGAGTCAGGTCTTACGTCAAACTCCTCCCAGAAGCCCGCCTTGCTCTTCTCTCCCTCGCCCTCCTCCTGCTGCGGTGTGGTCTGATCCAGCTGTTTCACTCTGCTGTCGATATCGGCTGCATTCACTCTGGTGGAGAAATATGGCTGTAGAGGAGAGGGGGAGGGAGAGAGAGAGGGGGAGGGAGAGAGAGAGGGGGGGAGAGAGAGAGAGGGGAGGACAATCTTATTATAGAGATGAAAGAAAATACGATCAAATTGAACGCAATACACAACATCAGTCGATAAGGCCGCATTAAGAGCAAGCTGTGAGTAATATTTCCTATATCTGTGGGCTGTGCGGCTCATCGTTTAAAATAATTCACAAAAGCATGTCTCAGTTTTTCACCGCTTACTAACATTCCACTTGTTCAATTTGTCATTCAAAGATAAATGAGACAGTTGAGCTCACTTGTTTGAGATGCACCCAGTTCCCAGAGATCTCCTCGATGCCTTTGCGTTTGTAGAAGTCCACCAGGTCTGTCAGCGTTTCAAACAACTCTGAACCTCCCACCGTGTAGCTGTCATTCTGAACACAACACATACAACGCATCAGTCTTGATAAACACACAAACAGAGAGGTTGAGGCAAATTAATTAAGTAATTGTGTTACCACAATAATTTGCACATGTCCTCACATCAAAATGGAAATTAATAGAATCAAAGAACATAGTACAATAGCCCCAAAGAGTAGTCTTATTGTAACAAAGACTCAAAGTATATTGTGTACAAAATGCTATTTTATGGTTGGATGCTTCCCAACACCTCAATAGAACAACGCAAATGTATTTATTTAGTGTAAAACACATGAATGTATACTGGGGTAGCCTATTCACTGGTACAAGCAGCAGGTCATAGGCTCCTTTGAGCCGGGTACGCTCAGGAAACTGACCTAATCTGCCACGTGCTCATGAAAAGGCCATTCAGACCCTTCAACTAATCTCACATTAATCTTTTGCACATCATTGGTGCATAAAAACAAGGCTTTCATTTAAATGAGGCCTGGACAGTGTTTTCTGTATGACGTGAACCACCGCTAAAATAAATATGCAAAAGCCGTGTTGATGACGGAAAGACACAATCTATGAAAATTTGTTTGAGGACTGTGGTGTGACCTGTTGCTATACTGTGAATACCACTAGCAACTGTTTCCACTGAGTCTATAAACACCAGGATACAGTTTGGGGTTTCACATATAAAACTGTTTCTTTGTGAGGATAACTGTTGGGGAACATCTTAAGTAAACCTGTGCCTGACATTTATGAACAATTGCAGAGTTTAAATATGAGCAACAGTCTTGCATTGCCTAATCCAGGGGAAATGAGACTTTAAACGCATTTCAAAGAGCATTACACAACTGTGGGAATACCAGAACATAGTCTGCATGATGTAAATCCGTTTCAGGGAATCCTAATTCTGTATATTCAAAGCAGGAGACTGAGCAAGAAAAAGCTCTAGTTTCATCCACCAATTGTCTTGCATGCCACACACACACACACTCACCGAAACACACACACACACACACACACACAAGGACAAACACCCACCTGACACATTATCTTGATGTGGGAGACCCTCTTTGCTCCAGCTTTGCCCTTCTCGTCCGTCAGAACCGACAGGACAAAGTCTCCGGGTTTGGACAGCGACTCTCTGACCAGGAAGGTCCCCGACTCGTCTCGAGCGCCGAGCAGCTTCTCAGCATTCAGCCCAGACAGGTGACCGTGGTACCACCTGAGAGGAAAAAGGCTCTTAAATGTCCACATTTCTAAAAGATATTCATGCCCTGAGCTACAGTTGAGTTTGTTTGTGGCGATGGTTCACTGCTATTATCTGCAAAAATACAGCTTTTGTCTCGTGCAGTTAATTGACTGTGCCTTGCATTTCTTGAGAAAATGTCTTTAAGCTTGACATTATGTACGCAGCAACTAAACAACAAACATCCTCCTCCCTTATTCACTGTCTTATGTGAGCAGAGCACCGTTGTGAATTACATGTATAAGTCTATTCAAGGCGAAGCGGTTGTCAGACACACTGATGTGGTCCACTAGACTCTTGAGCTCACTATACCGTGAGTGGAAATAGAAAGCCGCAACACAATCAGTTGTATTGTTAAAAACAGCATGTACAGATGTTGTTGTAACAGGCCGCTTATATTTCTATCCACCACCCTACGCTCCGTGTGTGTGTGTGTGTGTGTGTGTGTGTGTGTGTGTGTGTGTGTGTGTGTGTGTGTGAATTAATGAAGGCACACTCGGCTGTGTTGGTTTGTGACTTAATTTTAGGCACTGTTCTCGATTTCTTCTTCTAAACTTCCTGCTTTGCGGTCGGAAAATTTCAGATGACAGATTTCATGGCTGAAGCGGACAAAGTATTTATAGCCTACATGTAACAACCACAGATACCCCCCCATGCACACACTGCGTCTGCTCTCTTTATACCCTTCTGCATATGTCAAATTACTGTGTATAGATCTACAGTAACTGAAATTAGACCCTGGTTTTAAGAGCAGGTTGCATGAAGCACCTGTAGCAAAAGAAAAGTGGTGTCCGTGCAGCTTTGCATAAGCTAAAGAACAGCCTATCCAGGGAAATAGTTGATGGAGTACTGCAGAGGACAGAAGACTAACATGCAAACGCCAGGTATGTTCCACCTATAACCATGATTCATGCCAACAACATAATGGCCTGATCATATTTATCCTCTCTTTCTGAGACAAGCCGCCACGCCTGGATACATCGGAGCGAACATAAAGGGTGACCTGCTGAGGTGTGTGTGCGATCACGCTGGGAGTTGAGAGAGGTATTGGGTGAGATGAGGAAGACAGCGAGTGAGCAAGAACATGATGGAGTGTGCAATAGAGGAAGACACGTAGGGTCTGGCCACTGCTTTCAAAACTGTGTCAAAACCTAAAGTTTCCAACCGCAGCAACAAAAGGGAAGTTAGACAACTGACAGAAAGAGAAGGACGAGGGGGGGGGGGGGGGGGGGTAGATGGCAGATCTTCCAACTAGGGTGAAGTACAAAGTCACACACTCAAACATACACACACACACACACACACACATACCATAGAAAGTAGTGTCCTCCTTGACTCATAAAAGGAGTGCAACTTTATAAGTTTATACAAGTTGATATCAACCTACTTTAAGAAGATAACAGTTGCACAATGTTTCCAGCTGGAAGGAAAGCTGCGTCAACAACCAAACACCTCCAGCAGCAACGGCATGCAGTCAAATGTACAAAGTGAGCAAATGAGGATACAAACTCTAATAGGAAGGTTTTTTTCCGTGCATTTAACAAACAGTAAACAGAATGATATTTGTATCTTGTTTATGACAGCAACCTGACCTGTGTCTGCATGCAGACACAGAAAATACCTCAAATTAAGTAACAGCTATATTTAGCCAACAAAGATATTTGCAGGTTACTGACAGCTACTATCAGTAAGCCCTGTATTAAAAAGCATATTTTTAGGTCAAATTAAAGTCCTAATCAAAACTACATTGTGAAGAGTAATTCATGTCAGTTACTTTGTGCATTTGCTGAGTCAAACATGTGTATAGGAATTGTAATGCTTCCAGACTATTTGATGAATAATATAATCCTTTATACTGAAAGATATTTCAAAAACTACTTTAAGCAGTGTTAAAAACATCAAGGCTGTTTCTGTGAAGTTTAACACAATATAGAATAAGTCTTCCCAACAAAAATAATATTATTTACTAGTTTATCTAATGTTGAATGTAAAATCTTAATTTGCAAAGCAACCAGAAACTATAACCGACGGATTCAGAAAATTCATCGAAATAAAAAGCAGAAATATTCCCGGTGGTTGCATGGACTGGTCTCTCTGATCATAGGTTATATCCAATCATGAATATAATATAATATAATGTATTGTATTTGCAGGTTTGTTGTCAAATCATGGATGATTTCTAGCTTTTCCGACAAATTGTATTTATTAAAATTAGGCCGCTCTGTTTTTTGTTATATTGTTTTAAAAGAAATCTTTTTATTGGTTGGTTGCAGTTTTTTTCTAGTTGTATGTGTTTCTATATTTCAATTATTGTGTTACATTACAGTCTTTATGTGCAGGAAACGTTAACCCCCCCTCCATCCAAAAAAACTAATTTGAATGATAAAATCTTCATTTAAAAAACAAAACGTAACAATTTTTTTTTTAACTGGAATGCATCAGAGTTGAAGTATAAAGTCTGACAAAATGGACAATTGTGCATAAAAAACAACCTTGAGTAAATGTACCGTTTCCCACGATAATGTCGACCTGATCATGATCCGATAGCTGCAGCAACGAGGCAGATGTAGGATTGAAGTCTCAAAAGCTGTGGGCTCTGTTTGTCTGCAGTGTGGGTTTTTTCACTCACTCACACTCTGACAAAGATGCTAAATTCTAAAGATTCAGAGGCTTCAAGTAAAACACCTTCACCCCGGAGGAAAATATGTAAACCTCATGGAATATCAAACCTACAAATGACACTAATCCTCAGGAAATAAACAACTGTTAAAGGAACAGTTATTGACTTTACCACCAAACCAAACACTATTACACTTAACCCAAGAGTGTAGGTGGAGGCAGCTCAGAGGAGCCGTGACTGTGGGCCACATTAACCCAAAGTGGGTTCAACAGTGGGAAGTAAGCAGGCACAGACCTCTCTGTGGTGGGGTCAGAGCAGTTGAGGGGGTATTTGAGCTCGATGACGGTGCCGTCCTTGTCCTGCAGGATGCCGTTCTCAGCTGTGTAGTACTCCACCAGCTCTGACAGGGTGGCAAACTTCTCCCCGCCATACAGGTCATAGTAGTCTCCTGTGTTCTGGATCCGGATGTGGGTCACCAGCTCGCCCACCCTGAGGAGATAACAGTCTAGTTTAAACCGGCCGTCAAAGTTTTTCCTCGACAAAAATCTTCTAGATGACAGAAAAGAGAACATCTCTGTCTCAGGAGTGTTTGGGTATGAAATTATAAAATCATTTTTCTTCAACAACAATTAAAATGACAAGAAATGCAGAGTTTTGTGTCTCGCCCACAAATCCGATTACAGATTTTACTGCTGTATATGTACTATATACAGTGTGTTCTGTATATAGTACGTATGTTAGTCTATGACATGCATTTGAACTTTCAGGATTTTAACTTTGTGTTCTCTGTCATCATGAAAAGATGGCAGTTAATACAATAGTTCTCTGGCTGACGAATAATAATAATCATAATTTAAATTTGGAGTTTCTTTAACCAGGAATCTAAGTTTGAATGTATGTAGGTTTTTGGTAAAACATTTTATGTGGAGAAATGCCAATGCCAATGTCATTACATCCACATCACATTCATGCAGTTTAAAGGCTTTAGCACAGGAAGACCAATTCTCACAATATGCTGTGTAAACCCAAATAGCTGTGTGAGTTACTCAGTTTAACAGAACTGCATCAGTACAGATTAAATATATATATAAACGTTTATCTCTTTGATCTACAGACTGCAGTACTGTGATCAGTTTATAACCAGTTGTTAACCATATTTACGTCATTTAAACCTCATAAACGAACATGTTATCAGTCCGATCAAATGAGCAAATGTTCACTAAGTGCTACTCACTGTGTCACATGTTATTTTGCCTATCACATTTAACTTTATGTGATTCAATTGATTTGATACAGTGTTATTTTTAGTAATGGACATTATCTTTAGTCTGTTAGAATTCTATTGGTATTTCAATATGTATCTGCACTGACATATATTAATGCAAGGTGTGATTTTATTGTACCCAAAAAGTGCAGGGAAACGTTTCCATCTACAGAGGAAAGATATTTGCGTGTTCAGCACATAATATGTGCAACAGTTTTTGTATTAACAGTGAAGTTTAAAGACGGCAGATTAATTTAGTAGGTAAATAAAAAAGCAGTAAAGTTAAGAGTCCAGTGTCTCCTAAACTGAATTATACAATAAATCCGGTTCTGTAATAACACAATTTCTTGTTGTTCATGTTCTTTACGGTTTGCTAAAGTAAAGGAGCCACGTGGTTGAGCAAGGCACAATTTTAAAGGAAAGGAAAGTAATGTTTCTTCTCAGCTGTGGGGATAGAAATGTAAAATCGAGATTAGGGTGTTTTTCAGACTGTATTACCTGACGGACAGCGAGAAATCTCCTACGTTTTTCTTGCTGGGTCGAGCCAAGAAGCTGCCATGAATGCCTCGAGTCTTCAGCCTTTCCTCGGCCTGCAGGCCTGTGATGTCTCTGTGGAACCACCTGCACCAGCACATGTATCGAAGTAAAAATGTACTCAGTATGAATATAACTGCTCTTAATACACACACATATAAGCCTTGTATCTGATTTCAACACGTACGGCTTTATTAGCACAAACATCCACGTACAATCTCAGCACTGTCTTATCTAGTTATTAAACATAACCCTGGGGCGGCTGTGGCTCAGTGGTTAGCAGGTACGTCTTTCAATCGGAGGATCGGTAGTTCGACCCCCGGCTCCACTAGTCCATGTCGTTGTGTCCTTGAGCAAGACACTTAACCCTAATTTCTCACCGTTACTGTGTCTACGGTCTACTGTATAGCATGTAAGTCGCTTTGGATAAAAGCGTCAGCTAAATGAAATGTAATAATGTAATGATTAACCTGTAATTCTTCCAGTCAGTTGACAGATAATTTATGATTCCTATACATAGTACGAGTAATAATGTATTTAACTTATATAGCGCTTTTCAAGATACTCAAAGACACGTTACACAACATTTTTAAATCATACAAACAAACAAATAAAATACATAAAAACAACAAGAACACGTAAATATGTTCTTGGTGTCTGGTAACCTTGATGAGCATTTGGTTTCAGATTAAACAATGAATGTATTAATGGGTAACATAACTAATATTCATAGTGTTTCATTCCCAGTCCAATTTTTATGATCTTTATTTTTCTTTTATTAAAACTGCATTCTTTCTTTCTCATTCTGTATAAAATGCTAAGACTACAGACCGGAAGAAAAATATTTTAATTCACTTTGAATCACAAAAAAGTGTATTAACCAATAGTTTAACACCTTAATCAACATCTTAATTTCAGAATGCAATACTGCAATAACATACTGTACATCTACACTGTAACCCGAAAAATCTGGTAAGGCTCCGTCTTGAAAGCCATCAATGCAACATAATTGCAACAGCTTGGACCCAACACCTTTCATTGTATCGTTTCCTGGGTGGAAAAAGTCTGTTTAGGTCAAGTTGGGCGAACAGCTTTTGAGCTAACAGTAAAAAAAAAAAACTAAAGACCTGTTTTTTAAAGTCTGGCCACTAGGAGTTACCAAAATGTTCAATTATCTTTTCAATAGCTTTCTTGAAACTGAACATACAGCTTTTATGTAGTTGTTAAAACATATTAAGTTTTCCTTACAGTTTCAGGGTTAACATATTATAAAGCTTGTAATGTTGCAGAACACAACTTACAAAATGTAGAACACTGCATGCACGATCAGATTGTGTCTGCACTGCAAAAACACTTGTATACAGCAAGTGGGTTAAGGAGAACAGTCACAGAAGGAGAAGACCATCAACTCAAGTTGAAGGGAACATTGTAAAGAACCTTTCAAGAGCTTGAATCTTGAGGACACAAACAAGTATTTCTCACTCAAACACTGAACTAAAACATCCTTTATGACACATTTTCTTTACATAAACAGACTCTGAACACACAACACATCACATGATAGAGGAACAGAGCAGGACAGGTCGACAGCCGAGGGAAGAAAGAGAAGGAGGAATGGAAACAGAGAAGTTGTCATCACGACTTGCACAAAACACAGAACACAACCAGATCCGACCAGCGGAGCATTGTGTTGTTCAGCGGGGGCTCGACTCACCGGACCATGTTGTCTCTTCACTCCTTCTGGGACCAAAGAGAAGGAGAGAGTCACTTGTGCACATGTGCAGACTCACAAGCGTACGCACGGTTTTTGTATTGTAATATCTCTCACTCTTTAGAGAAACACCCAGTTCCTCAATACTTCCTCACTACACAGCAGCACACTAAACAGACGGAAAATGTAATTCTCATGCCTTTGCTCTTGTAAACACAGACTCTACACTATATTACACGTGTAAAGTATCACAACTATAAACTCTATTTCTCTGTGTCACTCCACACTCACAAAACAACTCAAACTACCCGCACTCTCCTCCTCCTCTACTTCCAGGCTTCCCTCGGCCCATTCCTCCTCCTCTCCAACCCTCTCCTCCCCAATAGGAAAGCAGGTAAACACTTACTCTTCTTGGCTTCCTCTGGAAACAACTGATACTCGCAGAGAGACGCCTGAACTGTATACGTCGCTCTCCCCTCCTCTCTACGTCGTCCTCTCTCTCGCTCTCCCCTTCCTTCCTTTTAACATCTCCTTTCACAAAATAGTGAAAGCAAGACAGGAACTAAAATAGCTGACAGGCCCTGAATTCCTCCAACAGACAGAGGCGTGTGCTTTTGTTTAATAAAGACGGCCACAACAAAAAGTCATGAATAGCAAAGTAGGTTTAAACTCTAAAAAATAGCTCTCTGGTGCTCCATCATTTAGTTTTCTGTCCAGATCTCGATGGAGAACACACAAAGGGTGATACAAACTGCTCCATTCATAGGTGAATCATGAGCGAGAGAATTCCACCTTTGTTACAGGAGTAAACAATCCACAAATAATCAAGTTTGAGCCTCTTCGTCGTCTCTCAGTCAGACATTTGCAAAGTGTTTCCCCTCTGCCTGCCCACCTGGCTGCTCCCACTGTCTGCTTGTTCTTTTTTTACTTCCAGGTGTGTGTGTGTGTGTGTGTGTGTGTGTGTGTGTGTGTGTGTGTGTGTGTGTGTGTGTGTGTGTGTGTGTGTGTGACAAAGGTCAGACTGACAGAACACTTCCTTATTTTTAGTTTAACCTCCCCCTCCAGCTGTGTGTGTGTGAGCTGCATTCAGCTGGTAAACCATTTGCAACTGTGAACTCCAAGAAAGCTACAACTGAGTGGCTTGAAGCAGATCACCTTCAGCACTGTGTTTTATTGATTTGCCCCTGGTATCTCAAATGCACATGCAGGCTTGCAAGAGACACTGGCATATAATGCAACACTGCACCACAAGGGAGGCCTGTTTACCAAATGGAACAAGAATTTGACTTGCAAATCATTTTGACCTACAAGAGGTTTGAAAGGGGTAGAAGTAGGACACAAACATAAGCTCAAACATATCAAACAAAAAGCTCAAACATATGAATAAGTGGAAGAACCTACAATATATACAGCATACTGTAGCCCACCCAACACACACACGTGCGCTGCAGGTGGTGTGGGTCGTGGTTAACGGTAGCTATTGCAGTTTGCATTATCCTCCTCAAAGATTTGCATGTTTATCCGTTGATGCTGGTTTGGCTTCGGCTCCCTTCCCCTTCTCAGGATGAACGCAGCAATGTGGCAAATTGCTCACAGCCTCAGTGTCAACAAAGAGAACCAATATGTCACATATGCGTCAGACTGTTGCATGCAATGCATCCAATTGTGTCTGTTCAGAGGAGTTTACTACATGATGGTCTGTTCCTCCCCTCCTCCGTCTAAACCTCGATAATATATTACAATAGTATATATACGTATGATATATCAATATCACTTGGACTGGGAAATTGTGAAAACCATTTTTCACTATTTTCTGACATCTGGGTTGCATCTCCCAAATGTTTTGAACACAGTTGTTTGGCTTGTTAAAGGGACGGCAATATGATCATGAAACCTTTACGATCTGTCAACCTTCAGAAATCCCGGCAACGTGGCAACTATACCAATAATATTTGATACTATTGTGTTAATCCATGTGGGCAACGGTGAAAGTTGATGCCGATTACTCTTTTTCATTATTGGATTTGAGTATTATAAAATGTAATATATTGTAAAATATAGATATATAGCAATATAATATACTTTGATTGAGGATGTTAGTCATATCACCCACTTATGCTAATATAGAAAACATTTGGAAACATTAAAACCTTTCTAGAGATGTAACAAAACCCAGATGCCAATAGACAATCGAGCTAGTGCTACTTGTGTTAAGTACTACAGCCGCTCATGTCAAATGATGTCAAATGGGCGACTGTGGCTCAGTGGTTAGCAAGTCAGTCTTTCAATCAGAGGGTCGGTGGTTCAAACCCCAGCTCAGCCAGTCCATGTCGTTGTGTCCTTGAGCAAGACACTTAACCCTCATTGCTCACCGTTGCTGTGTCTACGGTCTACTGTACATCATGTAAGTCGCTTTGGATAAAAGCGTCAGCTAAATGAAATGTAATAATAATAATAAAAATGAAGACTGAAAGATATCAAAGACTTGAGACAAGAGTTGAAAAGGTTTTTAAATTAGCAAATACAATAAAAGATACTCACCTACAAGACATCTCAGGGACTCTAGCAGTGCGGACTCACTGCAGTCTGGGTTCTTCTGAATGCTTGGATCCAGTCTCTCTGCGCTGTCCTCTTCAATGTACGTCTCTCCTTCCAAACAGTCAAACTCAGAGCGAGTCAGGCTGCAGTGTCAGTCCCTGTTCTTTCTTTCTTTCTATGTGCAGCCTCCAACTCTCTCTCATGATAAGATATCAGGCTTCATTACCAGCCCAGCCAATCCTCCCGCCCTGCAATTTAGTCTAATTTTCTAAATTATCCAACTATCTCCATGAGGAAAATGAGCCGCTTCCGGTCCCCTTCTTCCCCTGCTCCTCCTCTCTCGACCTTCTGTGTGCAAATGCTCTCCTGCTTTTCCATCTCTCCTGCAAAGCAACATTTGCCTAAAGTCCACCACATCCTTCGAGGGTTGCATGCGCAGGTCATACTCTTTACACCACTCATGTTTAATTATAACAAATATACATATATATATATATAATACATATATTATAACAAAATTAACAAATACTTTAGAGTAAACAAACAAATGCAACGGTCACTGAATGTTTTGACGAGTATAAAATGTATGGGACTCAAATCGTCTTTCTCCAGTTGAACGGGAGAGATAAGGACCTTCTCTCCACAACCATTATGTAAACATCAAAAGAAAAGATCTTTAGGCAGAGTGTGGCAGCTTGTTGAGAAAACCATTTAATTTGTCCTCAAATACTTAACTTCATTCTGCAGCCTTGCTAGCGGCTCTACTTTAGCACGTGTGCTTCTAGCAAACGTCAGAATGCTAACACGCTCACAAGGAGCTATGCTGATATTAGCAGGTTTCATGTTCAACATCTTAGTTTAGCACGTTAGGATGCTAACATTTGGTAATTTGTGCAAAAGACTAAGTAAAGCTGCGGCTGATCGGATTAAGTTAGTTTTGCAGTAAATGTTCCATAAAGTGTTGAACAAATATATTTTGACCCATTTACTTTATAACCAAAGTGACAGAAACATGAATCTTTACACCACATTTCATGGCAATTCCTTACAAATTGACAAAAACCTTGAAAAGCTGTTGACTTTTTATTGTAGTTCTTAAAAACAAACGTCAATGATAGAAACAACAAGGTGGTAACCATAATAATAATAATCAATAATGTAAAACAAAACAATATACAGTAAGAAATTAAATTAATCGCTCTCAAAACCATCCCATGTACCTAAAAGCTGTGGAGCTATTGCATGCCCGTATTTCGGGAGAGTTTCCAGGGAGCAAATCTGTGGTGCAGTTAGGAATGTCGAGGTGTTGGTTGGGGCTTGAGCACAGAGAGCCGATCCTGGTTTGGGTCACCTGACGAGAGGGGTGGAAGTTTCGGATGGAGGGCAAGGACACAGGAAGAGGTAACGGAACTGAGTGACTGATAGAAAAATGTCAATAACAGTCTCTCAGCGCCGGGGCCATTCTGCAGTAGAGGTGCACATTAATATGCCCCGTTTTATACATACATACATACATACATACGTACATACGTACATACAGGAAACACACACACACTCTCTCACTCTATACACACACACACACACACACACACACACACAGGCGGAGACATTAGAGTTGAATGACTTAAAAAGAAATCACAATTTTCTAAAGGCAAAATTGGGCACAATAAAATCCCTTGACTTCTTCAATAATTCAAAAATGACTACAAAGCACCTGTATACTCCGAGCATGCTGCTTTTTCTCCCGTCTAGCTTCTTTATGTTACATACAGTTACATACACATGTTTGACCCTGTTGTAAAGACAGAACAGGACAGGTCAGTGGAGCTGCCCACAGTTAAGTCACAACAACAGAGCTCAGGTTACGGGAGTTGCATCTGAATCCCAGTAGAGGAGAAAGACTCGTGTCCATTCGCTCCCATCTTGCATCTGCAGTTCCAGTCCAGTTCCAGTAGCTGATGCCCTTCTGAGTCCAGAAATGGGTTGTGGGTGCAGAAGGAGGAGGACTAACCTGGCTGTGCTGTACATGGCGGTTGAAAGGGAGGACGTCTGCTACATGACGGTGAGGTGAGGGCGACTAGCCTGAGTCAGTGAGAGTGAAATAGAGCGAGGGGGGGGTCGGTCAACGCGGCACCTGCATCTGCTGTGAGGTCTGGTTCTGACCGGTGACGTCGGGGCCCCGGTTGGCCAGGCGGTTGAGGATGTTCCTCTCGGACATTTGCAGCCGAACGGCGACAGGGGGTATCCTGGCGATGGTAGCCGGGAGACGCGTCACGTCAGCCTTCATGTCACTCAGCAGCTCCTCAAGCTGTTTGAGAACTGTAAAAACAAAACAGATATGAGCTCCTAGCACCACGGTACTCGAAATGATGGATTGCTTGTTTGTTTGTAGCTAGCCAGTTTTGTTTCTGGTGAAAGTCAAGGACTCAAAATACTCATATTTTAGCATTAAGCTGCAACATTTGCAAAATAAAGCAGGAGGAAATAGCGGAAGTTTAAACAACTATGGGAGCTAATGTGGCTAGCAAGCTAACAACAGCGGTGCACAGAGTTGTAAATTATACAACGTCATTGTTCTTACACTCACTACAGCATCTCTCCCTCTCTACTGTTTGTATTATTGTCAGAGTTATTAACAGCAAGTTTTTCGTTTAAGTAATTTTTCAAGACCGCTTCTAAAAAAATGAAGATTTGCTGCAACCCCCCCTTTTGTCACTTAGACATTTAAAGATGTCACCTTAGACTATGGGATAATATAATGGGCATCTCATAGGTGGAAATATTGAGACAAAACAATCAGCAGATTAACCGATGATGAAAATAATAATTTGTTGCAGCGGAAAAACTGAACCCTCGTATTGTGCGAGTGATCATCTATTCAACCTCCAGAAGAGGTAATGAAAGGCCGTCTTTGTTCAAACATGGAAGCTAACCACAGTGTTGCACCTGTCACTAGTAACCTTAGCAGCCAATTGGATATATAAATATTTGTGTTTACATAATAGCTTCCTTTTACACACTTCCAATGCCACCACTATGACGCAGCACTTCATTCTCTCTCCCAAACACAAGCGCCTCTTATTCAAAAGCATCTTACAGGGAAAAAAAAAAACCTGTCTCATTACAAACAATAGACTCTTGTGATTCAAACTAAACAAAATATTATAAACAATTCTCCTGCCAAGATCTGCACACAGGAGGAGGACATTTTGGATATCTTCAATTAGTGATAGCAATTGTGCAGATTTATTTTATTTTTTCAGCTCCAGGTGTAGCCTGCTAAACGAGAATTTTGTTGTCGAGTTGCAAAGCAGCCGACATAACAACATGTAGTGTCATTCTGCATAATAGCAAAGGTGTGGACAGCGCCTGACTTTGCAGTTGCAAGACAAGAGCCAAAGCCTGTGCGGTACTGCGTTATTTCCTGTGTGCACAAGAACCCTCACTTTTTCTCTTTTGATCTTAAATGTGTTTTACCTTTATGCAGAACTGCATTGGCAGGTTTGTTTCCAGACATGGACTCCTTGCTGAGGTGCTGGTGGGACTCTGCGAGGCACTCCACCTCACTGAAGCGAGTGTTGAGGGCCATGGAGGGGTGGGCTGGGTCCTCCGTCATGTTCAAGTAAGCCGCCCTGCGCAACTGCTCCTCAATCACCAACGCCTGCTCCAGTAACTATATCAGAAACAAAGAAAGACAGCAAGCCCAGTGAGGTATTATAGAAGCACAGACAGACAGAGACAGAGAGAGCGAAGTTTACCTTGAATCTGCGGGCCAGAAACTTGTTCTTGATCTCCAGGAAGTTTCCTCTGCTCATCTCCCCTTTGAAGGGCTCATTGAGGATGGCAAACCTCACATCATTCTGCACATCCTGCCACCGAGCGTAGCCGTGTCTGAGAGACGCCATGGTCAAGTGTAACAACATTATGGGTTTGGCGATCTTGCATGGATAACTTCACACATCGGCAAGTAGAGCTGTAAATGTAAACTTGCACAATCTGGCCTGAATATTTGGTATCATTTGAATGGATAAATAAACCCCTAAATAATTCTGAATCCACAAAAACTTCTCACTCTCATAACAGAAAAGCATAAAAGACAAAACAAGGGTCTGAGAATGCAGCTTGGCCTCGCTGTGCTTCGTACTGCCAGCTTCAGGTTTCTGCAAATGCTTACAAAAGCACACACTTCCATGTGATAAATACTAGGCGCTGGACAAACATGTACAAGATGGAAGAAATGAGTCAGCACACTAAATAATGCTCCCAACATCGTAGCCTAAATGTCCACCATGTGGAGTTTCAAGTTTTTAACATCTAGAATGCAGCGATGTGATGTGACAGCTAACAATTATTTTAATTAACGATTAATGCAACAATCCCAACTCCTGAAAGCCCAAGATGACCCCGTCAATGTACTTGTCAAAATAAAAAAAAGATATTCAACTTTCTATTATAGTAGACTGAGAAAAACTGATAATATTCCTTTTTGAGAAGTCGGAACAAGGTTTTAGGGTGACATTTGCACATTTGATCACTTGGTCTGTATAAACTGAAAATAAAATGGTGGTAAGAATGAGAAGTTGCCACTTTGGGCTCCAAGAGACCCCGAGGGCCTATGAGCACCACATCATTAATTGTTAAGTCCTTGAATGATTGTTTGTATAGTTAGTTATTATGCTGTTATGTATTTTGTGTTGCTGTCTAGTTTGAGATAATGTGTAACTTGTATAAACTTAAAATAAAATGATTGAAAGAAAGACAGAACAAGATTCTCCAAACAGCTACCGATTAATTAATTGATTAGTCCACTAATCCTTTCTGCTCTAATGTGATGGGAAGGCAGCGATCACACAGTCTGCAGATTTAACAACGAATTGTTCATTTGATAGGATACTGTATGATTCCAGCTAGCAGCCAGTAGTCATGGCGACGGTGCCAAATCTCAAAGGTCTTCTTGGTGACGGTGGCCGCCCGCTCTTCATTCTGCCACAGAGAGTGAAGCTCTGAAAGGGAGGACAGAAAGGTCAAAGGACGTAAACTAAAGAGAAAAAAGAAGAGACAGAAAGGTGTGTGTGTGTGTGTGTGTGTGTGTGTGTGTGTGTGTGTCCGTCCGTCCACCTGTGAATCCTCCGTCAGCAATGTTGAACATGAACCTCTGCTTGGTGGCTTTCTTCTTCTCTTCAGTGACGTTAACCACCGGCGCAGCCGTTGCTGCTTCTTTGGCGTTCTCTCCGTTCTGCAGTTTTCCAGACTCGTCTGTTTTTACAGCGTCCTTCTCCTCTTTTTGCTCTGTGAGAAAATAACAGAAACACGTCAGCAAGCGCCACCGTTTAAAAGATCTACACGAGCGATATTAAACGTGGGTACGAAGGGGATTCTTGAAATGTGCATTCAGCTTACCCGTGAAGATATTTTGAGGACGTCGCCATCCCGAGTCAAAAGGTTTTGACACATTTCACAGAGTGTACCATTTAATTGATGTGTGTGTTGTGACATGTGTGTTGTACCTTTCTTCTCCTCTGGAGGCGAACTAGTGTCCATCTTCTCATCTTTTCCTTCCTCAGCTGAAACAAGAGAAGCACCGTTAAAAAAGGTGGAGAAAGTTAAAAAAGGAAACGAGATACAATGGAAAGCAGTTGCCTCACCTTTAGACTTGTCCTCCTCTGAATCCGTCTTGCTCTCCAAAACCTCTCCCTTCACCTCAGCTGGAGTGTCCTTCGTCTCTGAAGTCTTGTCCTTCTCTTCTTTCTCCTTGCTCGCATCATCCGCCTCCTTGCCTTCATCATCTCCTTTTCCCGTCTCCTTCTCCTCCTTCCCTACAGCAGCGGAGTCTACCACCTCTTCTTTCTTTTCCAGAACGGGGGATTTCTCAGACTCATCTGGGATTTCGATTATCTAGAGGAGAGGTAGTCAGTTTAAAATTGGATGAAATCTGCAAATTCAAGTATAATGTTGCTGCACATAACTTATTAGACTGTACTGAAAACATAAATGCAAGACACGAGTATAAAAGCAGAATTTACCTCTGGATCATCCGTCTTTTTGGCTCCTTTGCCATCCTCGACCTCCTTCTTCAGGTCTTCCTTATCGTCCGATTTAGACAAATCTTCTGACAAGAAACAGAAAACACAGGTCAACCCCGGGCATGCAAAGAGTGCATGTTAACCAGTTTCTGTTATAGCCGTCAATACAAACTAATTACATTTTCTTCAGCTTAATAGTTGAATGAGTAAAAAGTGTGTCATGTGTTCAGTTGTTACTCGTGTCATGTTTTTCTTGTTCTATCCACAAGAGGGTGTCAGAAATAAGCGGATAGTGAAGCATGTGGTGCTGAGATTAGGGCTCAACACATTTTGTGTGATGGTTCTTATTGCAAAGTAAATGTCTAACTCAACGATTATGATTCCAGAAGCTGAAATGAAATAACCCGTCTGCAGTGATATTTTGTACATTTTAAGAAATCATATGGAATTCTACTTCCTAAGAACTAAGTATGAAGTGTGTGTGTGTGTACCTGGCACAGGAGTGTTGGGCTGTGTGTCTGCAGGGGTCCCAGTCGAAGGAGTTTTTGGGTCTTCACCTGCAGCCAAAGCTGCAGCCCTTTTGTTCTCCTCCAGCTCGGCCATCCAGGGCATCGACCACTGACCGTTCACGTGCTCAAACTCCTGCACCTGTTAATCAACATGTGATCTGTCAGCCCATCACTCAATCAGTGGTTAAATACTTGAATTATCTAAATATATGTTGTAGTGATTATTTTCCAGCCAGTAAACTGTACCTTTTTCCTTATCAGTGACATCACACCAATACGGGTGAGCACATGTTGCCTCGACAGACCCTCACGTGGGACGCCGTCTGCAAAGGTCTCGGCTCCGTCTGCCCCCGGCTCACAAAGGTGACGCATGAACAAAGACACATAGGCCCTGAGAACATTGGTGAAGAAGAAGGTGGACGGATTTATATATTGGAAAATATCTAAATCTACGCGAGATGCACATGTCACAAAACTGCACCAGGAACATAAATTGCAAATCAAACAAAGCAATACAAATAACAGATTCATGACTAATAAAAGCATTAAGTAACTCAGCCAAGTAAGCTGTAACACTTAAGGCTGGGTATCGTTGAAAGTTTTCCATTAAGTTGTCAATACAATTTCCTGAGATTTGGACATCTGTACAATGCAAATATTTTTCTAACATTAAACTTTTCAAAACAGCCACAATTCTCAAATGTTGTCTCAATACAAGTGCCACGAGAACATTAACCAAAAATAAAATAGTTTAAACAAAAGCAAAACGTTAAACATAATCGGGAACTCTCCCGTCAAGGTTACAAACCTAACCGTGCATTTGCGGCTAACTTTAACTATTTGACAGTTTTCATTTTAGATTAAATAAAAGAAGTGAGGTTTGATAGTCAATGCAAGTAGAAAAAAAAAAACCCCATTGAGACTCACTTGAATTCTTTCTCAGACTTCCCACGGAGGTCCCTGACGAGCCACTGGTTGGTGAAAGCATCCTGGGGAGGCATCCCATAACGCATCACTGCATTTAGGAAAGCCTTCCTCTGCCGTGCATTGAAGCCCAAAACCTGACGGGTAATAAAAGAGGTTGGGATGATTACAAATTTAAGGTCACAAGGTCAAAAGACATTTATCGTTGTTTTTCTTCTCTCACCTCGATGTTCCCGCCCACTCTGGCCAACAGTGGAGGCAGAGGTTTGTCCCGATCGTTCCTCAGCCCTTTGCGGCTTGGTCTGCGGGCATTTGCTAAAGCGACATGACACAAAGTAAGTCCATCTGAGATCATGAAAATTAAAAGTGAAAAATCTAACTTTGCAGTTGGAAGCATCATCATGTGCGTTCTTAACGTCCTCAAGTTGCTCTGAGAAGATGTTCCACTTACGGCTCATCACGACTCACTCTGATCCTGCTGAAGCTGTCCCTCCTCATCTCTCAGGACTTCAACATTTAACGCTTCTTCTTGAAGCGTAACACTTTCAGAACATTTACAACTGAAAGCATTGTTGTGGTGGTATACTTAATTTAATGCACTTGAGGCAACAGAGCCATAATTGATAAAGAAATAAACACAATCAATAGAAACATGTACATCTTTTTGTGCATATACATTGTTTGCCAAGATAAAATGAAAAATTTCAAAACTACTTAATTAACAGCACATGAACACCAGCAATGTCTTTATGGTGCTCGTAGATGTTTCAGCAAACCGAGAAACCGTTGATAATAATTTTCTTTCCCCGTTTGTCCATTTTTCCTTTTCCTTTTTCCTTTTCTTGCCTCTCTACGCTCAACTGCAGATGATGCAGCTGCAAGTGGTGTTTTGTGAGTTGTTGTAGATGTTGTCAATGAGGATATCATAGCTGTCGTCTGAATAAACATCTGTAGAGGTGGTTTGAAGGATGTTAGTGGGGGAAAGACCTGGGGCTCGAACAGGAAGGGCTACCTCCACGTCTCCAGCATTGCTGAGAACAACTCTTGAACTCAAACACATCTTAATGACTGACTTCAAACAACTCAAGTGGAAACTATCTTCACATAAGTAGTTAACAGTGGTGGCTCAAAAGCACATGAACACACACACACCTCCTGAGCAGCAGTGATCAAAACACTGAGCCTTACCTTCAGCCCGTTCATCAAAGTCCTCGTCGCCCTCCTCCGAGGCCACAGAGTAATCAGACTGGTTGTCCGACTGATCCTCCTGCCAGTCTAAAGGGAGCACAGACAGGAAGGAGGGATGAAATAGAAGCAGGAACGAACTGATAGTCAAGATAAAGGACATCCAAACTCCTCGAAGGAGCTGCAGCCTCATTTAGTTACTATCAAACAGGCTTTTAGCCACGAGGGGGAGCTACTGCTTTTCAGTTTCTACAAATACATGTTTTAGTAAATGTCTTTTCATGGGTTTATTGTATTTAGGAGTTCACCAAAGTGAACCACTAAATAAGTCCTCCGCTGTCCTTGTATTCCTGTATTTAGTTGACTAAAATACGTCTATCAAGTGGACCAAAGGAAGGAAACTGTAGGATAACAAAGGTCACTGAATAACTACACTGAGAAGTGGAAGTTCTTCTATTAAGTTTCCCTCAAAGACTTCTCAATTCTGCAATAATGCTTCTTTATGGGAGGAACCCCCGGATTTAAATAAATATTTTTTAAACATGCTTGATTTGAGAAGAAAGAAACTATCTATTTCAAAACCACACACAAATAACATGTTCTAATACGTTTCTACAGCAAATCTAACAATACTAATAACTCACTGAATCGCCGACCATGTTACACCAACAACACCACACAAACACCAGCATGCACTCACAAGAAGAGATTGAATGATATGTTGTTCTGTACCCTGTCTTATACCTCGGTCCTCCTGGGAGCCGTCATTGTAGTTGACTGGCTTTCGAGTTCTTTTGCCTTTGCCTAAGTTTCGGGCAAGGTCTTCTTGCTGCTGCTCGTAGTGGTGACGCAGCAGCTTCTCCCAGTAGTCAGGATCAACACTTTCCTCCTGCTTGATCACCTCCCGTTCCACCTCCTCCTCCTCACACAGAGCAAAGAGTAATTAATGTTGATCGAAAAGAATAAAAATGCAAGTTTATTTATTAGACAATTTTGAGAACCACATCTGCTTCCTAGCGGTCAAAAAGTACCTCATCTTCTTCATCTTTGACCACATACTGGGCCACTTTAAAGGAGCTGAGGTATTCATTCATGCTCTGGAGCTCAGTGTCATCTGTAGCATCCCGGTCCCTGTCTAGCAAACTGTCAATTGCGTGGTCATCGTAGTGGATCACACTGCTGTCATCCTCCTTGTTGTCACCTGGAAAAAGGATGAGTCAAATAAAAGAGGAAGAAAGCAGAAACTACATTTACTCCCTGTAACATCTGTAGGGTCAGATATTTAAGACTATATCCCAGAACTCCTTATCCTTATTATCCCGCTTATCTCCCAAACACAAACATAATGTGCACTGCAGTACATTTAAGTTAGTCAAACCCATAAACTTAAGTTAAATGTTTCATACAACGACTTTAACAAAGAAACAAAATATTGTTTGTTACTTATATTAAATTAAAGAGTTTCTCACTGCACCTGCTTGTCGATATATTACAACTGATATTTAACACCATTCTGACCCTTCTACACCGGATATAAGGCTTACAATGGCATTAAATAAGCAAAGGTTCAACATTTGATTTTAATTTAGCCAATAACAATTACAATGTGCCTTAATCTGATTCACGCTAGACCTCTCAAGTTCTCAGGACAAACAATGTGTACCATGGCTTGATGTCACAACACTCTGGCTACCCTTTTAAAAAATCTAATGATGCAATTTTAAAGTCCAATGCAGAAAGCGCTTAATTGCCATGTAAATTGTAAAAAGCAAAACTCAGATAAACATAAAAGCAAATGGTTGACAAAATTCACACTGCATCTTAAATCTGTCAGTGGGTTAAAGTTGACTCACCCTCTCCGAGCTCATACTTGAACAACTCTTCAGTTCCAAACTTGAGGATGTCGTCGAGCTCCTGTTTGGACATGGAGCCCGTCTTGGAGCCGAGACCGGGTCGCACCACCAAGTGGGTGAGCATCATCTTCTTCTTTGCTACCTGGTGGAGGTAGGTAGATGGAGGAAGAAGTGGTGAACAGGTGTTCTTGACATAGGCGATACCATTTTCATTTATTGTGGTGTTCCTTTTCACAGACCTGCGTGATCCTCTCCTCCACAGATGCTTTGGTAACAAAGCGATAAATCATCACCTTCCTGTTCTGGCCGATACGGTGAGCTCTGCTGAACGCCTACGAGGACACACATGGAACAAACAGCATAATCCCCTCATCCAAACAAACCAGCATCCTGACATGAATGTGAGGCTCCAACCAGGGTTTGCATACCTGGATGTCATTGTGGGGGTTCCAGTCAGAGTCGTAGATGACGACGGTGTCAGCAGAAGCGAGATTAATGCCCAAACCACCAGCTCTGGTAGAGAGGAGGAACGCAAACTGGGGAGCACCAGGAGCTGTTGGAAAAAGAAAACACGGCGAGAAAGAAAATTAGAACACTGATTTCTGACCAGAGCAGCTGTTTTAGTCAATATAAACGGTGCATGTACCATTAAAGCGGTCGATGGCCTCCTGTCTCAAGCTGCCAGTGACTCCTCCATCAATTCTCTCATATTTGTATCCCTCGTTCTCCAGGAAGTCCTCCAGCAGGTCCAGCATTTTAGTCATCTGGGAGAAGACCAAAACCCGGTGGCCTCCATCCTTCAGCTTCCTCATCATCTTCTGGAGCAGCGTCAGTTTTCCTGAAGACTTGGTCAGAGCATTGCCCTCATACATGCCATTTGGAAGTTTTGGTGCCTCCTACAGTCAAGAAAAATAAATGTAAATAAACAGAGCAGTAAACATGTTTCCATACACGGATCACCCCCCAAAAGAAACGGTTTGTTCCCCCGACAACATGAAACTCGTACTGTGGCAGCTGCAGGAAAGAGGTAGGGGTGATTGCAGCACTTTTTCAGGTCCATCACCACGTTGAGCAGAGACACTTGGTTTCCTCCTCCACGAGTGTTCAGGGCATCAAAGTTACGTGTTAGGATGAACTTGTAGTATTTCCTTGTTTACAACAAAACAAAAAGATTGAAAAAGAGAATGAGAAAAGATAATTCAGAGATTAGACAAAGGAAAACATATCATACACATAAATGCTAATCAATATTCTTCAATATGCAGACTGGTAGTATATAGACTTTCTATAACGTACTTCTGCATGGGGCTCAGCTCCACTCGAACAATGAGCTCAGTCTTTGAAGGCATGTGCTTGAAAACATCAGCCTTCAGCCTCCTGAGCATGTGTGGTCCCAGCATGTCATGGAGCTTCTTGATCTGGTCCTCTTTGGCAATGTCTGCAAACTCCTCCAAGAACCCTTCCAGGTTGCTGCAGAGAGAAAGATAACACAAATGCATAACTATAGGATGGGGCTGGGGTGTCCTTCTTGAATCTGCGATTCAGTCACATATGCTGTGGCCACATGTGAGTCTACTGACCAGAATCTGACTGGTGTCAGGAAGTTGAGCAAGTGGAAGAGCTCCTCCAGGTTGTTCTGGAGAGGAGTGCCAGTGAGCAGCAGCTTGTGTTGCAACGGATAGTTGTTCAGAATCCGGAAGAACTAACAAAAGACATGGAGAAAAAAAACATTTTATTCATTGAACAAACTCATTTTTGATAATCAGAATTAAGTCTTAAACGCAGGATAAACACTTCTACAAAGTAATTCTAACAAAAGTAGTTATTACCTTAGACTGGTTGTTTTTGAGCCTGTGAGCCTCGTCCACTACCAGGCAGGCCCATTCAATGGAGCCCAGCACAGCCTGGTCAATGGTAATCAACTCATAAGATGTCAGCAGGACGTGGAACTTGACTGTTGAATCTTTCTGTAAAGCACAGAGAGAGGGGGAACATTAGTTTAGGGCCGCCATCATAACCGCAACATTACAATATCGCAATATTGACAAGCCAACCACAAAACGTTGGCAAGCAACCGCCACAACCACTATGTTTCTTATATCTGTTTCTTTAATTCTTCGCAAAGGGAGCGTTGCATATTTACACTATGTTACAACTGGCAGCAGCATGAAGGGGTGCGGAGTCTATTCTGAGTGAACCTTTTTTTGTTATGGCCGCTGAAAGATGAAACATGTTCTGATTTGGGTAAACGCTGTCAATGTAAGCTACACATGCTGAACAACAGGGGGGGGTGAGGGGAATTAATAAATAAAGACCGGCAGGTCGATCCTCTCTCCCGTGTCCTTCTGCCTTCACGTCAACCCGGAACAAATACTTTACCCTGTACCGACATTTTTTATTCTACAGGTAATCTGTATCAAAGCATCACAGCTGAAACATTGCGGTGCCTGTTTGCCCTTCTGTGTTCTACATCAACAACAAACGTGGGCAATTTAATTAGTTTTAAAATGTATTTGTCTTCGTCAACAGATGTCTTTCAAACTCAAGATAAATTAAGTCATAAAGGCAATAAAAACGCATATTGCGTGTTGAGCCATTATTACCACAAGGGAAATTCCTTCACTGCCTCAGCACTGAAGTGCCACAAGCTAAAACTGGGGATGAACCTTTGTATAATTTGGCAGCATTTTCTTTTTTACCAGTGTAACTTTCAATACTATGTAGGACACCAAGTGCTAGTATGCAGGGCACCAATTCAAACTGACTACCTTACTTCATCAATATTACCTATCAAAGATATCGAATATCTTCTCTATTTTCTACGTTCTTCCTTACCTTCATCTTGGATGCTTTTTTCCCGCCTCGGATGGCATTTCCCTCAAAGGAGAACTCGTTCTCCCTGATGACAGCCCTGCTGTCTTTGTCCCCTACGTAGGTCACCACGTACATGTCAGGGGCCCACATCTCAAACTCTCTCTCCCAGTTAATGATGGTGGACAAGGGAGCACTAACCAGGAAGGGACCTTTGGAGTGACCCTGTAGCAGGACGACAGAGGGAGAACATTTACATGTAAAGAATGGATTTATTATTAAATGGTTACATTTATATAGCGTTTTTATCCAAAGAGATTTACAATTTGTTTGTCATGCTCTCGCTCTCACACACATACACACAGCAACACATGCCTATATCTGTACTGCCCTGCCTTTAGGGTAGAGTTCCTTACTTGGAGCTCACCCCCTTTCATGGCCAGAGTTAATGTGTGTCACATGTCTGAAACCCATCCCACTAACATTGATTGACAGGGGAGGGCAGACTGGACGCAGCCAGTTCAGATGCCGGAAATAGCATCAGAACTGGATAATACAAAAACGCTTAAAATGCCTGCAAGACAATCATATATAATTGTCTTACCTCCTTGTACAATGAGTAGAGGAAGACAGCAGTCTGTACGGTCTTTCCTAAACCCATCTCATCAGCCAGGATTGTGTCTGTGGCCTGAGCCCAAGAAAACCTCAGCCAGTTCAGCCCCTCCAGCTGGTAGGGATGCAGGGTGCCTCCTGTGCTGTCCAGGTAGTCCGGCTGCCGATCAAACTTGATGGTGGGCTGGAAGGAAGAAACAAAGAAGAATATAAAATCCACACCTGTCCTGATTCAAGCTAATTTTATTCCGCCATGGGAATACACTCGACAGCTACGCTTTATTTTTTTAATTAATAATGAATTAGTCCAATGAAAGAAATTCATATGGCAGGATCAGTTTCACAATAACCAAGGCTTGGAGAGTTTGTTTTCTTTGCTTCAAGGTCTCATAATACTTACATCTACAACTGGATTAGCAGGTGGCTGCTCTGCCTTCTTGACTTTGACGGTCTTCTTCAGCTTCTTAAGAGGTTTGCCCTCATCACCCATCATCAGCTCTCTAAAGAGAAATGACAGGGTTAAAAAAAACATATTTCCAACTGCGTTTATTATTAGAAGAATTATCCAACATGTGGTTGTACTCTCTGTGTACCTGTGATTCCAGTATGTCTGTTTGTAGGTGTCAAACTCTGGGATGTCCATGTCTTCGCTCTCCCATGTTGCCTGATCATAGGCCAGGTCTCTCCATTTGATCAAGTAATGTATGTTGTTCTTTTTATCAACACTAACATAAAAAAAAACACAAGAAAGATGGGGTTGATGATAAAGTACTATTACTGCATTTGCTCTTCAAAGTGTGCAGGACTGTGTACAAGACCAATCTTATGACTAAAATTCAGATGGCTCCACATCTTCAGAGCAAACTAAATTCACTGTGCTTCTTTGTAAAGATGAAATGTGTATTTTATATGAGAATATAAGTGTCCTACGTGTGGTTGATGATGCGGTGGATCATCATCCACTCCATTTTGATTCCATAGCGGTAAAACTCCTGCTCCATTTGGATAAAGAGAGGATCCTTGTTCTTCCTCTTGGTGCTTTTGTTTTCATCACCCTCAACACCAAAATCCACAGGCGAAGGTTCGTCCATGTCGGTCTTCCTCTGGTAGTTGCGGAACATCACCTGGCAGTTAAGCTCCAACTGGGTGACAGGGAGGTAGAGAAAAGGAGCATTGGGTTTGTCTCGTCTTGTGTGTGCAGAGAAAAATGCACAAGTGGATACAGTTTCAGAGAGTGTGCCCTACCTGTAGCTCCATCACCCAGGAGCAGTGCCAGTAAGACATGTTGCACCATTTGACAAAGAACTCCCTCTCCCTGCGGCCTGCCAACGGCAGGGGATCAGAAGCATCAGCAGGGAGATCAGCAGGCCGAGGGACAGGCGTGGGGGCTGGCGGCTCCCCCCATCGCCATGTTATTAACTTCTGGACTTTGCCCTTCATATGTGGACACTGTTAGAAAGCAGTAAGGGGGGGTTTAATAAAAAGAGAAACGTTTTAGGACTTGAGATATCAGCAAATTAAAAGCTGCTATGGTTTAACTAAAATACTGTAGTGCACAAGATGGAATCTACGCCCACGTGTGCACACACGTGCACAGACTCGTGCACAGCGCTCACCTTGCAGCGGGGGCAGATCCATTCTCCATTGGGAATTTCAGGGAGAGGAGGGTTGAGGCAGTGGATGTGGTAGGAGGAGGGGCAAGTGTCACAGCAAAGCAGCTCCCCTCCGTCCTTGCACACCCGGCAGAACTCAATGTGGTGGTCGTCTTCCTCCTCCACCCCTTCCTCCTGCCTGTCTTCCTCTTCCTCCCCTTCGACCTCAGAGAGCTCATCTCTGGCCTCCCACTGGATCCCTTCCTTCTCCTGGTGGCAGAATTACAGACAGAGGGAGGTGGTGTGAGGGGGAGGGGGATGCGGAGGGGAGGCGGAGGGGAGAGAGAGGGGGAAGGGGGGGCAGAGACAGCCAGGGAAGGTATGCGGAACAGAGTGAGAGGAAACAAGGGAGGGGTGTGGGGTGATTTTCAAGAGCACCGGGGGTGGGGTGTATGTGCGCGTGTGCATGTTTGCGTGTGGAGCCATATTGGAGGGGGAGGGAGGGTAGGGACAAGAAGAGGAAATGGGGGATGGGGGGGTGAGACATGTGGTGGGAAATAGGAGAGGATAGATGGAAACATGAGTAAGAGGGTGGGGGGAGGGTGTGGGGGGGGGGGGGAGCAGAGGACAAAGAAAAATAGAGAACACAAAAAGATATTAAAAAAAACATTTAAAAAGTAATTTTTGTCAATGCAACTTTCCGGTAAGGCACTTCTATACAATAGCTTAAAGACAGGTGTAATTTTTTGCACTGATGTTTCTTACTCCAGGAATCAGACCCAATCTGTTCTAACATAGGACCCAGTGGACTTCTCTGGACAGCTCGGAGAGGTACTCACACAGTGTGGGCAGCTCCACTTGCCCTCAGGGGCCTTTTCCATGTCCGGGTCCAGACAGACCATGTGATAAGCTCGGGGACAGGTGTCACACAAAATGATCTCTCCTCCCTGCTGGCACACCTCACAGTAGTCCTGGTGGTCTGTCTCGTAGCCATCGCCATCCTCCGTTTCCACTGAGAGGGGACACCCAGCGAAAATTAGCAGAGGAAAAAAAATAGCTACCTGGACACAGCAAGTGTAATGATGGCCTTCATTTTGGCCTCGTCTTTAATCTTATTCGACAAAGCAAAACCTCCATTTATCTGTGTGTTCTGAAATCTGTCTCGGTAACAAAACCAACTTCTTATTAAAGTAATATTTCCATGCCAACCTTTCTTCTTTTTCTTCGCACTCTTGGGTTTCTTCTTAGGGCGGTTGCTGCGGTTGGAGCCATCTGACACCGAGAAACTCCCGTCATCAAAGTCACTCTCTACATCGGGTTCATCTTCATCACTCTGACAAGAGAGACAATGAGGAGAGGCGATCGGAAAAGAGAGAAATAACGTGTTACAGTAAAGTACATTATCAATTGTCTGATTAAATTATTATCTAATTCTCAAACGTAATACCTGAAATGTAAAACAGAAAGAAAGGGGTGGCAGGAAAGTATCTTACCGAAGAACGCTTCCTCTTGCTGTTGAGCCCGCCTAGTTTGATTTTTAGTGGAGCCACCTTCTTGGGTTTGGGCTTCAGCGGAGGTTTAGCTGCGGGCTTCGACTTCTTGCGAGCATTGGGACCTGAGGAGACACAGAGATTAAAGTTAAATGAGGATTTTGTATTATTCATAAACAAACCACCTTTAACTTGACATTAAATCACACTATTATCTAAACAATGTGTCCTTCACCTTTCCCCTCTTTGGTTTTGGCCTTGCGGAGTGGAGGTGCCGGGGCTGCTGGGGCTGCTGCAGGGGTCGGAGCAGTGGCCGGAGCAGGCGAAGCGGCCGCACTGGTCTCCGGCCCTCCGTCTGTTCCTGCCACCACCATGTTCTCCACAGCTGCAGCCACATTGGCAGCTGCTAGGGCTGCATTGGCAGTGGCAGATCCCTACATGAGGACGCAGCACAGAGTAAGAAACACTCAAGGGGACAGCAACATATTGTTCATTACAAATTTGACTTGCAAATACCTTAAGAGGATTGTTGGTGCTGAATTCTCTCCACTTAGCCATCATTAAAGTCATCATCTTGGACACAGCGATTTTGGGGTTCTTAGCTGCAATTAAAGGCCTAAGGACATAAAATGTACAAGATGTATCGTGATTTTTTTATATTTAAATACATAGCTCCAATAATGAGGTAGAGACCATTCAATAATATCTACTGTCGATATATAAAAGGCGTCTCTTCACCTGACGAACTGGCTGAAGGCCTTGTAGTTGGTGAGGGAGCTGTAGTCTTCCTGAGTAAAGACGTGGTCAATGTCTTTCATGCCCCAGGCCTCCAGCAGTTGGGTGGAGCTTTTAGGCTGAGGGGTGAGGAGAGAAAAGGGGTTAAAAAGAACAGCCAGGGAAGGTGAATTTGTCACGTTAGCCTTGGTGGAATTAATTAATTATCCACTCAGCAGCTGAGTCTAAATTAATCTTTACCTGGCAATCATCGTCATCGTCGTCATCGTCTTCTGGTTCTGGCTCTTTACGTTTGCTCTTTGAGCTGGATGAGGCTCCTTTCTCTGCGGCCGCACCGCCTTTCTTCTTATCTTTGGCATTGCTGGAACGTTTCTTCTTCTTCTTCCCGGGGGCATAATCACTTCCTTCACTCGCTGACCGCACACCTCCCTCTTCTGCATCTCTATCTGCTGCTTCTACTCCGATCAGGTGCTCTGGGGAGCTGACTGGCAACTCCTGCAAAACAAAGAGCCACTTTGCAAATTACACGACGATACTGGTGCATATAAATTCTAAACAAAAGTGTCATAATTTCTAGTATGATTTCGGATTTCTAGTAATAAATATGCCACTCTATACAGTTGTGGAGGTCTGCATGGAAAGTCACACAGCTCTGCTATCCTCCATGTAGCTTCATAGTCAGTACATCACTAAATTCAGGTATCAAATAACCAGTCACTAGATCTATTGGTCGACTGACAGAAAATGTGTTAACCAATCAATTCATCTTTATAATCACTGTGTAAAACACTTTGCTGTCAGTGAAGACTTAGGACACCAGCAAAACTCATATTTGAGAAGTTGGAACCAGAGAATTTAGCATTTTTCCTTTCAAAATAATTGGAGATTAATTTTATGTCAATTGACTAATTGGCAAATTGTTGAAACCCAACAGTTAAATCAATCATATCGCTGTAATCTGAATATGTGGGTTTTGGACTATCAAACAAAACAAGCAGTATAAATATTTCATCTGGGGCTCTGGGATGTTACACTTGGTATTATTCACTTGTTAAAGATATAATATAATCAAACCCATTAATTGACGAATTGAAGATTAAGAGAAAACGATCTGCAGATTCATCAATAACACTCAGTTAGTTGCAGCCCTGATTTCAGGAAATGCTTATCTCTCTTATTTAAATCCCAACCCAGACTTCTCCTGGCTGATGTCCAGTCACAAGAGAATAAGATGGATGAAATCAGACAAACCCAGCAACAGGAGATCAGAGACATCATTACAGAGACCTGGCTCCATCGTAGCATCCTGGATCTAGCTTTGATATTTGACATGCGGATCACACATGGACATTTTTTCCCCTTTGTCAATTTATTTTTTCCGAGTGTCCATTAGGTCATCTATTGCCAGACAGTATTGGAATATTTATATATTTGCAGTTTACAAACTGGGTTTGTGTCTCAATCACAAGTGTGTTACCCTCTTCTTTGATTGATAGTGACATTTATTTAAATGAAAATCTTTGAATTTGCCACATTAAGATGATTGCCATATTGCCCAAATAATCATTTTTGCTGCTGTTTAAGTTACTCCTTGAATTATTGACATGTGCACAGAAATTATGATGAATGAATTGTTTTCCTTCACTGTCTGCTGTGAATAAAACTTTGAAGAACGTGAGTGTATCAGCCAACTATTTGGCGAAAAAGAAATCCCTAACATTGTGTGCATGTCCCAGTACACTTGGGGAGGTCCTGGTCTGGAGGCAAAGGACTCAGAGGGGTCCCTTGTGGTTGTCTTAGTGTGGCCCTCAAGACGTGGATCGACATATTTGTTTACCAGGTCAAATCTGACAAAGAAATCCCATAAAATGGAGTTCCCTGAGTCAACACGTTGACAATGTACCTGAAAAGTTAGTCAAACTGACCTCTCTGACGGGCCTCTGCCTCTTGCTGCTCCTGCTCTCTCGGCTGCTCTTCTTGGCTTTCTTCTTCTTCTTCGTCTTGGGAGCCTCCTCCACTTCAGACACAGCATCCGCGAGCTCGTCCTCCTCACCTGCGGGCGACATGCTGTCATTAGCGGGAGAAGACATGCGGGACCCACCGGTTATGCTGCAAACCGGAGAGGATGAACGGACGCGCGCACGGGCACGACTTCGGTCGCGTGTCCGTGCGCGCGCATACACACCCTGAACGCCACAACAGAACAGGTTGAAACTTGTCTATTCTCTGGCTCAAAAAAAACTTTGACAGTTCAGGCCCGCGAGCGAGAGGTCACACGCGGGAGGTTTGCGGCACAAGAGGGGTTAATAAATAAAACCCGTAACTGTGAACTCTTCCGGGAGAAGTTAGCTAGCTAACTAGTCCGTAATGGCGAGTGACCGACGGGCTAGCTCGAGCTAACGTTAGCTCCCGCGAGCTCCGCGAGAGAGATGGACCTCCTTCAGAGGAATAAAACACGAGCTTACCGTGAAGAAGTGAGGGCTCGTCCGCGGCTCCGAAGTCCTCCCTCTCATCCTCGCTGCCCGACATGTTCGCAGCGTTTTAATTGTACGTCTTGCTGGTCAAATTAATCCCTCCTAAACCTTGCTCCTCGGTCGGCGAGGGAGGAGGGAAAATGACGTGGGACTGTTGGAGAATGGACCGGGGGGTGTCCAGGAAGGGTGGGGGCGGTGGGGGCTGAAAATAAATAAATAAATGGCATTGGTTGGTACAGCTCACGTAATCCTTTCCTCATTTCCTAAAATGTACACAGCATCTGCTCTAATTAACCACCTGCGTACTCAAAGAAGTTCGACAGCTGGATCATCTACGCTTTAACATTATCTGCTGTTGATCTGCAGGTATTATTAATCTACACTGGAGTGGATGAAGTTAAGTGTGGCATCCATCATTATTTAAAGTGTGGGCTTCAATTTCGCATTGGCGAGTTAAAGCAGTACGTTGAAGTAAAGTTTAAGCGTCGAAACCAACAACCACACGTTAGAAACTTACTGTGGTGAGTGTGAGCTTAGTCCCGGGTCGAGGTGTGCTCTCGCTCTCTCTCTCTTTCTCGGCGCTAGAATGAATAGTCAGGCTGTTTGTGCGGCAGTTGTTGTCATTTAGCGCTCATTCGTGAAACCCGGCTGAATCAATGATCAGCGGAATAAAAAAAAAAGATCCGTCAATGACCCAGAACACGTTGCTCCCCCAACCTCACAGGCAGAGCTTAGCTAACATCCTCACAAACACACAAAGGGGCAGACATCCCATAATAATCCCCCCCCCTCCCACACTCACACAGGACTCTGCATAGTTACCTCGCAACGGACAGACCATAATACTCAGCCTGCCCCCACCCCCATCCACCACGCGCGCGCGCGCACACTCACCCGCACTCACGCACACTGCTGCTAGACATGCATGCACCAGGCTCATTGCATGCACACTCCTTCCCCTTTCCACTAGTAGTCCCAGCCCCCTTAGCAACCCCGTTGTCATGGTGACACTCCCTCCCCTACACTCCTCGACAGACCATAATACTCCAGCAGTACAAGCATACATCCCATAATATACAACTCCTAAAAAGACAAGAAAGAAGAAAAAAAAACACCAGTCACATGGTCTCCAGGGGAACTCAAGTCCACTCGTGACAGACCATAATACTCACTGAGCATTCGTCTGGGAGTGAGCATGCCAAGAAGTCAAAGAGCTTCACTTTGGTCCATGTGATCCAGACACAGGTGGACTGCACGCGTGCAGGTCAACCTGAACCCACTGCTACAGAACTGGATGTGTGTCAAATACTTTACTGATGCTCAGCAGCCCGATGCAGGCGAGGCCTCCTGTACACAGAGTATTACTGCTACTACACTGATGTACTGCCACTACACTGATGTACTGCTATATACACTGCTGTACTGCTACTATACACTGATGTTCTGCTACTATACACTGATGGATGTGATGTACTGCTACTATACAGTGCTGTACTGCTATATACACTGATGTACTGCTATATACACTGCTGTACAGCTACTATACACTGATGTACTGCCACTATACACTGATGTACTGCTACTATACACTGATGTACTGCTACTATACACTGCTGTACTGCCACTATACACTGCTGTACTGCCACTATACACTGATGTACTGCTACTATACACTGATGTACTGCTATATACACTGATGTACTGCTATATACACTGATGTACTGCTACTATACATTGATGTACCACTGATGTACATAGCAGGTGTACGTCAGGCCTGTATCTTGGTCTGCTGTTAGGATGCAGGTCAAAGGTCAGTAAATTGATTCATAAAACACAGAATGTTGCCTTCAAGTACAGTAGCTAAAGTAGTAATTACGATTTAAGTGGCTGGACATCAGTGGCACATCACATCAGTTAATATGACTCTGAAAGTTATTTTTTTTATTTTTAATGGTACTAGAATTACCAAGACATGACATTCAAGGCACATCCTCAACTACAGATGGTAATTATGCAGTGCAAAAGAAAGATAGTAAAATAAATTTCCCAAAACATCCATTACAGGTCGGCTCCATCTGCAGTTTTCTCCGTTTTCTTCTGGTGCTGCAGCACATTGTAGATTTTTGCTGCTTACTTTGTAAAATCTTTAAAATAAATAAATAAAAGTATATTTGGGCTTCGCAGGATTTTGTTTCATATTTCAAAGTAAAAGCCCTTGAATGTTCAACAAGTCCAAATAGCACCTGAAGGCCACATGCGTTTAATCATTATAAATACAGACTTATTGTTAGACTGAGAGAGCCAGGCTCTCTGAACTGCGTTGCTATTACAGCTAGCCTGCATTGCGTCTGTCTCTTTGACCAAGAACATTGTGTTATCGCAAGTCCTGTAAGAACAAGACAGGCCAATAGGCGCTCTGTCACCCTCAGCACAATTTTCTACCGGTCACTCCCCTGTACATCCCTTCATACTTCATATTTAAATATACATGCCACTTTAACATACACCTACAGTATACTTGTTTACAGTACTGTTATCTGTTTGTCTGTGCACATTATTTTATATTCTATTGTAAATTGAATATGTTTTTATTGCACTGTGTTGATTGTTGCAAAGACAAATTCCTTGTATGTGTAACATACCTTGCAAATAAGTGGTTCTGATTCGGATTCTGGAGTCTACAACAGCAATGGCTGGTGCCCGTCATACAAGTTTCCCTACAGTTATATGTGGTAAGTCAAAACTTTTCATTCATAAAAAAACAAAAACATTCATGACCTGAGCTGCTGCACATCTAAGACTCATCCAAGCAATAAATAGGTTTTTCCTGCTGCACCAGATATGCCATTTAAACGGTTTGAGCAGATTGGCCTCATATTACCTACAAGACAAAAAAACATAATGTACGGACGATGAAGTCAAGTAGATTCACTAAAACGTGCCTGCTGCAGCTGCACATTTCTCCATATATCAATAAATAAATAAAAGTTGCCATCAAAAAGTCCTTTAGGCTTTGCCATGTCCTCACCGGTATTTTAAAGTGAAATCACTTGAATATTCAACAAGTCCTATTTGAAAAGGAGCCCTTAAAGACCTCAAGAGTCTAATCATGCTGCATAGATACGTCCTGATTCTCTGTGAGAGGCATTCACTCACTTATACCTTTTTATAAGTCTTATTCTCACTCAATATAATTTGGGCATGAGCAATAACATGGCAGTATAAGCACCATGTTAATTTGGTGCCATCAGATATAAGCTTAAAAAAATAAATCACTTGACACCTAATGTAGAAATGTGTTCAAGTCATTTGAATGATCTCACCGTCTGTGACGATCATACAATATAGATTACGTGTCATCCGGTTCCAACTCATTTTGAAGCTTTATGAACATAAGGTAAAATAAAATCAAAACCTAAGCCTCCGTGTGTTTCATGTGTTAGAGGTCTTGTGCATCGTCTGATAAACACTTACTAACCCAATTCTGCATGACATATTTGATTTGCGAAGAAAGTACAATAAATATGCACACCATCTTGTTTTGCTCTATAGTTTAATAAATCTGCAGGTCAAGACTTTTGAACAGATTACTGACCCACTGGCAGGCTGTTGCTTTTTAAGATGTAAGTTAAAGTAAACAACTTACCACTGAGACATGGATTACTATAATACCACATATTCTTCTAATAAGGATTCCTATACATTTTAAATAGATATTAGTTTTTAAAGATGCACATGAGCGTTCATTTCAGATGATAATATAATTCACAGTAGCAACAATATTATCAAATTCATCCCAGTAAAACAGCTCATTTGACTCGTAGATCTGTGCCTCGACCCCTAAAGGCCAGAAATGCATTCATGGATAACGAACATTTTATACTTTAGCTGCATTCATTTTGGTCTCTTCTGGTTCATAGTAGCAAAGATTTCTGTTGCATTAGAAACAGTATTTTCTGCATGTTGGGTTCAGCTGATATAGTAAGAGAAAAGGGCAAGAACCGTCCGAAAGCCCAGAGGCCTTCCACTGTTTCCTCCACAACTATGGCCCCCCTGCAATATTCCCCACTGTACATGCAGATTGCATAGCAACAAAGGCCTATGTCTGGCCGTTGTCTGTTACTATCGCTTGAATGCCCCCTACATGCGCATGTGTGCGCGTGCACATGCACTCATGTGCAATGCCGTCACCAACACCTCCTCCTGCTCCCTCCATATCCCATATGTACTGCCATCTTTCCACCTCATACACCCCCCACCACCACCATTATCCCATAATATTCATGGGTCGTCCATTCCCTCTGCCCCCTCCCCCATGTGCACACAGCTCACCGCCCACTCTGCCACCCCCCACTTCCCTGCCTGACAACACCACCGCCCGCCATCCCATAATATTCATGCACACGCTCCACACACACATTCATACACAGCAGTGCGTTCAGCTCTTTGTTGGCAGAGATGCCTGAGCAATGCGAGCGAGCTCAGGCACAGCAGTCATGTTTCTGCCTGCGACCGTAATTTCCTCTGGACTCGGACTGTTGAGACAGGTCGCCCTCAAGTGCAGAGGAGCAAGGAAGCAAAGCAAGGAGAGAGCAAAATGTGGCAAAGCAAGGAGAGAGCAAAATGTGGCAAAGCAAGGAGAGAGCAAAAGGTCACATTTCTGTCTCACAAATGACCTTGGGCGGAAATGGTGGTGAAGTCCAGAGTCCCCATTAGGCCTATCATCCATCCTGTGGTAAGCGTCAGTAAGGTCAGTTTAGAGTCGAGTCTCCAAGTCTGCCGCCTCCCACCACAAGTCATCTCTCCGTCATGCTGACGCTTTAACAAGCATCTTTCTAGGCCCTGCAACCTGGATACAGTCAATCAGCACTGGGCCATTTCAGCATGATAAAATGTCCACAAAATGGGGGAAAGATAAAGATAAAAAAAAAAGAGGGCAAGTTATTTACGAGAGAGGGGTGAAGGGATGAGCATAACAGAGGCGCCGGACATGACAGTGGCCAGCTCATCACCATGGCGTTGCTGTGGGAGACAGCGGAAGACGTCACTTGGAGAAACAGGGGACACAAAGGAGGAATACGACATGAGGAAGACAAAAAAAGGAGGGAAGGGGGCCTACAAGAAACCTGTCTGCAGATACAGAGAGAGGAAAGTGTGTGTGTGTGTGTGTGTGTGTGTGTGTGTGTGTGTGTGTATATGGGGTGACCATTCACTCAGGATCTGGGTGTCAGAGGGTTCAGGTAAATGGGCCACCAAATCCTGGATGGGGGCCGCGAGTCTGCAAATGTTAGGTTCTGGTGCCGCAGCGACTCGTCTGATTCAACAAAGAAGGATCATGTAAGCAGTAAATAATTTTCATCAGGTGTGAAAAAGCTGTACCACAACATTTATTTTATTGGCCCCTGGGATTAAAAATGTCTTCAACGTTAAATATATTCATCTGTACAATTAAGGAAATTACAGTGTTCGCAACCCGATCAGTAAACACTGAAAACAAATAAGATACTAAATAAATTCCTATAAAAAATAAAATAAAAAAATTACAACAATAGACTATATTTGATTTTTAGAGCCCTTTTAGAGCCCTCCCCACATGCGCTTTACATACAGAATAAAAGAAAGGAAAAAAGAGCAATAAACTCTTTTATAGACAGAAAAATAGATCAGATTAAAATGAAATAAATTATTGGAAGATATTAGTGTCAAACACAGTGTGTTGAATAATGTCAGCTAGCACTAAAGCAAAAGCCAATGTTTCCTACTTTTTCTTCTCATGTAGGCTAATTGAAAATAGATTTTGATGCTTCAACATCTTAGTGATTAGATCTGTTAAACCCAAGTGTAAAATAAACAGTGCAAGCTAAACTAGCTTGCTTAAAGCTAACTCTAGTTATATATATATATATATATATACATAAATAAATTAAATCTGAATAAAACTTGAGGTTACATACTCACCATGAATCTCGGTTGCATCATATCTCGTGTGTGATAAAAGAAAAATAATAGGTAACTCTTTTACAACTCCAACAAAGAAACACAACTAAAAGAAGAGCTTTTATTGCATCTGCAGATAAAATGATTTAGTGTTGTCCTTATCTGTACTGTTCTTAGAAGTGTCACATTACTTCACTGGCTAAACAGAAAGACAAAAGGCGGGAAAACTACCACATGAACTGTGAAAAAGAGTGCACTGAAGTTGAATAATCAATATTCAGTGTAAATGATTTCCAATAAATAAAGAACAATCATGCAATATAGTCTTTATGTTATGCTGCGTATTCTTCAGTGCATAAAAGAGTAAAACATTGTTTATGGAATACTATTAAATAAATCCACACATATAATGTAATTTCTATGTGTCACAAACCTGCTTTGTTATTCTTTACTGCTTTTTCCTAACCCCTGGGGAACACCCATCCGCTCTCTCCTTGTGCCCTCCGTTCCCTCCTATCTCGTGATTTATTTGCCTCAGTTCCAATATTTGTCGGCAGTGTGTTTTCTTCCCCTTGTCTAAATGTCATCCCTTCTTCTAAGACAATATAGGGAATGGGAGAGAGGGAGAACGAGAGGGCAAACGTGGGGGAGATAGAGGAAGGGGAGGTGGCGGGGGACTCGTAAAATGAGCAACAAAGTTTGGGAAAATTAAACATTAGGTAAGACACTTTTTCTCATACATATACACTAATGTGGAGACAGAAATGCTGCGTCATAGTTTCTGATGTGAGGATTTCTTGGGAGACGTCTGATGGGTCAATACTCCCGCTGTAGTATTTCTAAAGTGGAAACAAAAGGCTTCAGTTTGTCTTCTCATAAAATGTTTCTCAGCTGCAAATGCACTCCTACACACACACATTAACATGCATGAATACAAATGGGACAAAGAAATAACACACACATCTAGTTGTGACAATCATTCAAAGAGCATTATGTCCATCGCAGGCTGAGATTTTAGGTCTCATGCCAACAAACACAATGGAAAGCATACTTGCACTCTTAATACTTACGTAGTACAACTATTATCCTTCCCAAAACCTCCTCCTCCTCCTCCCCCCCTCCGCATCACTCCACACCCTGGATCACGCCTGTCCTCTCCCTCCCACCCTCATTCTCTACCTCCTTTATAACCCATCACTCCCATCTCACTGCTCTCACTCATTCTGCCGTTTCAACCTGGAATGGACACTTTTTTTCCCCTGTTGATGAAACTGAGCACTTGCTGACGCAATGTTTTTGTAAAAGTTTAATTTGACTTGCACTTCTGGATTTACATTTTTGTTTTGGGGAGGAGGTAGATATGTTCAATTAAATTGGACACATGGACTTACTTTTGCATCTTAAGGATGAGTTTTGCTTGCAGTTTGTAAAACATTGCTGTGAGCAAGCTTCTGCTGTCACTGACAGCATACGTGAAGAAACTGATGAACAACTTAATTGATTGAAATTGGGATTACATTTCAATTTGATCAATTCATTATAATAAAAAAAGAAGGATACCGAAGGATAACTGGATATCACTGGCTATGATCTGGTAAGAATCAGTGTAACTTTTGTAACGGTGTGTTCAGTCGCAGAGCTGCTTGGCGTCACACAAAAGGTGCAAACCTAAATATTCATGAAATTATTTGTTTATTTGAAGGTTCTCTCTGTAATCGAGTATCCTCTCTTGCCCCTGACCTGTTCCCTTGTCCTTACTACAGATATGCGGGGATCATCCCCAGAGTCTGGGACAGAAACGTAAACCAACACCACAACGAACGGATCGCTCTGACTGTGGAGGCGAGCAGCGTGCGGTCCAAAGACCCGGCCTGACGCACGGAGAAGGACAGACGGACGGACAGACAGACAGTCTGATGCCAACTGTCTCCCCTGTCAATCTCACGGCACCACTCCTCCTCCTGTTGCTATGGGCAACCCACCCCACCATGGCAACCAACTGGCTGTAAGTCTAGCGTGCGAGGGAGAAAGAGAAAGAGGGAGTTTGTTTGTCATGCTATAACTTTTAAAAGATGGTGACATGTCTCTAAATCTCTTTCAGTCGCTCCCCTCTCCTTCTTTGTCTCCCTCCTGGTGACCTTTTCTCTTTTCTCTCTCTCTTCGCCTTCTCTGTCTTCCCCTTGTTTCCATCCTCTCTAAAACTCTGCCCGGTCGTTACCTCTTCATCCTTTTTGTACTTTATTTTCTCTCTTCTTCATGTACTCTTCCTCCTTCCCTCCCTCCCTCCCCTTTTCTTCAGTATGCATCCTCTCTTTTTGCCCCTTTGCCCCATAATTTCCCTTTCAAAAACCTGCTCAAAAGTCACTTCAGCACTCCCCACCTTTGTGTCCCAGCTCCCTGGCGAGGCTGCCTCGCTCCAGGCCCGTGTCCGGTGCTGCCCCATGCGCGAGGCTGAGGGGGCTGACCCCGGGGCAGGTGGGGGTGTGCAGGGCGCGAGGGGAGGTCATGGAGTCCGTACGCAAGGCAGCCGAGATGGTCATCGAAGAGGTTTGTTCAGAGGCTCTCAGCATTGACCTGTAGGCATCATCACCATTAATGTCGTAATGCAATCACTATCTCACTGCTATGCATGTCATTGTCAGTGCCAGCACCAGTTCAGGAATCGACGCTGGAACTGTTCCACCACCCCACGTGGGATCAATGTATTTGGCAGAGTCATGAACCAAGGTTTCATCATATTGATATTGTGTCATGAAGAATTACCTGCTGATAAATCCATACATTGAACAACTCTCACTTGAGGAATTTCTGCTTCATGTGCGCTATCTTGACTTTAGGGACTCGTGAGGCGGCCTTTGTGCATGCTTTGTCCTCAGCAGCCGTGGCAGTGGCTGTGACCCGAGCCTGCACCCGCGGGGAGCTGGAGAGGTGTGGCTGTGACAGGAAGGTCAGGGGGGTCAGCCCCGAGGGTGAGCTTGGATTCCATTGCACCAAACTACACTTTTCTGTGGGTTAAAACTTTCAAGTATGGAGCCCTGATGACTGTATCGCTAGGTATTTTTCCATCAATACTGTCTCTCTGTTCAACTGCAGGTTTCCAGTGGTCAGGGTGCAGTGACAACCTGTCATACGGTGTGGCTTTCTCCCAATCATTTGTGGATGAACCAGAAAGAGCCAAGGGGCTTTCAGCAGGGCGCCCACTCATGAACCTCCACAATAACGAGGCTGGCCGAAAGGTTGGCGGTCGCAACTCTTTTGACGACATCTCAGTTAATTTACATGTCTGTGAGATTTAATCTGCACTGGCTTATATTCATTATTATCTCATCCTCAGGCCATCCTTCACAACATGCAGGTGGAGTGTAAGTGTCATGGCGTCTCCGGCTCCTGTGAGTTGAGGACCTGCTGGAAAGTTATGCCCCCATTCAGGCGCGTTGGTGTTGTGCTCAAAGAACGCTTTGATGGAGCCACAGAGGTATCAGAAAACACATTGTGCTTCTTTCAGCTCAGATGGTGAACAAAAGAAGCAGTCACGACGTCTGCCTCTCTCTCTCGCTCAACATCCTCCTCCTCCCCTCAGGTCCGCCTGACTCGTATAGGATCCAGAACAGCCCTGCTCCCCCGTGACCCGCAGGTCAAACCCCCTGCTGCCAGAGACCTTGTGTACCTTGCTCCGTCTCCAGATTTCTGCCATCTAGACCCCGACAACGGTATCCCTGGGACCACTGGTAGGAGATGCAACGGTAAGAATATTTCACAGGGAAATAATCCAGACTATCTCATTTATCAATCACAACAATCACAAAAAAACACTGCCGTCTTCTGAAACATACCCAGGAACCTCTCGACTGGCACCAGATGGCTGCGAGCTGGTGTGCTGCGGGCCGGGGTACAGAGCAGGCCGGGCTGAGGTTGTGCAGCGCTGCTCCTGCAAGTTTTCCTGGTGCTGCTCAGTCCGCTGCCAGCAGTGCAAGAACACAGTCACCATTCACACCTGCAGAGTCTAGGAGGGCTCAAACAAGACCAAACCGGCTGAGCAGAAAGATCCAAACAAAGCAGACACTCGTGAACACAAGACGGGATAAAGAAAACGTAGACAATGACGCAACAGTGACGCAGCAAATAGTCTTAAATTCTTGCCAAAGAGCAAGAGTTAATTTAACTCATTTTTAACTGAGTAATGCGGCCTGAGTTAAGTTTGAGGATTTTGTTGTAAAAGCTGCAAAGATAGACCACGTGTAAAAAGCAAGCAACAATGACAAAGCATTAACAGTAAGCAAGGTACAAACAAACGTGTCAGGTGGGCAGGATGCATGCACACAAATACACATGAACACACACTCAGTTAATCTCACATTTAACTGACAAAGCGTTTAAAGCTGTACTTAACCACAACTAACAGGGAAATGTTGCAGCACTATGCTTATTTTATGCAAACTATTTGCGTCATAGACTAGCAGGTCTTTGAACATTTACTGTATTTAAGTTTAGGTTTATTTATTTGTATATCCAAGTCTTTGCTTCACTTCAGCAGACATCTTAAATAGAAAATAATAACTTCTTACATTAGTGTCTGTCTTGTGTTTTGCCCCTCACCTTCATGTGAAACGCTTCTCTTCCTCTGTATGTTCCTGCTCAAGCAATGCTTTTAGGTCTGTTCAAGAAATCTAATAAATACAGTAGTTTTATCCAAAATACCACAATATGTTTGAGTTTCTTATTGACCAGACTTGTCAAAGATATTGTCACACTTGAAATTCTTGACAAAGGCACACAGGTTAGCTGTCAGGTTAAAGGTACCCTGTTGAGTGTTTGAGCACCATGGCCGAATGTTGAGGCTGTACGTGAGTGAATATGCACGGTTGTAGTTCGAAGACATTCATTGGCTGTTTATGTTATATTTACTAAAGCTAGTGCGTAGTGTATGGCTTTAAGAACACATTTGTTAAGCCTCAAAAGGTACACACGCTATTTTTAGTGAGAAACACTGAATGTAAAACATGAAATACTTTTTAATGTGGTTAACTAGAGTTATCTCTCCTTTGATTTGTCGTACATGCAGTATTCTCCCTCCAACATACAAAACAATGACTACTTTCCATGTCATTAAACCGTTTTATTAAAAATATCCTGTGATTACAAACACCCAGAAACTTACTAGGAAAGGTTAGCATCTCAATCAATATCAAGATTAGGATCTATTCAAAACGTTACAACTTAATTTGTTATATTATCAATTGCTCAAAGTTGGTAGACTAGCAATAAAAAAAAAATCTTGATAAAATAAAAAGGTCAAGTTTCAAAATGAATAACTGCTAAGATTTTCCCAAAACAGTCACTAAATTAAAACAATATACATAAATTGACAATAAAATAGAAATGAATAATTCAACTGAAGAAGGGAAATTGGTGAAAATGCACTTGGCCTCCCCAGACGTCTCTGAGAATTGGAAGACAGTAACCTGAACAGACATCTGTCTTTATTTGGAATGACAATACATCTCATGTGCTTCCATTATTTAATCAAAAGGGGTCAGAAAAGAAAGCAGATAGAGTACCACTCAACATTAAGTTGCCCCTTTAAATGAATTAATCAAAGTTCACTAAAAGACTTGATGTTAAGCGTTTCCCCATTTTTATTTCACAACACTGAATGTTAAAGAACAAATAGGCCAAAATTAGTAAAACAGAGGAGGTCAAAGTATAAACTATATAACAGAATCTGTCTTGAAAAGAAATGGAGTGACAGGCAGGGGGGGCCCGCCCCACCTGAATATTTGTAGAGAGAACATTGCAATTTCTAAAAGCTTTCCAAAAAGGAGATAGGTGACACTGCATGCTGAACATTTGCTCCCCCAGCCTCTTTTAAAGTTTATTTAAAAAAAAGGCACAATCAATGTACATGCGCTTTAGAATAAGCCTCAATGGCATTGTACCTCCCTTCCCATTTTGGTTTGTCCTTTTTTCATAATGGCCATTGATCTTTCTCATGTTTTGATTCACCCCACCTATTACACTGGTACGTCTCTCGTTGTCGTTGTTCATCTATAGCAGGACACACCTTTTTTTGTTTTTCATCTCAGGAGGCTCCAGTGCAGCCAGGATGGCCTCGTCAAACACATTCTTAAGTCCTCGCTGGTTGCAGAGAGGAGAAATAAAAGGCAGAGTGATCATTTAAATACGGATTATTAGAGCCTTAATTATCAAACAATTTGTTGCGTTCAATTTCACACAATTTCCCATACCTGTGTCAGAGCAGAGCACTCCACATATTTGACAGCCTTAAGCTCACGAGCAAGCTTCTCTCCACTCTCAATATATAGGGGGCGCTGTTTGTTCTTCGCCAGCTTCTCAATTGTGTTGCTGTCTTCCCGAAGATCCATCTGTGTGCCCACTAACAGGAAGGGTGTGCGTGGGCAGTGGTGAGAAATCTCAGGGACCCACTGGGGAAATTAAATATTAAGATTAGATCCACGTTTTTTTAGAACTGGGTACCTCAATACTTTTTGGAACCAAACAAAATGTGTTTCATGCTTGAGTTTTGAAAAACTGTCAGGTACTGAAAGTTAGAACTGAATGTCTGGTCCGATTATTATAATATGAATATTTCTATATGAATATAATTAATATACTCAGACAATTTTGTTTATGCAATGAACATTCTTTTGCATATTTGTGTGTAGGTGGTAATCAGGCATGTAATATTTGAGAACTTTGGCTTGTTTGTCTAATTGAAAACAGTATAAAGAGCAAAATGTATTTTTCTCAGTATCAGGAATCATACAAATTATCTTTTTTAGTATCAGTACTGTAACAAAGGATATCATAACTTCTCCAGTTTTATAAAAATAAATACAATCCTCAGTCCTTGTCACATCTATAGAGCTGGCATGATAAGTAGAAAATTCTATTTCAATATTATATTAATTATTTTGATGATGGATTCATCTTTAGACAATCTTGTGAGCAGAAATTGTGAGGGATATTAATTGAGAAAACAACTAACCTAAGAAGAAATAAATCCTAACCCTAGATGTCTGTCAAACAAACTCCAGCACTTGAGATACATTTAACACAAAAGTCAAGGTCGTGTTTTCACTCAATCAGTGAAAAAAAAAAGGTTTAATAATAATTCAAACTTATACAGCGATTTTCTAGACACACAAAGACGCTTGTCTTGTTTTAAAAACTGACCTTCTCTTTGACATTTTCAAAAGATGATGGGGAGACGACGGAGAAGCAGACGAGGAACACATCTGTCTGTGGATAGCTGAGAGGACGCAGCCGGTCATAATCCTCCTGACCTGTGAGCAACAATCACAAGAGAAACAAATGCTTTTCAACTTGTTTTAAAGTAACCAAAATAAAAACAGAGACGTTCACAAACATTCTCGTTACCTGCTGTGTCAAATAAGCCGAGTGTATAGGGCTCCCCCCCAATCATCACTGTCACTGCATAATTGTCAAAAACCTTTTTGAGAAACACACAAAAATACAAAACAATTGAACAAAAATAAAATGCAGAACATTTGATTTCCGCTATGAAGAATTAATTAAAGGACAGAGCATTTTTAAATTGATGTGCTTACAATATACTGTACTTTCCAACATGCTTCGGCCTTTAAATAAATCCTCTTACCGTCGGAACATATTCTGAAGGGAACTTGTTGGTTGTGTAGGAGATCAGTAAGCAGGTCTTTCCGACTGCACCGTCACCTACCACTACACATTTTATAGTCTGCATCTACAGAGATGAAGAGAAAACAGGAAACATCATATGAAAGTCTGCAAACACAGCCCAGTATATCAGACAGTTAGAGACAGAGTAGAGTCAGACACTGAGAGAGGAAGTAACCAAACATTTACATCAACAGGCCAGGCCATGTTACTAGTGGCAGACTGACAAAAAGCTACAACAAATATAACAATTTGCAAGCATTTTGCAGCAGTAGAAACTAACTAGGTGCATTTACTCAAGCATTGTAATTTTGAGGTCATTGTACTTTACTTGAGTATTTATTTTGTCAATTTATACTTCTTCGCCACTAGATGAGAGGAATATTGTATTTTCTAACTGTTTTACATATAACTCCCTGTAACATTTAAATGCTGCTTGCACAATGATTCATAAGTAAATATAACCCAATAATATTATAATATACCACTTTATAGAGTACTGCTGCTAAAATGATCCTGAAGCAATAGCCAAATAGGATTTTACACAGAACAATATAATAACTGTATAAAGTATGATGCACTAGTACAAATTAAACTGCACCAACAGTATTTTAAGTAGTTCAAATCAGCTACGACTTTACATTTCTTTTCATGCGTCAGAATCAAATGATACAGTATTAGTACTCACAGGGAACTTTTTTTTGGGAGAACTTTTGTAGTAGTGGAGGTGTAGAAGTATGTTTCACTAATAGTACTTACATATTTGTAAACGATACTGTAAAGTACTAAAAAGCTATATAACAGAGATAGATCACTTTATTACATTACAGTAATGAATTACTGTTAATTATTGTATTGTTTTAATCAACTGCATTTATTTGACAGCCAAAGTGACTAAATATTTTTCAGTTAAAGATTTTACTATATTGAATTAGCCTATACAAAATAGTTGTTTTTCTGCTATTTAACCCTCATTGATTAAAAAAATATAATAATAAATAGAAATATCTTCCAGCGTCAAATGAAAGTCTTTGTAATGATCTCGTAATTAAAGCTTTATGATCATCAGTGTACTAGTGTAATTTCTCAATTAACCAATTAAATGTATACACTTTTTAAAGGGGTTTAGACCCTAGAAGTGTTAATTGTGTGTTAAGAAGGGTTAATTGTGGTGTGAGTAAAGATAAATTATACCGGTGGAAGAAATAGTAAAAATATTCACATAAATCGTGCTATGCGTGTTACTACATGCGCGTGCAAAAGCGTATTGATGACAGTGAATCACTTCCGCATCGGCGAAATACCAAAGATGTAGGAGAGAAAAAAACGACGGCCTATCAGCCGAATGTAGCTTTGAAGCGGATACTGCTCTACACTTCCGCTAAATAAAATAAGGTTTAAACTGAGGGTTTAAACTTAAACTTTAGAAAATCGCTTAAACTTGATAAGCTATAACCGACGTAGAAACGAGCTGTTAAAGCTGAGCCTAATTTAAGTAACGTAAAGTCAATGAAGTGATTGTTTTAGCTTAGATTGATAAAGTGGAAAATTTTAAAAAGTGTCAACTGTCAAACTGTTACCCCAGTTAGCTTACTTATTAAACTAACAACAGCTTAATCTGTAAAGAAAAGCACAATACAAATAATGGCTGAAACAGCGGTGAAAACAGACAACAACTTCAACACCCAGATTGACGTTAGCCAACACTCAACTAAGCTTGATGGCTCGGAAACTTTAACATTACGCGAATTTAGATACAAATCCACAACCATTTCCTCTCGGTAGGATCTTTGTATTGTTAAATGAACGCTCCATTAGTTTGCCACTGTATAGTTAATCATAAATAGTTATTTCAGACAGTTTTTCTAACTCTACTCACCGTTTTTCTTCGGACAGGTTAGGCGTTGGTTACATCCGGGTTTGAGGGTCGAATTACTTAGTGCGCAGCCGCAGACTGTCCGAGCCACACTTACATCTTTAGAATCTATAGAATGGAAACAGCGTCGACTGGTGGATAGAATGGCACACAGCAGGACATGTACTGTCTGTCTGTCTGTCTGTCTGTCTGTCTGTCTGTCTGTCTGTCTGTCTGTCTGTCTGTCTGTCTGTCTGTCTGTCTGTCTATTGAACGCACAGTATATTTAGATTGTTTTCATTGTCTTGCTGCACATCTGCATGCACATGCTCATGAGTTTGTTTTTGGCACAGTTTTTTAAGTATATCAAGTGTTACTGAGAACCATTTTCAAAGTCCCCGTGTGTGTAAACAAATTTGGCCACTAATGGCACTTTGTATAATGTTGATGATTATGTTATGCTTTAATAGCTTTGAAATAAACCAAAATATTACAAACAGTGGAACTGGAGCCTTGGACCCTGTAAGGGTCTGGCCCCTGGGACAACATTTTCTATAAATAATATAATAACTAATAATAATAACTTTCCCGATATGTGTATTATGGTGTGCTATATTTGTTGTCCTTTTAAAAATATACTTCGGTTGATGATATGTATCATTCTATATAATGACATTATCATAAAAACATTGCTGTGAAAGCCTCTAGGGAGATACTTTATTTTGAAAAACAAAGAGGCCGGAAGTCACTATCGTTAGCTCCGACGCTAACTTCATAGTAGAGTTGCTTCTCTTTGTCAGAGGACTGACTTCCGTTTTCATGTTTGGTCCAGGTTTCTGGAATTTACTATCTAGTGAGACTCTGGGCCATCCCTTGCTTTGATTAACAGAAGTTGTGACTTCGTGTTTTCGAGACGGAGCTAATATAAGGAGCTCCTTTTCAGCCTGTTCAGAGTTTGAGCCCGTCATTTTATTTTATCCTTGAAAAACACGACTGTTTACCCAGCTAGCTGGCTAGCATCAGCCAGCTGAGTTAAATCACCTAGCATGTTTCGGTTCTTGAATGACGTTGATGACGACCCCTACATGATGTAAGTATTGACATTAATAACGTTTTGTTGGGACGCTGTAATCCCCACGTGCTCTGCAGGAGGTGGAAAACGTGCATGTTGGCATGCTGAGTGATATTTCTTCCACTGTGCTTTAAGCAGGTACCTAACGTTACTCCAGCCAGCTGTGGGGGCCTACAGTGGTCCACCATATTGGATAGACAATAACAAAAAAAAAAGGCTGTCAGACCGCTGAATTATTTGGATAACCAATCAGTAGCTAAAATGGCCAATTGTCACTACTTGTAGAACTTCCCTTTCTTTCCCAATTAACTTTGAGATTGGGATTTAGCTAATTGATGGCAGGTGGCAGTGGTTTAATGGTCTAGGTACCGGAACAGCTTTTACATACCGGTACCTGAAGAGTATCCCCCCCACACACACACAGACATTTGACAGATCCATGAAACCATCCTTTGCTAGATTAGTTTACATTCATTGGCATTCACAAAACACTGATTTGTGGTTGAGTAAATCTGGATCTGCTGATCAGTTTATAGACTTGCTGCACAAACACAGGCGAGCTTTCAATTTTGGTGGTGTCATAGTGAGCAACAGCCTCTGTTATAATGGCAAGACAACATGAAAAGCTTGTCAAGGCTGCAAATAAAAAATATTTAAATTTTTTGTTAATGTTCATATTATTTTCTTGATAAATCCACGTATCTATAAAATGTCAGGAAATGGTGAAACATGCCTGTTCTAGTTTATTACTGCCCAATCTTCAAATATCTTGTTTGTCAGTCTATCATCTGTATCAAAGAAAAGCATCAAATCCTCCAATATGAGAAGGTTGTGTAAGCTCTTCTTCCTTGTTTTTGAAAACAAAACACAAAGAGCAGTGTACACAAATGTGTATCAACATGAGTTGAATCTTGAAGTTATTTTGATAAAAAATTAACCTGCAACAATTTTAACAATCTATTAGTCATTCAAGTCATTTGTCAAGCTTTTGAATATTTGGAACTTGTTGTTCCGGAACTCTTTTTGTAGACTATTATAAATGGATTATTATTTAAAAATGACATTAACAATTATTTAAAAACAAAACAAGATCTACGAAAATATAATACATTAATCTATAAATGGTAAACAATTATAATTGAAATCTGTAAATATTTGATAAAAGAATGAATAAACAAGATTACAAATTTGACTGGGCTTTTTATACTAACCTTCTGTACAAAACATAGTTCTATGGACACTTTAAGTTTGACAAGCATACTCACCCAGTCCATCCACTAGTCACCAGAAGCCAAAGTGTTTCAGTGTAATCTGTGATTTCTTCTAGGGATCCATTTGCAGCTCACAGGCAGCAGATGAGACTTATGTTTGGACCATTTGGAATGGATCCCTTTGCTCTCACCCCCCAGATACAAGCACCCCGTGTACCACGAAGACAGGTAACTGTCCTCCGTGTTGACGGGCTGTATTCATGTGTTTTGTTGATGTGTATGATATCCACATTAGTTTATAGATTGTATTTGTTTGTTTTTTTTGTTTTTTTTAAATGTACATTTATTTCTAGGCTGGTCCCCTAACCCCCTTTGGCATGATGGGAATGGTGAGTAGCTGCTTCTATGACTTCCTTCCATACCTCAAAAAATAGAACAATGTTTAATTTGTTATTGCAGATTACACATGTGGCCTTCTATAAAGTGACAGTGTGATCAAACATTACCTGGGCATCAGGTGGAAAGCACAGTATTGAGTGAACTGCAGGCATTCTTGTTTATGATCACATGAACCAGGATTTAAAATAGGTTGCATTATGGTCTAGATTGGGTTTTTAAATAAAGTTATCTAACATTTTTAGATATCTGCTTAAATTTATTTTTGCAGGGTGGAGGAGGAGGGTTCATGGATATGTTTGGCATGATGGGAGAAATGATGGGAAACGTGGTAAGTAGCTCTGTCAACCAACATCAAATAAATAGAAAGTAATTAACTCATAAATAAATCCTTTGTTTGCACAGTACTACTTCTATTTACTCTTTATTTTTTATTTTCTCTTGTAGGAAAGGATGTCCGGCTCACCGAACTGTCAGACGTTTTCCTCGTCAACAGTGATCTCTTACTCTTCTTCAGACACCGGGCCTCCTGAAGTTTATCAACAGACCAGTGCGACGAGAACAGGCCCAGGAGGGGTGAGAATATTGTGTGAACAGTTGTTTAAATGGTTTTGGTAACACCTAGGGAGTGCTGATGAGTGACAAATCAGTAGACCTGATTTCTCTCCTCAACCTCCAAGGGCAAGCCTGACTGGACATGTTGCCGTCATGCTTTCTTAGTCCAGGCGTGACTGTGGCCTTTTGACCTCGTAACCCATGAACTCACCAGTAATTGTAGTCACAATAAATATATGTATACTATAAACATTAGAGTTGTCATACTAGTTCATTCAGAGTGCGGAGCATTCGGCTTGTTTTAGTAAACCGTGTCGTCACCTTTTTCACCTCAGATCCGTGAGACGCGACAGTCGATGAGGGACAGTGAAAGCGGCCTCGAGCGTCTCGCCATCGGCCACCACATCGGGGAGCGTGGACACGTAATGGAGCGTTCACGGAATCGTCGCACTGGAGACCGCGAGGAACGGCAAGACTTCATAAACCTCGATGAGAGTGAGTCGTTGGGCCAGAGAGGGATTGCTGATGACGGGGGATCCACTATTCTTGTTAGACGCCGATCATGCAGCAGTGGCATGAGATATGTTGTTTGTGTCGCTTGACAACTTGCCGTGTGTTCCTGCTAGCTGATGCTGGAGCGTTTGACGAGGAGTGGAGGAGGGAGGCAGTACGATACGTCCCCCCGACTGCCCGGGGGCTGGAGTACGGCCGAGATCGACGAGGAGGAGGCCAGCAGCTGGCTCTTACTGCCCCTCCTCCGAGCTCGCCGACCCCCCCAGGCCATCGGCACGAATCCCCGAGACACCGCCAAGCCCAAACCCGTCCACGTTACGACTGGTGAGAGGTAAGAGTGAGTATTTAATGCAGCTTTGATTCTAAGGCCTGGATCAGTTGAGTCCAGCCTGACCTCCTGGCTCTAATTTCACTGAACTTGCTTCAGTTTAAATATATGGACTTACATTTGCCAATTTGGGCTAATTACATGTACTTTGTTTTTGTGTATGTGCCTGCAGATAAATATAAATAAATTACAGTCATTACATGATTTTTAAATATATATTAACGTAGCCTTTTAAACTCTAATATCAACAAGTCTTTTTTCTTGAATCAAAGTACAGTGCATCCGGAAAGTATTCACAGCACTTCACTTTTTCCACATTTTGTTATGTTACAGCCTTGGAATGAAAATGGATTACATTCAGGTTTTTCCTCAAAATTCTACACACAACACCCCATAATGACAAAGTGAAAAATGATTTGAGGAAATATTTGCAAATCTATTATAAATAAAGAACGGAAATATAACATGTACATAAGTATTCACAGCCTTTGCCATGACACTTAAAATTGAGCTCAGGTGCATCCTGTTTCCACTGATCATCCTTGAGATGTTTCTACAACTTGATTGGAGTCCACCCTGCTATATTCAGTTGATTGGACATGATGTAGAAAGGCGCACACCTGTCTATATCAGGGCCCATTGTTGACAGTGCATGTCAGAGCACAAACCAAGCCATGAAGTCCAAGGAATTGTCTGTAGACCTCCGAGACAGAATTGTATGGAGGCACAGATCTGGCGAAGGGTACAGAAACATTTCTGCAGCATTGAAGGTCCCAATGAGCACAGTGGCCTCCATTATCCGGAAATGGAAGAAGTTTGGAACCACCGGGACTCTTCCTAGAGTCGGCCGCCCAGGCAAACTGAGCGATCGGGGGAGAAGGACCTTAGGCAGGGAGGTGACCAAGGACCCGATGGTCACTTTGACAGAGCTCCAGCGTTGCTCTATGAAGAGAGGAGGACCTTCCAGAAGGAAAACCATCTCTGCAGCACTCCCCAAATCAGGCCTGTACAGTAGAGTGGACAGACGGAAGCCACTCCTCGGTAAAAAGCATATGACAGACCGCCTGGAGTTTGCCAAAAGGCACCTGAAGGACTCTCAGACCATGAGCAACTAAGTTCTCTGGTCTGATGACAACAAAGGAGTGGCTTCGGGACAACTCTGTGGATGTCTTTGAGGTGTGCCAAGCTTATAGCGTCAAACTCAGGAAGACTTGAGCCTGTAATTGCTGCCAAAGGGGTGCTTCAACAAAGTATTGAGCAAAGGCGGTAAATACTTATGTACATGTTATATTTTTGTTCTTTATTTTTAATAAATTTTGGGAAAAGATTATCAAGCTTTTTTCATTTTGTGTGTGTGTGTGTGTGTGTGTGTGTGTGTGTGTGTGTGTGTGTGTGTGTGTGTGTGTGTGTGTGTGTGTGTGTGTGTGTGTGTGTGTGTGTGTGTGTGTGTGTGTGTGTGTGTGTGTGTGTGTGTGTGTGTGTGTGTGTGTGTGTGTGTGTGTGTGTGTGTGTGTGTGTGTGTGTGTGTGTGTGTGTGTGTGTGTGTGTGTGTGTGTGTGTGTGTGTGTGTGTGTGTGTGTGTGTGTGTGTGTGTGTGAGATTTGAGGGGAAAAATGAATTTAATCCGTTTTGGAATAAGGCTGTAACATAACAAAATGTGGAAAAAGTGAAGTGCTTTCGGATGCAATGTACATGAAACAATGTCATGGTTTTCTCAACACGTCTGAAACATTAAGTCTCAGGTTCTCTTCCAGTCAAAAAAACTCAGTTCATCATAAGGACGGAAAGCTGAAGAGAAGATGGAAGCACACAACGTTTTGTCCAGATATGTTGCAATAAAAGGCAAACGAGTCAATTCTATTCAGCACCTGTCGTTACACGACAAAAAAACTCCCACCAAAAAACTGTAGCGGGAGAAATATGGAAGAAATCTCAGAAAGAGCAAAAGAGGAGGAATCCTTAGAGTGAGACGAGATGGGTTACGGTTTTAAAATGATGTAATTCTGATAACAGTGAGGCTCCTACTGTATACACTGGACAATATCAGTTATAGGCATGTTGCACTGTGAGAAGGGGCCAATGAACTTTATCACACTGAACAATATCAATTTTGAGTCATGTAAGATTGCCTGTTGAATATTAAAGCTACAATCTAAATGCAAGAGGAGAAATGGTTCTGAACAGCAGTCCCATTGTGAGAATTTGTTCCTACATTTTTAATACGATCAGAATTCTGAATCGAGCCGTCTTCGTACACCAAACCGCTGAATGGCCTTTTGTTGCATGCGTCTGTCATGCAATCTTCTTTTAACATGTTAAACATTGTTCAAGTGAATGCTCTGTTGATTCCATCTGCCGTTTTTTGTCGTAACAAACACTGAGGCCTCGGTTGACTCTCCCTGCAGGTGTCACACTTGGGCAACTAGATGAAAGAAGTTGAGGGAAGATTTCCCCAATGCTGTGAACCACGCTGAAGATGGAAGTTGATGATCGTCACAACTGCCCGTCGTAAATGTTTGATATGACTGGACTGTCTATTCATGAACAACATACACACACACACACACACACACACACACACACACACACACACACACACACAGCAGAATCCCACATGCTTGATAGTTACATTTACAGGTCCTTCTCTACTGCTAGACTCAACACACACACACACACACTCTCAACGCACCCTTGTACAAACATGGGTATAACTACACTCACTTTATATATACTCATTCTCAAAACTTGACATGTGTTTTTGCCCACTGCACTTAAGTGCTACAGTATACAGTACATAGATCTGCTGTACAGTCCATTTTATGTTTGTGAAGACACTAGTGTGTCAGTGAATTGAATTGTATACTGTTAACCAATTAATCTAACTAAATAAAAGTTCATTAAACATTGTTAGATAATAATTAAAATGTGTCTCTGTTGTGGTTGTTTGAGATGTCATGCCTTGTGTAATAAAACATGAAGTGTTTTCTAAAACCGTATTGCACAACTCGTCAACGCACAGCTGCAAAGCAATAATGTATTCAACTAAATGAAGGTCTTTTTCTGCTATTCTGTAGTTGTATTCAAAGTGATTGGTTCTCTGCAGATGTCAAGCGTGCTCTAATTCTGCTGCTTTAGTTCATTTTTGAACTGACAAATCGGCTGTATGTATCCCCCCCCCCGCCCCCCTATGCATGTGCACGCATCAGTATGATCCTCTTCCCTCTGCCACCATGTCTGCTGGTCACGTGACATCCAGATGGAGCACACAAGTGGAGCAGCCAATGAAAACCTTCTGGTTTGACAAATCACTCCCATAGCAGGCTCCCTGCCGGCCTCCTTCTGTCCTCGCTGTATCTTTAATTACATCGAAGACTATTTTTAAAATGTTCGTCCTTCCCCCAACATGCGCCTCTCTCGTCACCTGTCTACCTGTCTTCCTGTCTCCTTTAATCTCCGTCATTAGATCTCCAAAGTTCTTTGACTAGGCAGCTCGTTTTGTGTGTCTGTCTTTACTTAGATGTATCCTCCTCACTGTTTCTTTGTTCTGATATATTCTGCATCCACATCTTAAGTATTCACATGTTTCCATTTCCCCAGTAAAGTGTTAACTTTCCTGCCATTTGTTTGCAGGATAACATCACTGCCTGGATTTGGCAGCAACCACAGATTAAATGTTAATGTTGGCAAATTCCTCGGGAAATATTTGCACACGTCATGAGTGCTACTGTGATTTGTTAGCTGATGAGCAGATGTACACCCAGCAAGCAGTGCCAAACAAATGGCAGGACTTGTGGGAAGTCAGGAAGACAATGTTAAATGCAAAGAGTCCACTGAAAATGGCTACTGTGCAAATCACAACATATATTTTCCTGCAGCTTCCCTAAAACAACAGACATGCATGTAACTCCTGCTATTCCACGCTGTCCCTCTTTCCTCTCCCAGTTCGCTCCCCTCTTCCTCTTCCAATGACTCACACGCTCCCCCTCCCCCCTGGGTGTCATACGTTTTCACCCTTTCTCCTCCCACCTCCCCGTCTCTCCTTCTCAGTCTCCCACATCCGTTCACTTTCTCCACTCGCCTTCAAACACGCTGCAGGTAATGTTAAAAAAGATTGATCTATTTCTTCATTCCCTCCATCCCTCTAAAACCTCCTTCCTCCCCCTCCTCCTCTTTTCCTCCTGTTCTGTGTTTTCTCACCGTCTCATCTCTCCATTGGTCCGTATTTTCAGTCACAGACCTAAACAGCACAGAAATTGAGCTGGCTTGTGGTCCGGAACAGGTTGACAGTAGATTCATAAATGGCTATGCGTTATTAGCTTTTGATTTATGTTTCCTGTGTATATGCGCTTGTTTGTGTGTGCCAGCATCTTCCTATAGGGAGCATCTTCTCCACAGTTATCCATCCCTAAGGCTGCGTCACTATCATCACAAGGTGTGTAAATGTGAGGAAGAGTGTCAAGTACTTGTGACTAATGTGAAATTGAGGCTGTAATGAAATGCATTTTTCATACGCATCTGTCTGTACACCAATTCCCTTCTCAATCCTATTTTAAACCCCCCAAAAAATAAATGATCGTCTGATTTGTTTTTTTGTTACAGAATGTCCATCGTGAATATTGTTGCCAGGGAGATCCTGGACTCCAGGGGAAACCCGACTGTGGAAGTCGATCTGCATACCGGCAAAGGTTAAAAACCTTTTCCGTTAATAATTGCATTACCAATTTAGTGTGTTTGTACTGTCCGATGTGATTTCGTCTGACAACGGGCTTGACAGTGAACCATTTTTTATCTAAACCTGTAAAAATATCCATGTTTTATTTGCACAAGCTCACCTTCACCTTTACCCTTTCCACCTCTACGCATGTCCCGTCTCTCCCCCCACCGACCATCTTCTCTCCATTCCAGGTGTGTTCAGGGCTGCTGTGCCCAGCGGTGCATCCACCGGCATCTACGAGGCTCTTGAGCTCCGAGATGGAGACAAGACTCGCTACAAGGGCAAAGGTGGCCATTTGTATTGAGATGCATCGTCTGTGTTTCTGTCTCTTGTCTTCGTCTGTGTCTCTGCTTTTGCGTTGAGCATTGTCCTATCTGGTTTTGTGATATACATTTGGACTGACAGTATTATATTTCCATGCCTTCACATATCTTCTGTCCTGCTGTCTAAGGTGTAACCAAAGCTGTTAGTCACATTAATGACACCCTGGGACCTGCCCTCATCCAGTCTGTGAGTATCAGAGCAGAATATGATCATTTTAAAGCTAAAATGGTCGAGCAATATATACTTCAAGATCGAAGATTTCTGACCTTTTCTTTTTCTTTCAGGGAATCAATGTGTTGGAGCAGGAGAAACTGGACAACACCATGATTGAAATGGACGGCACTGACAACAAATGTAAGCATCGTTCACATCTCATGTGCAGCGATGACATACATGTGGGATGACATGTTTCCGCACCAGTGCTCACTGACTGCACTCATGTGTTGTGTGACTGCTTCTGTGTTTCTCCCAGCTAAGTTTGGGGCCAATGCTATTCTTGGAGTATCTCTGGCCATATGCAAAGCTGGCGCAGCAGAGAAAGGTGTCCCCCTGTACCGCCACATTGCTGATCTGGCTGGAAACGGAGAGTTGGTCCTCCCAGTTCCTGTGAGTCCTGTTTTATTGTATTTAATGCGCAAAAACAAATTGATTACACAATCTTATCTCTCTTATCTGTCTCTCACTCAGGCTTTTAATGTGATCAATGGGGGCTCCCATGCTGGGAACAGACTGGCTATGCAGGAGTTCATGGTACTTCCTGTAGGGGCGGAGTCTTTCCGGGATGCTCTGCGTGTGGGGGCGGAGCTCTACCAGACACTGAGAGAAGTCATCAAGGAGAAGTACGGTCAGGATGCTACAAATGTGGGAGACGAGGGAGGCTTTGCCCCTAATATACAAGAGAACAGTGAAGGTAAGCACAACCACATGGGAAATAATCTCCTTCCCTTAATCTCCTGTGATGTTACATCTTTCTGTTTCTCTTCGTCAGCGCTGGAGCTGATTAAGACGGCCATAGAGAAAGCAGGCTTCACAGACAAAGTGGTGATAGGAATGGATGTTGCTGCTTCAGAGTTTTTCATCGAGGGCAAGTACGACCTGGACTTCAAGTCTCCACCCAGCGCTGCCCGCAACATCAGTGGTGAGGAGCTGGCCAGCATCTACCAGGGCTTCATTAACAACTACCCAGGTGTGTATTCTGATGTGTGTGTGTGAGTCAAAGGGATCAAACACTTGCCTCTTACAGCTGTTGTAATTAAGAGAACATGACGTGGACGATTAATCGTGGAATAAGGGAAATGTGTTTCCACAGATCACTGAGCGTCCGGACACAGGTCTCAGCGTCAGTTTTAATAGCTGATTAAACCAGTAAATGGACAAACGCGCATTCATTTTCATATTTCCACAACTGCCATATTTCTTTCATCACATTTTAGACAGAGAAGCTAAGAGAACCAGAGAGCTGGATGTCTCCACAGCCCTGTCTCTCCTCCCGACACTCGGGCCTGTTAAAGAGTTTTTAATTATGCGCTACAGTGCACATTTGGCAGGCAGGGACCGACTCTGATATGGCTCTTTACCCTGTCAATGGTGTGCTTCCTGCATGTGTGGGCATCTGTGATGTGATGTGAGTGCATTTTAAGACATTACTCCCATCAGAACCTTTATTGTATATGTCACTGGTGCTGTAGTCAGATTAACTTGGAGGTGAGTAAAGGAGAACATGAGGGCTTCACATATTAGACTCATGCATTATTAATATTAGACTCATGCAGAAAAATTATCTTATTCATTTCTCCTTTTTTCAGTGGTGTCTATTGAAGATCCTTTTGACCAGGACGACTGGCCGGCTTGGTCACAGTTTACAGCCTCAGTGGGCATCCAGGTACACTTTGCCCTTGCTATCTGGAAGTGGATTAGTGAGGTCCTAGTATTGCACTTCCAAACATGGAAATTGTCAAAATTGATGCTGCAGAGCTCAAGATATCCTTTTTTTCAGTTGCTACTATGGCTGCAAAATGCCATAATGAAAGTCAATAGCGTATTTTATTGTCTGTCTCTTGCCCCACATTTGTAATGCAAACTGATCTTCATTGACTATAAACGGATTTACTGGGCTGAGTTGACCTGATACAATTACTGTGAGTAACAAAACACACTTCAATCTGCCTATAACGTTGTTGCATAAATTGTGCAGGTGGTTGGAGACGATCTGACGGTCACAAACCCACGCAGGATACAGCGAGCCGTGGAGGACAAGGCCTGCAACTGCCTGCTGCTCAAAGTCAACCAGATTGGCTCCGTTACAGAGGCCATCAAGGCGTGAGTTTGTGTGTATTTGATGACAACACATGTCTGTGTACATGCCTGCCACGTGAGAGCATACGTCATATTAATTTATACTTCCCTTGCCTCTCAGGTGTAAGCTGGCCCAGGAGAACGGTTGGGGTGTGATGGTGAGCCACCGCTCAGGAGAAACAGAGGACACTTTTATAGCTGACCTGGTGGTTGGTCTCTGCACTGGACAGGTAACACACACACACACACACACACACACACACACAAAAAGGGAAGGGCTGTCGTTCTCTTTTTACTAATTCAGTTGCCATTAGAATTCTAAATGTGTGTCATTGCATTGCAGTAGGAGGAAATAGAAAATTAAACACTGCAACGTTTCACTGCGACAGCACATTTTAGAAACAGGACAATATAAAACAAGAATACTTGTGCTTTTGCAACAGTACAATAGCAGCTGAAGTAATAATGTAATATACAGAAGTGGAAGGCATTGCAATTTTAGCTATATTATTAAATAACTATGTACTGTTTTTCTGAAGTGATTGAAGCGGTGAAATAAGTAGGCAGCTACAGAACACTCAAAACCACTTTTGTCAATCAGATCTTAAAGAAAACAAAGTAAACATTTGCTGATTACAGCTTCAAAATGCTATTATTACAGGAGACTGCTTCTCTATGAAATGTGAATACATAGTTGCCATTATTTTAAACCCTTTACAGATGTGATTTATCTAAAACAAAAAAAACAATCAAAAGATCACTTGACAGTGAAAATATGTGTTGCATGCTGTCCAAATACTAAGGGTTAGCGACAATGCAGATGTACTATAACTCTCTGATCCTTGGTATTTGTACCTTCAGATCAAGACTGGAGCTCCCTGTCGATCAGAGCGTCTGGCCAAATACAATCAGCTCATGAGGTGGGTATTCATGGCTCGGTAGGTTTATGTATAGAAATACAAAGAGAAAACACCACTTATGCCACTTTTATATTTCCTTCTTCTTTCCCTCTTTGTTTCATTTGCTGTTGTCTTCTTTCACATTCATCTGCCTGCTCGACATTTCTATCTTTTTTCTTCCTCACCTCCTCTTCGTCCTCTCAGGATTGAGGAAGAGTTGGGTGACCAGGCTCGCTTTGCTGGACACAACTTTCGTAACCCCAGTGCACTTTGAGTGCCAGTGCATTGGCAGTGGCACATAAGAAAGCACCCAAACATATGAATATAAACATATATATATAAAGTTATATTTCCCTGATGGGCACATGCAATCGTGACACCTGTTGTTACAACTAATTCGTTTTCAAATGACTAAAATGCACATTTAATGCACTGTAACTACAGTATATGACCAGACACTTTAGCAAATCCTGAACAAAGCCTAAAGAAAAAAAAAGTGATTAACCTCTCAGCAGACGAGCACCTTCCCTTGTTAGTTTCCTTCTCTTTCTTGCTTCCTTGACTCACTGCAGAAGTGTTTTGATCTTATGTGCCCTGTTGTTTATTCTTCTTCCTTTTCCTCATGTAATTTCTGATATGAACCCCCAGCAGCTTGCTTTAAAATTGTATCTGTCACTTTGTCTGTCTATAAGGCTTAATAAAGAACTGGATTAAAAGTAACTCTAACCAAAGCTCTCTGTGTATTGATTTGAAGGTGCGGCTTTGCTGTGTTTAAGTCATTTAAGTCTTTTGCATGAAACTTAAATAATCACCGAATCAAGTATAACTGAAAAAACACGTATGCACTGTTCATTTTCAAGACGAAATATTCCAGCATGTTGCACTTCTGGCTACACTGAATATTGATGTCACAGCAGGTGTTTGACAATTCTTACAGAAATGTTGTACAGGAAAGAAAGTACAGGGCATTGCTGCTGAAAGAATTATGGAAACTAAATATCAAAGAATCCTGAAGGAATCCCACAGAAATTCAAGAGGAATGCTCGGAATGTTTCGCCAACTATAAAGGAACTAAAGCCCAGGCTTCATACTTCTGCAATGTGCAGAATGACGAGCGCAAAAAGAATGTACCATCAAGTATAATAATTTTGGTCCTACCGCAGGAATCTAGCACATCTGCATTATCAGCAGCAATCTGCTGCATATGCAGTTAATAAATCAGTATTATATATTATTACATATATATTATAGTATTATAAATCAACATGTTATGTTATCAAAGGCAACTAAGTATACACACCCACACACATATTTGAAATAGTATCTATGTATAATATTTAATATATATATAATGTATACATAATATGTATTATATATTTGGTGCATGTTAATGTAACCGATTCATATTATTCAGTTAATTTATTTGTAGCAGCAGCAAGCAAGTAAACATAAAATATGAAAATACTCAATAGATACAATACAATAGCAGAGCATAACTTATCATATTTAAGAAAATTAAAATATAAAGAAAATGCAAGAATGCATAATATGGCGACCTCGGGCTCACAGCTGCTCCCTGATGACAGCACGTGAGTTGTCGTTACGTGTAAACGGCGCGCGGCTGTAGTTTAATTATCAGGCGCGTGCTGAGCGTTACTATCTGAGCAGCAGAGGGAGCGAGAGCGCGCGAGGAGGCCTCTCGGTGCCTGTCGCGCCGGGCTGCTGGTGATGATGATGAAGGAAGGCCGGAGCCACGCATGCGCAGCTGGTACAGTCTCCGGCCCGGTTTCCATGGTTACCACACAATAGGAGACGGGACAGGGGGCTGCGTGAAGGGAGGGGGGGTGGGAGGGCGAGGGGGGGGGGGGGGGGGGGGCGACAGCAGCGGAGCGGAGGGAGGGAGGAAGAGGGGAGGAGGAGGAGGTCTGCAGAGCCGCTTGACTGGACACACCGCTGCAAGCTTCCCCCCAGACAGGCAGACAGGCAGGCAGACAGACAGGCAGGCAGGGAGCCGCTGGACAGACCACAAATCACACAACAGAGGGCACAATTTAATTGTTAATTTCTCTATTGTTGTATTATTCCAAACGAGTTGGAGCTCAGCTGAGTCGCTGACATTGTCATTAAATGCATTCAGAGGAAGCTGCGTGTATTTTCTCTTCTGTCCACCTTTCAGCTCGGGTGGCGTGGAAATAATTGCGGCACGAGAACAAAGACCTATTGGACACTTCTTCCCCTTCAGGGTTCGTCGCGAGACGAAACCGAACAGCGAGTTATTCCGTGTGAAGCGAGTCCCTCCATACAGTAAAGGTGACTCTGGAGGGACTCGGCTACAGAGACAGAGAGAGAGACCCTCCCTCTTGATCCCCTCCCTCTTCACAGTTTTGGCCCTCTCCCTGCGCCTCTCTTCCTCCTTCTCCCTGCTTCACTACTCCCTCCTTCTCCTCCTCCTCCTCCTCCTCCTCCTCTATCCTCCCCCTCACTCCTCATGCAAATCACGCCCTCTCCTCTCTCCCTTTCTCTCACCCGACGTGCATCTCTCTCTGGCTCAACCCTCCGCTAAAAAAATTGTGACTGTAAGACCGGAGAGAGGATATAAAAAAAAGTGCAAGTCGTCTTAGAGGAAGAGGGGGAGTAAGCAGGGAGGGAGAGGGGGGGCAAAAAAAAAAGAAAAAAAGGGGGCGAAAGGGGGTGGGGAAGAGGCGAGGGTACGCATCAATTTGTAGTCTTCAGTTGGCACCCCTGTTTTTTTTCCTGCAACGAATAGAAAGAGGTTCGTCTGCATTATTGTTATTATCGGTGCCCGTTGCAATATGAGCCAGCACAAGCCTCTGTTGACAGACGCCTGGGCTCTGAGGTGTGCGTGTCAGCGTGCAACATAAAACGACAAAACAGAGTGAGAGAAAGGAAAGGGAGAGTGAGAGTGAGAGCACGCATCGCTGGATACCATAGGTAAGTGAAAGGGGGAAAAATGGATGCTTATACTGTTTATTTGGGGCTATTCCTGCTGGCCACGTTTGTCCTCTCCCTCCCATTTTTTTCCTTTGTGCTTTAATTATCGTCATACTCCTGCGTTGTGGCTAAAACTATGTCCCGGTGAATAAATGGTAATAGGGTGGACGACGCGCACCCACATTCCAGCGAGGAAAAGGGGAAGGGAGAGCCGGTGCGAAATGCCATGATTCGCCATTCCATATCATCTTTCTTTTTAGGATGTGCAGCGTCTGGAAAGCAGCACCGCACGGCCATCCATTCTGATTGTGAACATGTATGTGTCGCTGAACACGACTCTGCCCGTCGTAGGTGGACTGTGTTCCCCCGTGCTAGTCTGAGAGGCAGCTTTGGCCGGTCTCCTCTGCATGTGTATCAATAACATTTCGCAGGAAGAAAGAAGAAAGAGTCGTTGCAGTGGCTCGCTCGCCGGTGATGTAAGCAGAGCAACTGCATGCTGCTGCTTTGCATCGCATGCAGTGGTCAAATTTGTTGATAATGCATGAGGGCCGTGTGCTCGCGTGCAAACGCGTGCAAGCGGACTAGTGGTGTTAATGCTGTTGCATGTTGGTAATGTGTTTGCGTCCTGGTTGTTTACTGACCATAACCAGGGACCTGCCAGTGGACCACAGACAGGCCAGTAGCTGCCACCTGTAACTGAGATGCATTATGTACACAGTAACCCACTGGGCCCTGAAGGATTCCTGTGTGATGAACTTAGTCATATGTGTATTAATTAGACTAACTGTGCACACACCGAATTTCCTATAAATACATGTGCCGTGTTTTTTCTATTATGCATATGAAGTATGAACAGTGATTTTACTCTGATTGGACCAGTCACTGCAGCATGCACTAATAATTAATGCATAGCCATGTGTAGTGGAGCTGCTACAGGATTTACAGGATTCAAACCCACACAAATATTCGGATGTGGCTCCTATATTTACTGGCTTTATAACAGAGTGTACAACAGCTCTTCTTACTGCTAGGCCAAATATATCTTTTCTTCTTACATCCAGTGGCGTGGACTATTTATATCCTCATTCAATATACATGAGCCATTTTTTCATCATAGTGGTACATGAATGAATGGATTAGGCCGGTCCCTGCAAAGTAGTCCACCTATGTTGTCAGGCACACCCAAATGGATGAAGGATCTTGAAATTGTGCATTTCCCTAATGGCTGGCTGAGTGGATAAATAAGAATGTGATTCTGCCAGCCATAACCAGGGCATGTGGGTTAACCACAAGTAGCTGTGGGTTTTGGCTGTTGTGGTGAAGGTGGAAGAGGGGGGTGGTGGTGGGGGGTGTGGTCCCATATCCTCAAGATGTTTGTCGGAGTCTTCTGCAGGCCGCCATCCAAAAGGCAGTCTAACAATCAGTCTTTTCTGCTCCCCTCTTTTTAATCTGCTTGTTTCGACGTTATAGTATCCAGTTAACAATACTCAGAGCAGTGCATTCTGGTAGTGCGAGTGGGTTAACCGATTGTGCATGTGGATCTTTTGCTGCCATGGTTAAGACAGAAGGCAGAGAGGAAACAGTTTGGAGTGCAGTGAAAAGCAGTTGTTTCGATACAGTGTGAAGCATGCTGGGAATTTAGATGTTGCAACAGTGCTTTTGCAGTTTTAAACTCAGATGTTTTCATAATGTCACAACTGCGCACATGGTGCAGATAGCAAACAGCATTGTTTAACACCACATTTGTACTAATGTCCTTCAGCAAAACATTGGAATCTCTGAAGGATTTCTAATGCAGATAAATATCAAATAATGCCTTCTTTGTTTATGCTTCTTTCCAGGTTTTGGTAGCTCTCATGGTGTAACCCACAGCCCAGCCAGTAACCAACAGGAACCAGTTCAGTCCCTGCAATGGCTTGTGTTGTAAAATGGTCATTTTAAAGAAGAAATAATGAAAACACGGACACACAAAGAATCGGTATGAAGGCCTACATACATTTTTTCATTGAGGTCAGGGATTGTTTACATGCCTAAAGTAGTACATTTGGAAATGTGTCCACATCATAATTAGTTCAATATGTGATAATATTAAAATAACCAGGATGACTAAGATGTAATTTATTAATTTGGTTGTGACAGTCCACATTTATGTTTGATTCTTTCCTCTGCTTACCATTCCTTCCTCTTTTCTGGGTCTTTCTCTCTATTATGGCCTGTTCTTATTTTCACCTCCCTCACATATTTTATTCTCCACTTGTTGTTCTTTCATCCCAACTTGATTTGAACATATTTTACTTCTTTTATTATCATGTATGAACTCTATTTTCCCCACATTCAACACATCTCTTAATTACCTCTGTATGTCTGCGTAAACCTGTAACTCTTCATTATTTTAACATGTAATGTTTTCCCATCCTGTCCATATCTTGCTCCTTTGCTGAACTCTGGGTTTGCAGATGCCCATGCGCAGTGGGCGACGGCGGGGGGCGAGTGAGGAGAGAAGGGGCAGACGCCCGCACACCAGCCCCACTCGCCCTGAACGCAACGATAGACAGACGGTTAGCACACTTCTTTTTTTCTTTTTTTTCTTCCTTGTCGTTGTTTTGGCCGTACGGTGTGCGCATGCAAGTACAAGAGTCATGAGCAATAAAAAACTGTCCCTGTGTAGTGTGGTGTGTGTATATTGGTGTATGTGTGTGTGCTGTCAGTGCATGAGTCATCAGTATGATTGCCACTGACATACCCTTGCAGGGTCAGTATTGTTCGATGGTTCGTTTTACAACATAGCACTTTGAAATCTTTGATGTTTTGTGTGTGTGTGTGTGTGCGTGTGCGTGTGTGCGTGCATGCAAGTGTGGCTTTGTTCTAAAAACAGTCATAGACTTATTAGGGATTCAAAAGCATCACTACAGAATTATAAAGTCTTGTGTTGTTTTAGCAAAGAGGTGCTGGTGAGGAATTGGCTGGAAATCGCTTCAGTCGCAGATCACAAGGGCATGATTCATCAGAGAGTGAGGGGGAGGAACTTGTGTCTCCTCCAAAGAGGCAGAAAGTTCAGGTTTGTGTTACATTGCATCAACCTGTTATATAAAGACTAATTACAAAGCTTTGATTCAGCTAAATCATACAAAAATCAACTGTCTAAACTGTTAAGAGTTTTATTCTTGGCTTCAACAATATAACCACGTTCACAAAATTTACATTTTTACCTCATCCAGGATTCGGTCTCTACCCCAAACCCTCCAACATCAACACACTCGACTGACAGCTCGGCTCCTTCTACTGTCCCACCTCTAACCTCAGTTGCCAGCCAATCCCGTGAGAGCGACAATGAAGATGGCCAATCCCAGGGCAGTAGGAGTTCAGTTGTAGGGAGCCTGGCCAATAGTAGCAGTAGTCTGAGCAGTGGGCGGGATATAGACCAGGACAATCGCTCCTCGTCCCCGAGTCTCTCCGCTTCCCCTTTGGGTAGCCTGGACTCTGATTCCGATGGCCCCGACTCACCAAAGCAAGGAGAGAGGGAACGAGAGAAAGGCAAGGAGGGAGGAGTGGGGAAGGTGGCGGTAGACGATAGGAGAGCGCAACGAGAGGGAAGAGGGGAGGAGTCCTGTGGAGACGGAGAAAAGCGGGAAATGGATGCACGAATTGAAGACTGTCCGTCTCTTAAGCCCTCCTCCACTCCCTGCTCTTCCTCTGGTCTGACACCCTCTCTACGGGGAGCAGGGGATTCATCAAATGACAGCAATAGCGGGAGGAAGTCCTATTTCTCCCTGGACTCCAAACTGATGTGTAAAGTTGAGTACGGGGGACCGCCAGGCGTTGACGGTGCACTTAGTGGCAGCAGAATGAATTCCAAAGCCAACACGCAGTGTGTGACCAAGACCACTATCCCGGGAGGAGATTTTACCCATAACAGCCCCAACATTCCCCACTCTTTACCCCCTCCTCTTCCTCCTCCACCTGCACTGAAGCCCTTGGAGCTCGGGGGACAAAACCTGCCCGCTGAGGTTAAGATAGAAAGAGACAAAATAGAAAAGGCAGACAAACTCCTGGACAAGGCTCAGTCGACTCCTCCTTCTCTGTTGCCACAGACCGGCCCCCAGCAGCCCTCCCAGCCGCATACCCAATCTTCCACCCACCCTCACCACTACAGCTCCACCAGCTGGCAGGGTGGTACAGCAACCGGTTGCCAGGGGAGCTGGGGATACACCCGTTACCCTGGCAACCACCACCCACACCAACCACAGCACCAGCCCCCTGTGCAGCAGCAGCAACTTCCTTCTGTTTACAACCCTCCATCCTCTCGCCACTCCTCCTCCCACCCCTCTTACCTCCCCCATCCTCACCCCCAACCCCACAGGGAGTACCTTCCCAGGTACGCTGGAGGGGGAGGGGACAGAGAGAGGGGGGCTGCAGGAGAGAGGGAGAGGGGAGTGAGGGGGGAGTGTGTGGGGAGGGAGATCAACAGGGAGTTCTCTGCTCCCATTGGCAACAGCAGCAACAATAGTAGCGGGAATAACAGTAATACTGCTTGTGGTGGGATGGGTGGGTCCAACAGCATCCAAGGCAGGGAGTTTGGGGGTCTGCCAGCAGGTCAGAACCGAGATTTCCAAGGTTCTGGGAGGGATGGACCTAACCTAGGTCCTGAAAGAAGAGACTTTGGTCCAGGTTTCAGAGACAGGGAGCGAGAAAGGGAAAGGGAACGGGATGCAGGGAGGGAATTTCCTATGCCAAACCAAAACCAGAGTAGAGACTTTGGCCCCAATGGAACGGGAGGGGGGCATCCCAGAGACAAAGATGGAGGCAGATGGGGTGAGTTTGGGGTTCAGACAAGAGAGGTTGTAGGCAACAGTAACCCAAACAACAACTCCCTTCCCCAGGGAAACCCCCCAAGTTCAACCAGCGGACTACCCGCCACCCCCATGCTGAACCGAGACCCACCTGCATCACCCCAAAGCAACCCAAGTCATCCTTCCCACTCTTCCCTTCCCCCGCACCCCCACCCACATCCCCCAAACTCATCCAGCCGAGACTTCCCTCCAACCATGGACCAGGCACAAACCCCTCCCTCTGGAGCAGACCACTTTCACAGAGAGTATCCTCCCACAGGAGGAAAAGACTTTCCTGCTGGGGCTCCTGCTTCCACTGGCACAAATCGAGAGTACCTCAGCCCCCCTCGGGTGACTCCAAACTTGGGTAGAGAGTATTCGGGGCCTGTAGGAACCCATCACCCCCACCCACCTCACCCTCACTACCAGTCTGGGCCTAGAGAAAGAGAGAGAGACTCAAACCTGCGAGATTCTGCTTTGTACCAAAACCGTGGAGGGCCAAATCAGCCTCCTGCACTGTCTCCTTCCTCCTCTTCCAGCCATCATGGACATCCTCCAAATACTCCATATGCCCCACCACCACCTCAGCCTCCTCTACCCCCACCTCAGACCTCGCACCCCCAGCCACCCCCATCAGGTATGGCCCCCAATGTACGTCCCCCACACTATCAGTCCTCCGCCCAGACTCCTCCAACACCTCTATCTCCATTACCCAGCCCATCCACAAATCAGATGGGAGGCTTCTCATCTTTTCCTCCTGGCTCCTCATCTGGACCCAACATGCCCCTTCCCGGGCCAGGTGCTTCACCTGGATCTCGTCCCTCCCCTTTCCATGGTACTTTAAACAGCCACCCTCCCTTCAGTGGAACGTACCACTCAAATGGGAGTGGCAGTAACATGGCTAACAGCAATAGCAACAGTAGCGCACCCAATAGCAGCAATACCAACTCGCTCTCACCTCAAAATGTCTTAAAAGGACCTCCACCTCTTAGTAACTCAGCCAACAACAACAACAACAACAGCATTTCAACCCCTGCCTCCAGTTCTTCACTCCCTGGTGGGGACGGGCATTTGGATTCGGGCCCACCTCCCACACCTGTTATCAAAGAAGAACCAATAGAAGAAAGGGAGGAGACTGAAAGCCCACCACCGGTGTTGAGAAGCCCCTCTCCTGAACCCAAACCTGTAGACATCCCCATCCACGCCAGCCAATCAGCAAGGTAAAGTCAAAACAACATCAGCATCCTATTTGAGGTTGTCAATGTGTTGCTCTCTTCAGTCCCTCTGTATGTGACTAACAGTAACGGGGATTAAGATGTGACTCTCACTCTTGGAGGGTGTAATGATATTTTACTCTGCTGTGTCACTTTGCCCAGGTTTCACAAGGTCCTGGACCGTGGCAGCGGGAACTCCTGCGCCCGCAGTGATGTCCTCTTTGTCCCGTTGGACGGCTCCAAACTGTGGAAGAAGAGGAATGAGGTGATTGAAAGGGCTCGCAGGGAGGTCGAGCAGCGGGCCAGAGACCTCCGAGAAAAAGAGAGGGAACGGGAGAGGGAGCGTGAGCGCGAGAGGGAACTGGATCGACATCTACAGGTGTGCACTTTTAAGAGTGATAATGATGCAGCATGTCGGATTTTATGGATTGGATGTAGATTCAATTGGTAATTTTAACGGGAGTGGAGTAAAGCAGATCAGGGCAGATGTGATTTGATGTCTTTTACTGTTTTCTCTGCAGCAGCAGAAGGACATCAACGCCGCTGGAGGGGGTCGCCAGGGCTCCTCTCTCTTCTTCCCCTCTTCGTCTTCTATCATCCTCGACCCATCTTCTTCCTCTTCCCCTGGCAACTCTGTCTCCCACCCTCCCCCTCATCCCCAGCATCATCCATCACACCCGCATGCTCACCTTGCTCAAGCCCACCATCTCCACCCATCCCTCGCTCACTCCATCCCCCACTCCCTCCTTCTGCCATCCATGGGCGGGACATCAACGGTCGTTGGCCCTCAGGGAGCCCTGGGAATAGGTTTAGGAGGTCCATATCTGGGCCCTGACACCCCAGCTCTGAGGACCCTGAGCGAGTATGCTCGCCCTCATGCTATGTCTCCACTCGGGGCCGCAAGTCGTGCCCAGGCACACCACGCGCAAATGCACCATGGCCATCCCCACGTCCACCCCTCATTTTTCTTGCCTCAGTTCCAGAATCATGCTTTAGGCCATCCGCATCACCTGCCAACTGATGCCGCCACAGCTGCAGCCATCTTGGGCTTTCTGTATGGTGGCAGCCTTGAAGGGGGTCCAGGTGTTGGAGGCCACGCTGGAATGGCAGGAGGCCCAATACCTGGAGGGATTGGGGGTGCAGGGTTCGGAGGAGTTGGCTTTCCTCATGCAGTGGCTGCACATCGAGAGCGAATAAAGCAAGGATTTGAATTTAAGAGTGATGACCGGATGTACCCACCAGGGGCTATGCCTGATCACGCTGCTTTTGCCCTTGCTCACTCTCACTCTCATGCCCATGCCCATGCTCATGCCCATGCTCACGCCCATGCTCATGCTCACGCCCATGCCAATGCACACGCACATGCACACGCACATGCACACGCACATACACATGCACATGCACACTCCTTGCTACTTGGAGGAGGTGCAGCAGGAGCTAATGAGGTGACACTCTATGGCACTCCTCCTCCCTCTGCTCCCACTGGCCCCCAACACCTCCAAAGCCCGACCCTTGCCCCAGTAACTCGACCTCCCAACCCTCCTGCCCCTCAGTCCCTGTCTAATCCACCCCCTTCATCTCTCCTAACACCCTCACTTCCCTCTCACCCATCCTCTGCACCACCGGCTGCCCCCCCAGCCCCAGCAGGCCCTGCTGCTCCTCCGCCAGCTCCTCCTCCACCTGTTCCACCAACGTCCAATGCCTCCTCACTTCATCACCCGGTCCCCCATTCTTCTTTTCCCAGCTCCCTGTCCTCTCATCTGCCACCAGCCACTGCTCCAGCCGCTCCCTCTGAGAACTACCCCACTCCCACTCGCTCTCCTGCCTCCTATGAGCGGGACAGGAGTGGGGAAAGAGAGCGGGAGAGGGAGAGAGACAGAGCAGCTTTGCCGGCCTTTGGGGACAGAGAGCGAGAAAGAGAAAGGGAGAGAGAAAGAGAAAGGGGAGGAAGCGGTGGAAATGGAGGAGGAGGAGGAGGAAGTGGAGGAGGAACGGGAGGAGGAACGGGAGGAAATGGAGGTGGAGGAGAGAATCTGGGGCGTCTTCAGATGTTAAACGTGACACCTCATCATCACCAGCATTCACACATCCACTCACACCTTCACCTGCACCAGCAAGACACAGGTACTAACCACTTCTGATACAAATGCTCGTATTATCAGTATAAACAGCCTTAGATTATTCTGATGTGTTACTAGGAACACATTTTGTAGTCAAAAATGAATTGTTGATATTCTATTTCCATAGTCCTCCATTATTGTCAAACATATCTAAGAGTCACGAGCTTCACCATTGTAGTGGATGACACGGTCCTTCTTTAGGATGGGTATTGTAGTTTATATGGAGTCAATCCCTCATGCACCATGCTGCAGTGTATAATAATAATTAAACAATAGGCTTGGGGTTTTCCACCGACAGGGCAGATAACTGCTATTCATTGGAATTGTGGACAGTAAGAAAAATAAAGCTTTATCAGCCAGCTTTATCCTTTAACTTCAACTTGAATAGTTTAATATTTGTGTAGTTAATCATTGAACACAGGTTTTCTTAGATTTCAAGTGATATTGGGTCATAGTTTCCTCCGAGTCATCTGACTCATTTGTTCAAAAGTTCTAAGCTTTAAAGTTCAAAGTCCCTCACTAGATGTTAGTTTACTCAGATCTCAGTATAGTAAAACCAATCAGCAGAAATGTTTGACGACAATCAAAGACCTTTGTCTCTTTGAAAGAATTATTGTTGAAAGTAAAATGAAAACCTGCTTATTAATATGTGGGGTGTCAGGGTGGAGTAGTGGTTTGCATGGTTTCTCACAGTAAGAGGGTTCATGGTTCCAACCTGACGGCCAGCTTGGGCCCTTCTGTGTGTGGTTTGCATGTTCTCCCCATGTCAGCAGGGGGTTTCTCCTGTTTCCTTCCTGTCCAAAGACTTGCAGTTTAGGTTATTTAGGTTAATTGGTGACTCTAAATTGCCCGAAGGTGTGAATGTGAGCATGAATGGTTGTCTGTCCTTATGGCCCAAATCCAATCTGGTTCCTGCAACCTCTCCCAACTCACTTCTACTTGGAGGGTCCGCCATATATAGTGCCATCCCAAACCAGTTAGCAGGGATTGGAAGGGTTATAAAACTCTCAAAGAGTCAGTCTACATCAATACTGATTTAACCAGCTGCCCATACTGACCACACGCAACGCCATTTTGTTTGTCATGGAACCCACTCCCTACAGAAGACCAGTACAAACATTTACTCATAAGCTGCTCAAACTAAGATAGACATTTCAGATTGTCATACTGTCATACAGCGTTTGTACACACTATACAGTCATAGTCACTATTTTCAGCATTATTATTTACACTGTTAATACATTGTAGTATATTGCACACGTACTTTACAATTACATACTTATTTATTATTTTCATACTTTCTCTACATGTATGTATATATGCTATTCTAGAACGGAAGCAACTGTCACACCATTTTTTTTTCTGTTATTCATGTATCTTTTCCTTGCTGGAGAGGGGGACATTCGTCCTGGAACTTGCAGCTGTATTTATGCCTCCGACTTAAAAAAGCTGCTTCATTCAGCTGTGAGTGTGAGTACAAACAGAGGAAGGTGTTGGGACCGGATTGGAATTGGGCCAATGATTCAGCTCTGATTGCCTGGGACCTGTCCAGGGTGTACCCCGCCTCTCGCTCAATGTCAGCCGGGATGGGCTCCAGCCCCCTGCGACTGTGTAAAGGATAAGCTGTAACAGATAATTGATGGACGGAAATTAGTATTTGGATTCCACAATTAAACTTTAGCAAAAGCCATTATGTTCACTGACTCCGCACTGCCTCCAGAATCCAGATTTCTTTGACTTTATTCGATTGTCTCAGCTGCTCATGTGTTACCAAGAATCAGGCATCTCTCAAATGTAGCATAATGTATTAATGTTAATGTATTACATGCTGTGTGCATTATCTTTGTTTTGAATTCATAATTTGACTCTTATTAAATATCTCCTGTATTTCCTATTACATCACTGGCATCCAGCGACGGGCGGGGTACACCCCCTGATGGACCCGTTGGCGTCGGGGTCTCCTTTGACACGCCTCCCTTACCCAGGAGCCACACTAGGCACCCCCATCCTGGCTCACCCCCTCACTGACAGCGAGGTGCTCCGCCAACAGCTGTTCGGTGAGGAGAAGGCTCCTCGTCCATGTACTTGTTCAGTTTTTCTCTCTTAAAAACTCTACAGTGCTGAAAGTTTATGAAGAGAGTTTTTGAATATGATGACAATGATTGACCTTGGGACCCTTTCGGCTCCATTATTTCTCCATTTTCCTTTCGTATCCCCACCTGCTCCTCCTCTTTCCTCTTCCTCTTTTTTTTTACTTTTTTTTTTTTTACAGGTGCTCCTTTCCGTGACCTGCCCCAGCCGTCCTCCCTCACTGGTCCCATGTCGGCAGCCCATCAGCTCCAGGCCATGCAGCAGGCCCAGAGCGCAGAGCTGCAGATCCAGAGACTGGCCCTGGAACAACAGTGGATCCATCACCATCACCACCACTCCCTTACCCAGGACGAGTATTACAGGTACGGAGGCTGTGGTTGGGCCTCTGTTGAGGCAGCAGAGACAAAATTCTGGTTCCATTGCTGATTCATCTTTCGATTATTTTTTTCTAATGTCTCAATAAGAGGTCACGTTGCTATCTTTTGCTTTTAAAGATGTAAATTAACTAAGATAAAAGAAAAAGAAAAAAATTGAGAAGCTGGAACCAGAACAATACAATTAATTGAACAATTCATAATTTATAAACATAGTTGTAGATCATTTTTCTGTGTATTGGAAAACTGGTTATTACATTTTGATCAACTTTTAACAAGCTGTAATCAGTGTTTGAGTCGACAAACAACACAGATTAATAATACTCCTACCCAAGGTCAGTAATACTGACATTTGTCAGCCTTGGGCTTGTGCACAAACTGTCGATTAGTTTGTTACAATTAGCCTGTAAAAGTCAGCTTGGCTGTGCAGCTTGGGGTGTTTCAGGAATGTTTGTTACCTCTGAGCATATTTGATTCCTGAGAAAGGCAGTCTATGGATTCAAATACAGCTTTACACATGTATCCCCAAAACAGCCATTAGCTGTGACCTTTAACTTCCAACTGCACTCTTACATGATTTCTCCTTTGACCTTTTAGTCACCTGAAGAAAGAAAGTGACAAAACCCTGTGAGGGAGGGGCACGACAAAGAGCAGCATGGAGAAACACGAGGGAGAATGTGTGCAAAATGAAACGCACTGAAAACAACGAAGGAACAAAGACTAGAAATAAAAGCTGGACTAATGGACGAGGACTGAAGAAAACAAGAAGATTTTTGAAGGACTAACAAAAGAGAGAGGAGGGCGTGAAAATGTTGCACACAGTCCCTGCTAACTGCACCACGATGCGGATCCAGACTCCGGCGCTTCCCTGCATAATGTTCTCAAACTCCACTCCTGTTTTGTATCGTGCTCTGTACAGTATATTAGATGGGGGAGGCAATAGTGAAGTACAGTATGTGTAAAATACTTGATGCCAGAAGGAATGTGTACATGAGTCTCTTTTATGTCATTGCATGTAGCTAGGCGCTTATTCTGAACTGGTGGAACTTTTGGTTCTATTTTTAGTAATTACCCCCTCTTTTGTATCTGAGGGGCGTTCTATATGCATGAGACCAGCAATTTAGTGTTATGTTATGTTTATTATCAATAGTATTGTTATTATGATTAATGTTGTCTGTTTGTTGATAATGATATAATTATATATACAGTACATATTATTTGTATTATTTTTTTACATTTTCATGGTATGGCCGTCGGTTTTTATTTTTATTTTTTATTTTCAATTTACCTTGTGAAACAAGATGCAAATGAAGGCAAAAAAATCTGGAAATAAATTATAATCTTTTTTTGCTAGTCTCTGGCGTGTTCATGTGTGCGCTATACCCCCCAACCCCCACCCCAACCTATACATTCAGACTATTTGCCCCGTCTTTGTTTTATACAAGTCACTCATGCACAAAGCATATCAAATTCCTGACTCTCCTCCCCCTCACCCTCTCTCTTTCTGACTCCCCCTATTTCTCTCTGTCCCTCCCTCTCTTGGTTGAGTGTAGCTAATAGGAGACACATGGGATGAGTGTGAGACATGGGAGTTGAGGCGCTCCAGTGAACACCAGCCACCCTGTAGAGCGAGCATTCCTTACTGCACAGTAAAAATGAAAAGAAAAGAACAAAAAAATATATATATAAAAAGAGAAATAAGAAAAAAAAGAGGAGCTGTGAGAGTGTGATTTACTGCTGAAGGCTCAGGGCTGTGTGTGTTCTCACCGTGTCCGGCTGCAGGAAGTTCCTTCAAAAAGACACGGATCACTGAATACGGCCTTCATGTTGCAAGACAGAACCAATGCTGGCTCGCAGGTTTGTAGATCTGGCAAAACAACTTTTACAATATTCATGTTTTGTAACAATGATACAATATATATATATATATATATATATATATATATATATATATATGCCATTTAAAGTCACCTTGAATAAGTGTGTCAACATAATGTAAAGTATCCTTTGCAGGCCAAATCTGATTTTCCCCTCTGGTGGCATCACATCTGGGGGATATTCTTAACACTTCATCAGTCCTCACTCAGGCTGGATAAGGATGTTATGAAAGGTGTGGATGAAAGATGTTTGAACACTGCATTTCATATAGACCTAGAGTTATAACTACAGTCTCTTCTAGCAATTTAGGATGTAAAGATAACGGTTATTCTAAGCAGCTCTTATTTTCAAATATGGGACAAATATTTATATTCTTTCATATTGTCCTATAGTACTACATATGAACAGTTTAGTGCATCAGGATAATGCACGGTGTCAGGTTAAGACTCTTGAGTGCATCCCTGTGGTTCATGAAATTATTTGTAATTACATGTATTGTCACTGATGACAGACTGCAATCTGGTAGCAGCAAGACTGAAAATACTACAAATGATTTGTGAGCACTTTAGATTCATGTGCTACAAATGTGTGTGGATTAAACAAACAAGGCCACAGATCAACATCCTCCTTGTATTATACAATGATTAAATAAAGTTCACACTCATCTAATCAGAGTCAGGTTGTGTCTGCCGTGTAAAGATTTCCATTGCTTAATTATTACCAAAGAAGAGTTCATGCAAGCCTAATAGACTCTAACATGTTCCCTATAATAATACTTACACCTTAATTTGAACAATTTGTTCCAAAATATCCAAGAGTGAAATATAAATAAGAACAAAACACACATACCCTCACATTTGTATAGTACACTGTTGAAAGCATAAACACAAAACAGGTGAATATGAAACTGGTTCTACGTACAATGAGCTCTAACTGTCCCCAGTGCCATCATCCAAAGAGATCATTCCTACAGACATTCATGCAAAAGTAAAAAACAATTGATATGCCAACCTTCAAAGTTATCACAGACTACGTCTACACTGTCACAGATCTTGTGTTTGGCTTTGATGCTCACACATACTTTGCACAAACAGTGACTGATGTGGTTTAGTCCCTGTCCCACAGTTCCCTCCAGCAAAAATATCTTCCTTTTTTATAATTTCACATTTCATTCAAGCTCCGTTTTAGCCCTAGAGGGACAGTTTTAGACACGTTGCTATTGTATCTACTCCTAAACCATCTTTCTCCTCCTGTTGGAGCTGTCATACTTCATAAAGTTTATCTAATGACCACCAGTAACTCTGTAATGCGCCGGTCCACTGTCTCTCTGCCTGGGCACTGCCTGTGGCTGCTACTCTGCTTCTCCTGTTAGGACTGTCATCTCCAATGCTACTGTTACATTAGAGCTCCTCTGTTGGTCTCATTCAATGAGATACAGAAGTATTTGTCCATGCCTTGGAGAAACATGTTGTTCGTCGGCAGCCAGCAGTATCAAGACAACCTGGCTGAGCACAGACTGTGTTGCCTCTTTCAACTCCTCTCACCCGTACAACGAGTCTCTTCTAACCTCTTCCTCGCTCCACTCCAGCCTGGAGAAGATGATCCCACAGGATCCTCTTAAGGCATTGCTGAGCATTTCTTAAGTGGTTGTAGACATCTTGCGGGTGACCAGAGCTCTTCGCCTCCTTCCACCACACACCAGGCATCTTTAACATCTCAGCCACCAGCTTTAAGTTTAAAACTGGTCCAGTTAAGGCCTGAAAATGGAAAGCTTCCACTGTCAATGACAATTACATTAGGTGTCCACATTTAAAACAGTCCATGATTCGATTAAGAAAATGGATGATTGTTTTGTAGTTTGTGAAACAGGGTTGAAAGGAACAGGTCTGCAAGGATCCTGGCTACCCGTTTATTAAACAACAGCTGTTTGACCCGAGGAGGTGATGACAGTTGGAGAAGCAATCATGGTGTTTGTTTTCATACTCATCTATCTTGTGTGGAAGGTCCCACTTTGATTTTACTTGCCCTGTTTTTTCCCCTTGGGAGTTTTTTTGTCTGCTCTGGGCATTCAAGGTACAAAGTAATAGTCTTTCAACATACTATAACTACATTTTTATAATTTCTATAATTTGCCCAGTCCATACTGGGAGAATCTCCAGACATCCATGGCATTGAATGGGAATAATAATAATGAGAAGAAATGGATTGGTGTGTGTATGTAGTGGGATATGTTCTTGTACCACAACATTTTTCATAATTAGAAAAAGAAAGAGAAATAGACAGCTGGTTTCTTAAGTGTTGTTAAGCTCACAAAACAGTGGCATGTAGGAAAACAACTACATCACTGTGGTGGTAATTTATTATTGGAAATATTCTGTTGGACCAAACACAATGTTGGCTTTGAGTTGTTGGCCATGAAATATTTTTGAGATTGAACACATATTTTAAGGACATGGTTTGTGTTATGGATGACAGCAGCACATATAAAAAAGTGGAAAGAAGGATTTTGATGCTGATACATTTATTCTCATTGTGTCCGAATGAGGACTATTTCAGTCACTTATAAGTGCCCAGAAACGGGAGTATTTAAACAATCACAAAATAGTGAAACAAGTGTTGCATTAGACATTTCAGCTGACAAAACCATGGGATGTTGGAAACAGGTGTGTTGGAATAGAGATGATCAACTGAGACATAACAAAATGCCAAAATTAACCACCCGTTCTTTAAGTCCACCGAACGTTTTCAGCAAATATATTTGTTTCCTCCGATACCTGAAACATTGTGTACCCGAACAAAGAGTGAGGGAGCCCTTTGGCCACAGAGCTAATAGGAAACACATTGCTCTTTTTGGAGATTCAGCGTAAAATCAGATGATCCTTTTTGAAACAGCAGAGAAGATGCAGTTTTTAAATTATACACAAAAAATGTTCCACCGTAGGGACACATAAGTAGTCTCACCTTTAAGTGATGCCCTAAAACTTGTTCAGAGAAACACTTTGAGAAGAGCCCCTTTCATCTTTATTTTCACCCAGAATGTCAATTTTAATGAGTTATTGTGTCATGATTTTAATTGCACGCTCTGCACACTTGTAGTAAGAGGTTTGCTGCACAGAGTGCCCGAACGTACATGAGAGCTTTCACAAAAAATATCTCTCCAATAAGTAAGTAAATAATATTCCAGTTCAACAAGATATTCTACAATATTGAGCCATGAATGAAACGCAGGCGCTGGCCACTTAAAAGACTTATTATCAGCATTTCAAGGTTTTTTTGTATGAACTGAAAAAGATTGAAATGTCTAAAATATCGTCTCCTTGAATAGGCGAGGCACCTTGAACCTGGACACAATATCAATGATCTCTGTATTTCTTCAACTGAACTGGATTACTTTCAAGACTTGTAGCTACTATTCATGACAAAACATTGAACTCTAGCCCTGCGGCTGCTGCACATACTGTATACACACTCCCTGTACTACAAATCTCCATTTCACCCCTGAATATAAGTAATGGCTTCATAATGCCAGTGAATAGAGAGGCAGGGGGGAGTAGGGAGGGGGGAGAGAGTCCTGTCTTATTTCATTATGAGGATGGAAGAGGACTTTTATGTGTGAACAAAAGTTGCCCCGCGGTACAAAAGTGTGTGGGACACCTGAACATTAGACCTCCTGAAGATCTCACCCTCAAACCGTGGGCTTTAATAAGCTGCTGTAATGCTATAGACTCAGGGATATGCTGGACATGCTCCAAATGTTTTGAGAGCTGGTCTCAGGGATTTGCTGCCATTCAGCCCCAAGAGCGTGAGTGAAGTTGGAGACTGATGTTGGGTGATGAAGCCTTGCACACAGGCTCAAGGTCAGTCAATCACAACACACTCACTCTTGTTTTATTCACCTGGGCATTGTCCACCTAAAACAGGTAAGGGCTTTCCCAAATTGTTGCTATGAAGTTGGAAGAACATTGGCCTTTTTCTGGCAGACATTTTGACTTGTCACAGACGGAAAATAACAGGTGTGACCAAATGTTCCAATAAACCATGACGGTGAGCCAGCATGCACAATACCAGCACACTGAACCCCAAAGCAGAATAGTATGTATTACTGAATTATAATTATTAACGCATTAATGTGTCAGCACCACTTTAATGTTGAAGCTGGTAAAGGTGGTTTTCTTAATATATAATAATACATCATCAATGGTTTCTTCATTATATTTTGCAGTTATAGTCAGAGTGTGGAAAGTAACTACTAGAGCTTTCAAATAAATGTTGTGGAATAAATACTACAATATTTCCTTCTGAAATTGAAAATACTCCAAGCTACAGTATAACCTAAGAATTATACATTTCAGTCCTTGAGTAAATGCTCTTATTTGCTTTTCACCACATTAATAGTTTGTATATTTTGACTGTAAGAGGACTACTGACTGAGAGTACTTTCAATTCCAAGAAAATAAGTACATCCTCAGTACATTAGTCTGAACACTGCCAGATACCGTAGATTGATGTGGAATTGTGAATGAATTGTGAATGCTGTTACTGCCACCTACTGGAGTACTGCACAACTTACCTTCTCTGATATGTTCCTGCAGCATTAAGCACAACACATTCAACAATACCAGTCGTTACATTTTATTACGTAATAAAACATTCATAATTTATTAATAAAATGCTATACCTTTCAATTAATTTCTACAATTTGTTCGTACATCATTTACTGGCTTTCAAAGCCTAATGAGGTCCATGCACAATATAAATGATCACAAAAGATATAAAACACTAAATTTTTTGTTCAGGTGTTTTAAACTTAAATTATAGGTGACGAACATACAGAAACAACACGACTATTCTAGTGGACATTAGTGTATTTTCAATGAGAGTCATACAGGCATATTCTCTCTCTTATGTACGCTTCTAACGTGTCTGCCAAGAGACTCCATCCATTTGAAGGATTTACCACAATAATTACAGACAAACTGTTTCCCTTCAGTGTGGATCGTCTGGTGTCTGTTCAGAGCGCTCGTGGTGATAAAAGTCTTTCTGCATATTTCACATCTGTAAGGCCTCTCTCCTGTGTGTGTCCTGATATGAGCTGCGAGGTGGGAGCAGTTACTGAAACGCTTTTCACAAACAGAGCAGCAGTAGGGTTTCTCTTTGCCCTCCTCGCCGTGGTTGTTGTGGTAGGGGTGGAAGAGCAAGCTGGGGTCCTGCAGGCTGCCCTTCAGGCTGGAAGGAGACGAGATGAAGTCTTTGATGTCGGATTCAAGGCCCTCGAGCTGCTCCACGTCGTGACCGTTCCAGAAATCCCCGTGGCTCTTCAGGTGCTGCTCCTTCTTCACCTGTGAGGGCTCTGGGTGCTCCTGCTCCATGCTGCCGCTCCCATCCTCCTCACAGTGCTGGGACTCAGGAGGCTCCACTGAAGGGACTGACTGATGGAGCTGCTGAGGAGGAGGAGGAGGAGGAGGAGGAGGAGGATGGTGGTGATGGGTGAGCTGCTGCAGCTGGGCTCCAAGGCATCTATCCAACCGTGGTTCTGGGTAGAAGATAAACACCAATATCACAATCATGGCATGTGTCTGAAATAATACAGGAGAGCTACATGAGGTTTCCATTCACACCAACCTGACTTGAGAAGCTTCAGCTGCATCCTGAGACGACTGATTTCTAAATCTTTTGAGCGAGAAATCTCCTCCTTGTACTCGGCTATTGTATTTTCAACAGCTCCAAATATCTCCTCCGCCGCTGCTGTCAGTCTCTCGCTGAGAAACACTCTCAGTGACTGCATTTCGGACCTTTACAGATACAATAAAAGGCGTTTAGTCGCGCTGGGAACGTATTCTAGCGAGTCCCTGAACGTCACGCTCCGCTTGTAAACACGGACGTGAGATTGAGAGACACAAAGTGTTCAATGTGGGGCTCTAGCGCCCCCTGCTGGACCGGGGTGCAAAGGCGAGACAGCAGGCTGACGTATATAAGCTTCATCAAATGAAAAGTGTTGTTGCTATTTTAAAGGGAAATACAATTTATTTTATGATACATGGCAATCAGTCTTAGCTCCTCTTGAGTTTGATTTTTTTCTACATTTTGGGTTTGATATTATAATGCCGAACACTAATCGTAGGAAATCAATGCCCTGAAGTCCCCAGGTAGCCTAGGTGGCAATTAGTTTGTGATCATTTTAATTACAAATTAGTTTTGCAATATGCGCCATAAACAATTCTAAGCGCCCACAGGTGGCTCCTGGATCTTTACCCAATATTGAGGCCTTGTCTCATACTGTCAGGGGGATCAATGTAAACATCAATTTCAATTTAATTTATTACATTTTGTGTGTTCTTAATGAAAGTCGCGTTTAATCAAATTATCACAAACCCACAGATAATATTCCGTGACAGGAGCACTGGATAATTTCTGGGACTGGATAAAATGCATTGGTGTCTGGATTGTGTCTGTACTAGTCTTTGTGGTACGATGTAAGTATTTATACTCTGTACTATATTACAAATGCTTTTGTATTCTATTATTTTGATGCCATATTTTATGTTCCTATATGTGAAATAATATCCCTATTTTAAAAAGAGCTATTGCATTTGATTAAAACATATTCTACAAGTATTCTGGTCAATTTGTCCTCCTGTGCAAACCTACAGCATCGTGATGAATGGTTCTGGGAGTTAGAAATATAGAGTTACATTACATTACATGTCATTTAGCTGACGCTTTTATCCAAAGTGACTTACAATAAGTGCATTCTACGGTTACAAACAAGAATCAGAACAAGAATCAAGAAGGTACAATTTCGTCAAAGGTTCGACTACAAAGTGCTATCAGTAAGAGCCATTTCAGTGCTACATCCTTTATTCAAGGTATAGTCGGAAAAGATGTTTTTAGTTTGCGACGGAAGATGTAGAGACTTTCTGATGTCCTGATGTCAATGGGGAGCTCATTCCACCATCGAGGAGCCAGGACAGAGAACAGTCGAGTTAAAGTTATTAGAAACCAACTAGGCTTTACTCTGAGACTACTATATTTAGATCTTATAGGAGGTAAGTCATGTCACAACACACACCCGATGTGGTCACCAAAATCAGTGCGCTTTGGGGTTTATTTTAACAAAGGGCTTTAATCTTGATTAGTTCTGTCTACAACATTGTAACGTTCACTGCTGCATGCCTGTTTCAGTTTAGTGTCGGGATACAAATAGCTGTCAAAGGCTTCTGTGCATGATATTGTCTTAACAGGAGGTCACTTCTGTAATAAGATACTCTCTCTGCCATCCTGAGAATACCACTATCATCGGTGCATGAACATACAGCAGGTTACGCAACCTATTGGGAGATATAGATAGATCTCGCTTCCCACACACAGTATCCTTATAAGATACAGATAATAAGCGACAGTCATTGGATAAACTTGGAGAAAAAATAAATCCAACACACTGGTACAGTCTCTAAACGGTTTATTATAACGTTTCCTTACAGCCTTGCACCCTTATACCCATCGGCCATGACACAATATGAATAACATGAAATGGGCGCTTCCCTCTTGGCAAAACAGCCAATGAACGAGAGGATCATGGACTACAGGGAGTTAAAAGCCACAGAAAAATCATAATTGCACAAAAAATACATTGATATTAAAAAGACAAATAGAACTGATTGACAACGAGCTGTGACACAGTTTACACAAAAAAGGTTGGTAAACTCTTCAAGTAAAGGCATGGACTGGCTGTCCACCTCAAGGTGTAGTTCTAAGTCTTTATAGCTTGAGCACTTGGTGTGGAAGTTAGTTTGCACACAGACTATTCTCAGTGGACTTAACTCTTTTCAGTGCGGTACAGTGCATGTGTCAACCTGTCCCAAAACAAAAAAAGGAAAAGGAGGGAATGACACTATTACACAAATACTGTTTTAATATAACGGGGAAGAGGACTATGTGATGATGGAACTGGATTGTCTGAATGGATCTGGCCTCTGATCTGGACATGGTCACGTTGCAGCTGCCTGGGTTTTTATGCCTTGGCGTTGATGATTTCAATAAACTCTGGCTTGAGGGAAGCGCCGCCAACAAGGAACCCATCCACATCCTTCTGGGAGGCAAGTTCTTTGCAGGTAGCACCGGTCACAGAGCCTGAGAAGAAGAAGAGATTCATGGGAAGCGATTCATGGGGGAAAATAAAATAATCTAAATAAAAACATGACAAGCACCATCTGGTCACACCGACTTACCTCCATAGATGATCCTCACAGAGTTGGCTACAGCCTCGGACACGTTGGTCTTCAGCCACCCCCTCAGTTTATCATGAACCTCCTGAGCCTGAGATATCGTGCGGGAAACCGACACATTATGACTAGTTATGAGAAGAGATTGCAGTCATCATTTTCAGTGGTTACTTGTATTTACCTGCTGTGGGGAAGCGGTCTTGCCGGTGCCGATGGCCCACACAGGCTCGTACGCAAGAACGACCTTGCTCCAGTCCTTCACGTTGTCTGTGAAAGAAACACGAGAGGAGAGTTAAATAAAATAAACTTTCCCTGAAATGTATGTTGCAACATTTACACTCCCTAGTGCATAGACACTCTGAATCAGGATCGGCAGCGGTCGCATACCTGCGATGACCTTGGTCTGAGCAAAGACGACCTTCTCTGTAATGCCGCCCTCTCTCTCGTCCAGCTTCTCGCCGATGCAGGCGATGACACCGAGACCACTCTCCAGAGCGTGGGCTGTCTTCTGACCAATGAGCTAACACAACACACACATCTGATCACAGAGTGTACACGAGCGGCATGGTGTGTTTTATTAATGGATGCAACTCTTCCCATTTAACGCTGCGCATCATTACAGCCAATAAAGCTGGTGCAAAGTGGAAGAAGATAAAGTCATCCAGAATTACCTCGTCGCTCTCTCCGAAGACGTGGCGCCTCTCGGAGTGCCCCAGGATCACCCAGTTCACTCCGCAGTCCTTGATCATCGCAGGGCTGAAGACAGAAACTCACACAATAAACACCAAATAATCTAATCTGTTCTATTTTTTTTTCCTTCAAGTGGAGACATTAAACATTCACAAGATTGTATATTAGTGATCAAACCCAATAACCCAGAGGATTTTGTATAAAGTGCGTGTGATGAAGTTGTTGACCCAGCAATCTTTATTTGCTCACTATACTGAACATGTCAAGAATTACTCTTATTTAATAATTATTAATACTATAACTGCACTTCTATTTACCACACTTAATAGATTTGCCTTGTCTGCATTTTTTATTTACAGTGTGATTGAATGTGTGTTTAATGCACATATTTATTGTATTTCTTTCCTTGTTTTGTTATTTTACTGGTATTCTCTGCATATATTGGGTTATTCATTGTAGCATTATGTTAATTGGTTATTTTCCTCTGATGGACACATGAGGTACCTGATCTCCCCAGTGAAGGCCCCCTTGGCAACTTTGTAGCAGTTCTGAGCAGCAACCTCAAACTTGGCGTCCAGCTTGGACCTGGCAAAGTCCAGATAGATGGAAGGAGCACCACACACCACCTCTGTGATCAAAAAGAAAACAATGCTTAGGTTTTCTGCAGTCCAAAATACTCATAACACCAAATATCAAGGACATTTTAGACCAACCTCCTTAATGACAATGATATAGTAGTAATATGGGATTTACTTTGGTAAGTTAGAACATATTAACTGCACATACAAGGGGGATCCCAGGCCTTCCTTAAAGATACTTGGGACACGTTATTACACTTCTTATATACTTTCACACATGCATACAGGTACGACACGCTAGCCCTGTGATTACAGGACTACCAGCTACCACTGAGCCTTAGCTGCCCTTCTACAGCGTGCCTGAATCAGTCAGTTAAAGGGCAAAGTGTATAACCACACTGATCCGCTGCCAAGTACAAGAACCACATCCCAAAGCATTTCAACACCAGGGGGATTAGAGAGACAAATTCAGATCAGTCTTTTCCTTGTTTAAAGGGTAAATTCATACCACAAATACAAACTAAAGGGTAAATTCACCACCAACATTTAAAAAAAAAAAAAAACAGGACTGATAATGCCAACAATCTCAAGGCCTAAAATGGACATCAGCATGTAACAATTAAATCCAAGTTAGTATTGCTTTCACATGCTGTTAAAGGCTAACTCACATTAGTAATGCTTGTTGCAGCAACACTGAAATCAAAAACACAAGCACCAGATGTGTCCAGCCAACCAAATGAGCTACATCAATATAATCAATTCAATATACTTGTGTACTACTACAGCTACTCAAATGCCAAAGTGTGTCATGAACCATTTTAAAACCGATAGGTTTATACAAACACAAATGTTTGCCCTCTTGTGCAAACATGGTTTTACCCAATTCATTAGCAGCACAGTCTGCATGGGTAGCAGAGTTAAGTAAAGTCAAGACACCGACATTCAAAATGAAACTATATCTTATGGGTTAGCAGAGTCTATATTAAACCAGTTATTATTGGTTTGGTAAAGGTCATTTCTCCACAGCCGTGGCCAGGCCTCTCTGCATTAAAGGTCTGAGTTCAGCCTCCTAAAGGTCGCCTACATGGCCGCATTCTACAGAGGTCAGAGAAAGGTCATGAGGCTAAGTTCAACAAGGTCACAGAAAAATAACCAGTTTAAATATCCAACATGTAAAGAAAATAAGACTGGGGAGGAAACAGCTGAACTTTGACTTTAAAAGAGGCCGGTGGGAAAAGTCTGCTTGAGTTTGACCCGGGTGCTGCAAAGGGGTGGATTCATTAATGGAGCAAGGTCCAAGGATAGTCCGAACCAGGGTAGCCTACATAGAGCGATTGTACACAACATTACAGTTGCATAACCCCAACTCAGCAAGGAGCACAACTGGCTCTGTGACAGCAGAAACAGGTCTAGACAAAGTCAACTTCCCAAGGCTTGTTTTAATTTCCAGCAGAGTGTATTGCACGGAAGGAAAAACCCGAGTATAATGTCAACTGCTGCTCACAGGGCATGCAGGAAAAGAAACTACATTTATCAGGGTCATCTGTGGCCTTCCCACTCCTCGTAAGAACTGGCTCAACATGCAAAGGGGAGCTCACAATAGGCTACTGTATTCTCATCGGTCTGCAGATGAAAGAAGACATCATTAGCGAGCAGCCTCACTTGAACGCAGCCTGCACTCTCAGTGAAAGGCAGGTCCGCCTGCTGGACTACGTGCCGCTGCAAACGCACACCCACCACCGACATTACTGCAAAACCCATTGAGCGTCTGTCCTTTTATACATTTCTGTCTGGGGCTTAGTGTAGACTCGGTAAAAAATATAACACACAAAAATACAAAACACGAAGAAATTACACTGATTGCAACTTTATACGGTCAAAAAATTTACCAGATGTGGGTGTATCTAATGTTAATGGTGTCATTGAATTATTGAATGGACGAGCCATTTTGAGTCTGAATGATTCGGTTGCGACATTAAAATGAGGAAACGACACGTAAACAAGGAGCCATGGCTCATTCTTGGTCAAGATATTCAAACAAGTGACTATAATTACAAATGTAAAAAAAAAGAAAAAAAAGGGGATTTTGTGTTACGGCTGTCAAAACCGCACATACCGACATTGGGGTCCACCTTGGCTGCGTTCATGGTCTGCGCGAGCTCGCCGAGGCTTTTCTTGTCGCCGTTCAGCTTCCAGTTTCCACCAACGAAGAATTTCCTGCTCATGATTGCGATTTTTAGGGGGTGTTTTAGCCGAGAATTTACCGGTACCAACAGTCCACCGTGGTCTAGATTTTCTGGGGTAAGAGAGCGGACGTGAAAAGGCAGCTCAGCGTATTTATGAACATGGACAAGTTAACCCCTCCTCTCCATCAGCTCCATTGGTTTATGGCGGCACGCCCGTAAACGCATCTCGCCATTTGAGGAAGGGGAAGAGCAATAGTCATGTTGCGTTCAAGTGCACTGTGGAAAACTTTCATATACAAGGACTAACTGTTACCGGCAGCCAAGCCGAAATGCCAAATGATAGTAATTGACATATCTTGTCATTTGATTTGGCATATACACACATACTGTACTTAAGTACAACTTGTACATATTTATACTGCACAGTTTACCCATTTTATGCCGCTTCATACTTTGAATGCATTACATTACAGAGAGAAATATTGTACGTTATACTCTATTGCATTTATTTTACACGTAGAAAGCATAAGATATTCCATACTAATCAATCTACCCAGTAGTATCTCAAATTGGCTCCACATTGACAAACTACAACTCGTTAACTCTACTGTTAAAATGCTCTTGCATGTATTCGTTAGTGATAAAATCTCAATAATAAAATACTCATGATTACTGCGAAATAAGCCATTCAATTTTCCTCTAGGATGCTTTTTTAGTGTTGTGTAAGTGTGGCATCCACTTGTAAACTTCTTAGTACTACATACTACATTTCTATATTCAGCACTGTAAAGCTGTAGTTAAAAGGGGGCGAAACCTCTACCCCCAGAGTATGCACAGGTGTACTGCATACTGGGATTGGGATGTGATTTGTTTGTTTCTACACCTGCTATTCCAGCTGAACCATGTTTGCTCTGATGAAGGTTCTTTAGACCGAAAGCTAAATATATTTAGTGTGCGGATATCTATTCTACTAATAATCATAATAATACATTTTATTTTATTAGCACTTTAAATGTATAGTACTCAAAGGCACTTTACATGGTAAAAACAGAAACAATAAAATCAATAACAATGTAAACAAGGCAGAGAGATTATATTATCACATTAATAAACCAAACAAAAACATACATAAGTAGCATCACACGTTAAAGGAATATTTAAATAGGTGAGTTTTAAGTGCAGTTTTGAATGTGGCAAATACGTTTAATTCAGTAAAGGATCTTAAACCACAACAACTTGTTTACTTCTGTAAAAATTTAGAACCTAATCCAGTTTATTAAAAATGCCTCTATATAATCAGAGATTGTACATTTGAAGGAAATTATTATTAATCAAAGTCACGCTAATCTTATCAATTATAAATGCAGATGTAATATCTGTTATCTAAACCTTTAGCCTTGTCAACATTAATTTATTTAATTGCAGTGCAAACAATCCGAATGAAATACAGTAACAACGTGATCTAGACTAAGAGGCAAACGCCATGACGAGCCACCGTTTGATTGGCTGAATCGACTAAAGTCCCACAATGCTTTGTGCGTCCCGGCCAGAGCCAGTTTGAAGAGCTCTGATTGGAGGATTTTCAGCCCTGTTTTGCATACCCAAGCTGCACCACCGTAAAATAATACGGTTCTTACGCACATAACGCTTAATTTTCAGGATTTTTAGGCAACGTTTTTCATAATAATATACTCGAGATTTGTCGTTATTGTTGTTACGTTGTTCTTTGGAAGTAGCTACAAAGTTACACCGTAGCACTAGTGCATGCATTTATTATACAAGTACTGCCAGTCGCCACTTTGACCGGCAGGAATCTATTTGCTCTTTAGATATTTGTCTAGCAGGTTTCTCTTAATGAGAAGCCCCCATACACTTGTAAAAAATAATAATATTAACATCAGCAACAAATGGCAATCGCTTTTGTGTGATATACGAATTTAGGCGTTTCGTTAATCTGTCTTTATTTATTATAAAAAAATAAATCATACACTTGTGAAAATACCTGAACATTACCTTTACTTCAGCTCCGTTACTGTTCATACTTATATATATTTAACCCCAACTACACTGAGCCCTACAGTTAATCTGTTAATGTGTTGTGATCGATACTGTCTACAACTGTATGCACTTGACGTGGGAATCTCGGGTCCAGTGGTTCAACTTTTTGTAATTAAAATAATTAAAATAATATAATAATGTGTTACTGAACTTTTTGTGGTCCACAAATGATCAGATTATTTAAATAATTTGAATATGTATAAAGAGGACCTTTAATTGCTGCTGTTCCTGCAAGTCGTCACTAGGGGGCCTACTGATACTATGATGGGTGTTAATCTGGTTAATCTTCACCCACTAGTTCACTGGTTTGCTCCCATTATGTCATTCTGGGTGCGCTGCTACAGATACCTGTCAACCCACAAGTCCAAACCTGAGCGAAACACCTGTGAACGCCGAGCCCGCAGCAGTGTGGTGAAGATAGACGGGAGGGGAGGAGAAGTAGGAGGAGAATCACAGGTTTAACTTCGCAGGAGGCTGAGCCGTGAACGGCCTTTAAAAACGGGAGTGTGCGCGTGAATGTCTGCCGTGAGTCAGAAGAGTTCACTGAACCGTCGCGAAGAGACGTTTCCGCCCACAAGCAAGATGGCGGCTCCCTTGCTGGAGAATCTGTCGGAGTCCTTAGGTTCCCCGGAGCCAGCGGTTCGACTACTTCTATCTATTTTAATCGGTGAGTTTCCGCCTCGCGTTGCTCCGATAGCCGACCGACGTACCGTTAATCCCGGTGACTGGGTTTCGGTGGTCCGTGTGACTGTTAACGGAGACACGCACCGCTAACACAACGCTCAGTTAGGTTGTAACTGTGACACACAGCCACAGGCTTCGGACCAGTTGTGTTGGTCTCCTGCCGTCTGTTTTGACGATACGTTAGCTTCACGGGCTTCCCCGAGCCAAAATATACGTTTCCAGTTGAGCCTTTCTCCCTTAAACGTGACAGAAGGCAGCGTTTCCTTCACAACATCACCGACCCTCGGCTAAGTTGTTGCACCGACAGTGAACTTGTGGCTACTGGCGTGATGGTGCTGCTGTCTGTCTGGTGGACAGTTGGGTGTCGTGTCAAACATCGTCATCTGTCGGAATTTCCTCGCCTGTTAAAATACATTTTAATTGTCGGACGAGCTGATTTACTGGACAGTTGGGGTCAAGTTAGCTTGAGAGTTGCACAATGCAGACTACACGAATGGCATTGTCTGTCGCTGTGGGATTATCCTATTAGTTTGAGGCTGGAAGATGGTCCCAATATCGTTGGGGGAGGGATATTATTTGACATAGAAAATGAGCACAGACTGCCAAAATATGTCTGTCCCCCCCCTCCCTCCAAATCCCCATTTTTGTTTTGCCACTCCGTTGAGTAGAGGGCACACTGACTCTGAGGGGTTTGAATTTGTTCAACAAGGCCAGAATTTACTTTTCATTAAAATGTGCAATAACGTAGGATCTGCTGTTTGATTGGAGCTTGTACCACATGGGGCTATTTTAGGGCTACAGGGTCTGAATGTCATGGGTAATATGTCTTTCGTGTGGATGGGGTGGGGGAGGGCGTCCTCCATGCTGTCCTCTTTGAACTTTGCTCTGACACATGGACACGTCTGTTTTTCTCTGTGTTGCCTCACACCAACAATGCGAGAGGATGAACGTGGCCTCTCAAATCAGGCTTTAGGTGGCTAATGCCTTGTTGTGTGCTCCTTGTCCCACTGTTGCTCAATGTGTCTTACATAATTTTGCTGCCGTGTTGTAACTACCTTCCTCAACAGTGGCGCCAGAAAGCCTCGACATTTCCTCTGTTGTACATTGCGGCTTTGGTCAGTCAACTGCTTTGGAAAAGCAACTACATAGTAATCCATTGGCTGTCTTATTGGACTGCACAATTGATTCAGATGATGAATGCTCTATAGCAGCCCCATACTTGATTTATTGGATTGCAAACATCTTCAACAAATGGAGTTTTCTATATTTCTCTAACGTCAACACCATGGGGGGAAAAAAAAAAATCTGTTACTCTTGTCCATCAATACTTCCATATTCTCTCTGTTACTCTGAGACCCCCGAGCTGGGCAATGTGTAAGCAAACATTACTCAAACGGTGCATTTCCAGTCATAGTCGCTTTGGATAAAAGCGTCAGCTAAATGACATGTAATGTAATATAAAGAGTGTTAATGTGCATTATTATGGCAGCAGGCTGGTGATTGTGGCATTGACTCAAAATAAATCGCGGTGCCCATTTTAATCATCATGAAGGAACATGTCACCCTTTGCAATGGTGTGTTTAGTGGATGGACAATGGAGGTCTATGGCAAAGAGGAATAAACTGTCAGGCTTTGTTTACAGTGACGATACTTGTTAGTGAGAACACTTCATTGTGTCTGCCATTTTCATTTGATTTGATTTTTATTTGACAGTAGAAGAAATATAGAAAATTACTAGCCTTTTTAAAGTAACCCAGTAGAGGCAGATGGGAACTTCTTACTTGACTGCTTCTTTATATTACAGATATAATGGAGAACCTTTTTATATTACGCTTCATCTAATCTGCTGCAGTTCCTTGATATCTACTCATTATAGAGCTTTTACTAGTCCCAGGAAGGACAAAGGTTCAGGGAATTGGTCATCTCATTCAATCAATTTCAAATGGCAGGCTGTTTCAATTATACTGTAGATTACATTCACGCTCATTAATAAAAAAAAATATTACTCCGGTATTGCATTCAAATTAGGTCTATATTTATAATGGAGCAGTTTGAAGAAATATGTTTACATTTACATCAGTATCTAAATGTCACTGAGTCAAATGTGATCAAGAACAAGTCCAACTGAACTGGTTGGAAGTGGAAAGAAATTAAACCATGATCACAGGTGAGTGTTTGTCCTTTCCATAGTCCTACTTAAGACTGTTATCTTTCTCTTTGAGATGCTAGATTTGCAGCAACCCTCACGCACACACAGTAGCCCATCAGTACCACTGGTATGCGTGCGTGCGTGTGTCACAAGGTCAGTGTTCTTGATAGTGGTGGGTGTCGTCAAAAATGGTTCACACGGCTGATATGAAGATGCTTTTAGCTTTATTAACATTGTTTTCTTCTCTGTCCTGCAGGGTATCCCTGTGCTCTGGTGTACCGGCGTTTCTTGTTCTACCAGCCTGCCACAGTTATACACTTGTTCCACACTTTCTCTGGACTGGCTCTAGCAGCATTCAACTTTGGTAAGATATTGAGCGAGCCTCGTTTCTAGTACCTCTGTTCACTAACTTAACAAAAGTGTGTGTATGTCCTTGAACATTTTGGAATTCTGCATTGTTTATATCCTTGTTGGCACTTGTCATCTTTCCTGCCTTTTATGGTGCATTGCCACAATTCTTTTGTGTGCACTACAATAGGGAAACTGCTCCACAGCACTACTGGAGACAAACAAAACAGAGGCCGCCTTGTTAGAAAAAGTGATCTCCCAACAAGCAGCACGCTTAAACACTTTGCATGCATACTTTCATAAGATATTAAGGTCAAGATGTCATAACTGGGCTTTCTTTTGAATGACACAATGGTTTATTATGATTGACTAAAGGTCCAATATGTTCAATGTCCGAGGCTTAGAAATTGTTGCCAGCATTCTGTGATTGTAATCCTGATTTAGACGTGACCAGAACACGTGAAAGTATTTTTCCTTCATTTTACTTTCACCGTCATATAGACGTTATGTTCATCTTTGAAATACATATTTTGTAACATACAGAAGAGACTTGAACAGAAATCACTTTTGTTTCTTAGTTTGGACATTGTGGTTTAGGGATTGCTTTTGCATGTGGATGAATCATCACTATTGAGTCATTTCAGGGTTGATGAGGAAGCAAATGTGGTGCCAGCAGGTTTGACAACTCTATGTTCAAGTTTTATGCAATATACAGTACATTTATGGCTGCCAGTACCAACTGCTGGTTTTCTCAAGTTGTTTGGTTTATAAGATTTAAATATAGAAATTACAAATCTTTCAGTTTTTAGATTGCTTGTTTTGTCTAACCAACAGTAGAGCTACAAATAAATTAATAAATCGATCATCAGAAAATGTGTGTTTCAAACTTATTTTATTGTTTTTTGACATTTATCAAAACCTCTATTTGTAAAATTACAAAGTGACAACAATGTTAACACAAGCTGCTCCAGATGGGACAAAAGGATGAATGGATGGAGCATCCTCATGGATGAGAGTGGCTGGAGTAAACACAAACTGCTAACATCAATCTCTTTCTTTTTCTCTTTTCTTTATTCTGTGGTGGCTGCTCTTGGATTTTACAGCAGGTCGGTTACTTTATCTTTTTCCTTGTGGAATGCTTTTCCTTCCAACCCTCTTTGCGAGCGCTCCACAGTATATTGTGGATTTACCTTGTTCTGTCTCCATCTCATCAAATACTGAACTGAGGAGGAAAAAAAATGCTGTTTCCATGTCCAGTCCTACAGGTCACACTTGACTGACCCTCCCCCTCCCTCTGTCTGTCTGTCTCTCTCCCAGGCCCTCAGATCTATCACTCTGCAGTATGCGTCCTTGTCCAATTCCTTATGCTGAGGCTCATGGGAAGGACAGTAACTACTGTAGTGAGCAGCTTTACCTTTCAAATGGTGAGGTGTCCTGTGTTTTTTTTCTTTTTTCATGCATCCTTTTGTCCACTGTCAAACTGATGGGCAGTACCTGAGCCAATGCAGTAAATGTCTGCCTGTCTGATGTTGAATTTCTTCATATGCATTCTGTAATCTCATTTAATGGCCTTGTTAATACTGACTCACCGTTTGACCCATGCGCTCAAAGTGCCACTTTAACCAGTAATAGTAAGATGTTGTCACGTATGCTTCCAGTGGGAGTGTTGGAGCCATTCTTTTTTTTTTTATTTTTATTAATTGCTCACAATGTAGTAATGAAACCACGGTTTATACACAAAGTGCTTGCGTCATATTTTGTTTAACAGTACACTCTTTCTGTAGGTATACCTGCTGGCAGGATATTACTACACGGCGACGTTGGAGTATGACATCAAGTGGACCATGCCTCATTGTGTCCTCACACTCAAACTTGTTGGTGAGTCGACTACAGCACTAGTTGCACTCTTCTGCTTGACAAACCCAATTGTTTCATAAAAACAAACTTTCTCATTTGATATCTTCTTGTTGCGATCTTTCTCTTTTTTACTCTAGTACTCGATTAACACACTGATAAACTGCTGACATGGCCTTTGCATGCTTAATAGTGTTCATTTAAATGATCATGACGGCATTAGTCAACCTAACATAGTTTTTGACACCAGTTGCATTTTCTGATTACAGGTTTGTCATTTGATTACTATGACGGCGGGAAGGAACCAGTGAGTTGGTTGATCTCTCTCTCTTGCTTTTGCCTGCTTGATCATTCGTCTACATGTTGATGCTGTCTGTCTTGGAATGTTTTGAGTTTTGCTCGTTGTTCATCTGTTGGTTCTTGCAAGAGTTATTTTTGCATCCTTATTTTTTTTTTTCATTGTCATGTGTGAAAGAAAGGTAGATGAGTTTTCTGAAGGAAAGAATATTGATATTCTTTTACCACAAACGAGTAGACAGACGCAAACAAGTTACCCTAGTAATACATATGTAAATGTGTTCCTTTTTTAAAATGACAACAAAGACCATATGAGAAGATATTTGCATCAGGGGTGTAGTCACCAAGCATGGATTGTGGCCGCTGATACCACCATGAATTGCACATCATTTGCAACCTCTATCTTCCCGGTCTCAAGGTCCAATTCACAAAACGTATTACTCTAATGATAAAATGGCTCAAACACACCCATGTAGTTTTGCAGCCGAGTCCACTCTGATTGCTATTATTCATGTGGGAAAGTATAAATGTGAAAGATGAGTCTGCCTGAGCCACAACAATGACTCGAGTAGATTTGTGCCGAGCCATAAAGACCGGGGATCAGCTCAAACTCATTTAACATCTCTCCATTCATTGTGAACCATATATGCCTCTGCACTGCAGAGCACACATGCGAAGATGAGATAATAAATCATAATGACCATGTTAATTACACAATACATAAACTGTACAGTTGTTATAGTATTTAGTTTGAGCAGCTTTTCCTATTCTTTCACTCACTCGTCTCTACAGCATGCTTGGTTCCTCTCTAGTGCATCTAGTATATCGGTGACAGCTGTTAATTGCCCCTTCTGTTTTTTTTTTTTCTTTTTCTGAGTGTCTATGGTTTGCTTTAAATTATGGTTTATATTTGTGTTTATAAACACACAAATCTGCTCTCATCTGGTTAATATCACTTTTCAGTATACTGTTTACAGATATTTGTTGGTCTAGATTGTGATTGCTTCATCCTGTATCAATGTTCTTCCTTCATCCCTATTCCTTCCTCTTTCATGTCGCTCCTCTTCGCTCTTATTTTTTCTTTTTTCTCTCTCTCTCTCATATCCTTCAACTCCAGTCCCAGCTGAGTTCAGAGCAGAGGATTTCAGCCCTACCGTCTGTGCCCTCCCTGCTGGAGGTGTGTGGCTTTTCCTACTTCTATGGAGGCTTCCTGGTGGGGCCCCAGTTTACACTGCGCAGCTACCAGAAGCTGGTGGCAGGGGAGCTCAGCGACTGCCCTGGAAAGCCTCCTAACAGGTAAAGAGCAAGAAAATGATGAGTGATGAAAAGAAAAATGAGCTGAAAGACCATCTTCATTAAATCTCCATAAAATAAGTCAACTGCAGTGTCACGGCCCTGCAGTTAATATTATCACCTTCCAATCTCCCATCATCGCCTTGTTTCATTCTCTTCCAGTGTAATGCCGGCTATGAAGAGGTTTGCTCTGGGTTTTCTCTGCCTGGTGATATATGCAATATTTAGTCCCTATTACCCAGACAGCTACTACTTAACAGATGAGTATGATGTGAGAACCACAAAATGTTCAAAAATAATCACTGTGTATGCTTTAAGTTTTTCAATGTAAGGCGAGTCAGAGTGTGTCTAAAATGTAAACTAATGTCTTTTTCCACAGGCTCAGCCCTTTTGGTATCGCTGTGTGTTTATTCTGCTTTGGGCTAAAGTCATCTTGTATAAATATGTCAGCTGTTGGGTTATAGCGGTAAGTAACTTCTTGATCTGCAAGTTTGTGTTGGTGGGGGAGTGACTACAGCCTACTGATGAGCCTTTGAAGTGAACCTAATTTGTATGAAGTTGTATTTACATACAGCACCTAGCTTGACACTTGTTGTGAGACATTGACTGTAAAACCACACCCTTTGAAATACCTTTTGCAGTTACTAATGCCATGCATGCTTGGATTCATTTAATTGCAAACCCTAACCAGCCCTATTGTGCAGTTTTAAAGGTGTGTGATTGTGTGTGTTACAGGAAGGTGTGTGTATATTATCTGGACTAGGCTACAATGGTGTAGTGGATGGTGAGCACAAGTGGGACGCCTGTGCCAATATGAAGGTGTGGCGCTTTGAAACTACGCCACTTTTTGGAGGAACCATCTCTTCCTTCAACATCAACACAAATGCCTGGGCTGCCAGGTCAGTGTCGAGCCTGAAATCTGTGGCGCTCTCTCGCATGTCTTCAACGCCGGGTTGTAAAAGTTAAATATTTACTAAGATGATAACTGTTAAATAATGGCAGCTGTTTCAGTCAAATAGGCTTATAATGCATTCCTTTTATGGAAAATCAATGGAGGGAGATGACATCTAGCAGGGGTTTAAAAGTTTGCATTATTATTTTACAAATACAAAAATGGATAAGAATAACATAGATGACATTTATGATTTGCCATGGGCGCTACGGAGCTCATGGCGAGGATGCTAAATCTCACTCGGTCTGTCCTTAGTCAGTGTTTTATCTGACACTGCAGTCAGTAGGTTGACACAGTGTACTGCCTGATTTGCGCTAGATGGGTTTCCATAATGCTCTGGACTTTGTTAGTTCTGTCCAATATACAACATACGGTAGAGAAGAAACGGTGTGAGGCCAGAGAGGCATGACTACTTGGTAGGAGGAGGACAATGTTTGAGAAGCTCCTTGAGGGGTCAGTATGCTTCACACAAGCTAGGCTCCATTTTAAATGTTGTCTGAAGGGCCGTTTTATAGCTGTTCCAAATAGCCACATTCAAAGGTGGGGTGAAAAGTCAGCCATCCTCGAGATTGGCGAGACTCAAATCGTGACTCAAAAACCAAGCATCTGTTTTACACAGCAAAATTGTCATTAAATGTTTTGTGAAGCATGAAAAAGATGACTTGAGAGGAAAGATCAAATCCTGCGCTTCATGGCAAGTTTTTTTGCATTGATAGAAACTTGCTTATCAGATTTGTTTCGGAACATTATAAAAAGGATCCTTTCTTATTCTGACGTCCGGAAGGTGTGAAGCATACTGATACCATAATGGCCATCAGCAAGGCTGTTATGCAGCCAAACGTAATGTACTTATTTATCTGACTCTGCACTCTACAGCTGATACTGCAGCGTGTCACCAGAGCCCCGTAAGGACAAAGGAAACCCTGTATTGATAGTCCAATGTGTGTGCACTTTTGTAAGATATTGTAACACGGAGCCTGAGCCAGCATTGAATTGATGAGTACCCTTGAAGAGGATGTAAAGTTGTGGAAATGTTTTAATATAACCTCAGTTGCTATGCAACGAGAACTTCAGGTAAGTGAGTGCTTACCATGTAGGCTGTGATGGCAGCTTTCCTGACTGCCCTCATCCAGATTTATTTGTCAAAAAGAAACGATCCAAAACTCATGACTTGTGTTTTTCTTCTTTTTTTTTTTTTTTTTTTAAGACACGTCTTCAAACGGTTGAAGTTCCTGGGCAATAAGTCCCTGTCCCATGTGGCCACACTCCTCTTTCTGACTTTTTGGCATGGTCTTCACTCTGGATACCTCCTCTGCTTCTCCATGGAGTTCTTTATCATCACTGTGGAGAGACAGGTACATCCCAGATGCAGGATTCGTAACGGCTAAAGATGAATAGCATTGTGTGCAGGAAGCACATTTTATCAGTGTCTCTGTACTATGCTTATTTTCTCAGTAAACGCTTGCTTTGCACTTTGTCTGCATTGTATATCCCAATTGTTTACTTTTTCACAAGAGACTTCTTGTCATTAAATATCATTGATCAAATGCACCTCACTGCTGAATGTTCTTGTAAGTAAATATTGACCACAATTTGGCATCAATTATATAACCATTATGCTTCATTGTGTTACTGTAACTAATATGCAATCTGTTTGTATGTGACAGGCTCTGGCACTAGTGAAGGACAGTCCCTTGCTGTCGAAGTTGGCCAACAGCGCATTCTACCCCCTCATCTATGTAGTCCAGCAGTTTTTCCATTGGCTCTTCATGGGCTACCCCCTTGTGCCATTTTGCCTCTTCACTTATGACAAATGGTTCAAGGTAACGCACAACTCTCAGATCATGGCATACATCGTTCTTTAAAAATAAGTGTATGGACCGCAACCGCCAAATCTTCATTGTGCCTTTTTTTTTTTTTTTTTTTTTTTTTAAAATGGGTGGGCTTGACTGTTTTGTCACCTTTTCTTTGTTTCAGGTGTATTCGTCCATCTATTTCTGTGGTCACATATTCTTCCTCGCATCCTTTTTAATCATGCCATACATCCGGAAGGTGCTGGTGCCTAAGAAAGAACGGAGCCAGACAAAGCGGGATTAAACCGTGGTACTAAAACTTGGCAAGGTAAGCAAGTGCAGGCTTTTTTGATCCATTCTGTTTCAGTTGTAACGTTGTGAGAGACAAAGCTGTGAATAAGTGTTTTTAATGTTGTTAATATCTGTTTCTTTCCAGGTCCGTCTAAGGCTAAATATTCACTGAAGGGAACTGTGACTTTCAAGGAGCAGAATGGAAAATATTTTAAGGCCTTTAGTAATATATATATATATGTCCATGTAAAAATAAATTTCTATATATTTTTGTGTTTTAAATGGGAAGGGTGTTTTTATAAACATTTGGAGAAATGTTTACAGGAAATTACCATCGTGCCACATGGGGTAATTGTGAGCCAATCAGGGGCGCATTCCTGTTTTTTTTTTTTTTTTTTTTTTTTTTTTTTTGGAGGGGGGGGGTTTGAAGAAGCGTTGGACTTGAGAGACTTACATGCTGTCGACACAGAATTGCACTCACCAGTCATGGGTTCAGAGTCTGTAATTGGCTCCGATGTGTTTTCTTTTTCATTTCTCTCATGTCTACCACCCACATTTAGCAGCAGACTTCACAGGAGGTTTAAGCACAGCGCCAACATATGTGGCACTTTCTTTAATACAAAAATACTTTCTGCAAAAGATAGGTGGTGGTGATGATGATGATGATAATAATAATCAAAGGAGTTGTTTCTTGAAAATGGCTGCCAGTGGTTATACAAGCACTGTAAATCACACACTGTACACTAATCCCATCTCAAAATGGCCTTGTATTAATGAATGTTTTTACAGTACATTTGTTGTTTGATTTTATAAAGTTTGAACAGCTTTTATGAATAAGAACATTTTGTAGCTCTGGGATAAGACATTGGAAATAGTTTGCATTGTTCTCATGCCTTTCCTCATTTGATGTTTCTGTTTTCTTTCTCACCCTGTTTCCTCTGCTCACTCCGTTCAGTCTACTCCACTCCTCTGTCTGACTTGATTCAAGCCCTCGGCCCTCAGCTCTTAAATGCACAGATGTGAAAGAAGGAGACTTGCGCACTGCCCAACCATACAGTCCCAACAGTTGATCGTTTTGGTTCATCCTACACTCTGATCTTCATAAATGGGGTGTTTTGTTTTTTTATTTAGGAAACTCATTTTTGAACTGGAAGCAAAAGAAACAATGGGTTTCACTCATGGCCTGCTCTTGTTTATAACAGCAGGTGGTATTTAAAAGATGTGTGAAGTGGACGCATCCCTCTGTGGGAATGCCTCTTAATTTTGTTTAATTGAAATTTTTCGGGGGTGGGAGCTGTGTCGTTTGATCCACAGCATGCTGGAGGAAGGCCCAGCGCCGCCGCTGCTGCAGCCGTCCTCTCGCTGACACACACATGGACGGGACAAACCTCACTGTAGCAGCAGCCCATATTTTAGTAATATTTATACATGACATGGTGATTATTAATTGATGTAAATTGCTATGTTAAGAGACTACTTTTTTGCCTTATTCCTACCAAATGTACAAAGTAAAAGAAAACTTGGGATGGACTCTGGGTGGGTTGGGAGTGATTTTCAAATACAATTTTATAATGTTCATTAAAATGCTGCATTTCAAGCAAGGACTCTGGTTATTGTGTGTGTGTGTGTACGTGTGTCCTGCACGGGGCAAAAGTGGTGATATGACGTCATTTTGCAGTCTGGCGATGGAAAGCTTGAGCAGTGGGGGAATTTATTTGTATATGTCTGTGTGTGAACGTTTAAAACATAGGTATTTGCTGTGGTGCAAACCTAGAGCTGAGAACAAACGTGATGAGATGAATTGCTGTGTTGGGTCTGAGTCACTCTCAATGTGCGTTCAACAGCAAAAAACAGCCAGAGCAGCAGTCTGGTACTGAGCTGGTGGGGGCCGGAGAGAAGAGAGGGAGAAGGACGCAGTGTGGGCGGGTTAAGAGACGCCGAGAGGGAGGGGACGCAAGCGTAATATTCCCACTGTTTTTTTCCCCTCCCTCGTCCGTAGAGCCGAATAAACAAGGGCATCCATCGGTCTCTCCATCTTCCTCGCACCTCATCACCGAGTCTCACGCCAGGCTGAACTATACACACTGTCATTTCTTCAGCTGCCGTGTTAAAGACTACCCGTGTGTCCTCTCCCACACCTGGAGGTTTGTTTTCACCCTGCGGGGGGAGGGATTGCCGAGCCGAGCGGCAGGGGCGTGAGAGGCGGATGCTGCGAGCGTAGAGGCTGGGTACCAACCGGGAGCGTCAGCGCAACTCACCACGGTAATGTCAAATCTTGCTTCAGCTAACGTTCATGTATGCGACATTTCCTCTGCTGGCTCGAGGGTGCTGCTCTCAACATGGACAGACATGCAGCCCGAGCTGGTAGTGTGTGTCAATACAAGCCTGTAATGTAAATCGGCTGACAAGTGTCGCATAGCATGTTCCTCTGGTCTTGGATGGATGTGAACAGATGGAGTCATCGGTTATATGTTTCCTCTTCTTTCTTTTTTTTTGGTAATCTACAGAGCATGTTGTCCTGAAGCCTATAAGGACTGCAGCAATGAAAAAAAACGTAGAATTTTTTTATGTCAATGAGGGCATGAAACCCCCATACCCCCCCCCCCCCCCCCCCCCCCCCCCAGGACTCATTTTTCAGGTTGTGGTCACAAGAATCAGCTGCGTTGTTTTAACTTAACAAACCACAATTAAAACATGGGAAAACACCCACATGCAAAACCTATATCATAGACACACACGTACGTACGTATAGGCTACACAGCACGACCAGCTATGTGCATTCACTATAGGCTTTTCTCTGCAAGTGTGTCAGTCTCATTTTGAGGAAAAAGGCAGAAGCAATTATGGTGTATTGTTTGAATCATGCTGACTCAATATGCAGCACTAAACCGAGTCCGTCATGTCGGGTCTTTCTTATACCTACTCTATGTAGGCCTCCAAAGGTACATGCATGGCACCTGAGTTGTGTTTTAATGCACAAACGGAGCATCTGAAAGGTCCGATCCGTCCACCTCTCTCTCTGTGTGTGTCTTGTTACATGTGCCTGTCTCCGTCAGTGCCCATCAGTTATTGATGCATGTACTTTATTCCCCACCCTGTTGCCCCCTCTACTCTTTCCTTTCCTCCCTCAGATGGACAGAATGAATTTTCTCTCCTTCTTCCTCCTTTGCTTGACTTCGGTTGCCAGTGGCAACAAAGGTCAGTTCCTCATCATTTTGACTGGTAATTGTAAAAATGTGTTGAGATGATGATTGACATCGATATGGGAGCACGCAGACCTGTCAAGGTGCTCGGGCAGGGCCTCGGCTGTTTTACCTTGAAATGCTCCTGATGACTTTATTGCTCTTCCCCCACAAGTGTATTAATTAGATATCCATCGCCTCAAACAGGCCACACACACACACACACACACACACACACACACACACACACACACACACACACACACACACACACACACACACACACACACACACACACACACACACACACATACATATGATTTTGTATTTTGTGACCCAGTGTGCATGCGTCTGTTTCAAAGGTGCTGTGACTCTGAGAAGATGATAAATCTGTTTCCTCCTATGGAGCAGATTCATCATCATGGATAACCGTGACTCTGATTCAACATCATTGTTCCAATAATGATCACGTCGAGGGAAGGAGAAATGAAACAGACAGCGAGGAGGGAGAATGTCAGAGAAGGAGGTTTTGGAGGAGAGTGATGCAGGGAACACGAGGAGGTTTAGGAGAGATGGAGTGTCAGGGAAACACATGCAGAGAAAAGGTGGGGGGGACGAGTAAAATGTTAGGAGAGGCAGAGGAGAAGGAGCTGTGACAGGAGAGGACGTATGAAAAGACGCAGGCCGAGGAGGAGGGAGGAGGAGGAAGACGAGGAGGCGGTGGTGGAGAGAGAGAGGTAGTATGTGAGATCAGATGACACGAGGGAAAGGAGAAAGCTAAAGATACCGAAATGTTTGGGTATATATATTGTGTGTGTGTGTGTGTGTGTGTGTGTGTGTGTGTGTGTGTGTGTGTGTGTGTGTGTGTGTGTGTGTGTGTGTGTGTGTGTGTGTGTGGCGATAGAGTGACACAGAGACGAAAAGTGCCAGGAGAGTCAGAGAGAGATGGATGCCTCTCAATCTGTAATCCCGGATGTAATCCACAGCCCTGATGCTCAGATTAATGCTATAGAGCAGGGAGGGGAGGGGGAGATCAACTGAGGGGACAGAGGGCAGGAGATAAATGACCAAAAAAGAGACATGGCAGAGGAGGAGAAGGAGGGGGAGACGGCGTGAGGCTAGACGTTGAGAGGATCAATATCTTTGATTAGGGCGGAACTCTAAAAGCATTTTTTAGGTATGCAAACAGATAATAGAAAGTTTGGTCAGATTTGTGCCCTTATTCTGTGGTCAGACTTTTTTTTATTTATTTTAATAATCCTATTCATGTAGCTTCAGTTGCAACTAACAATAATTTTCTTTGTTGATTAATCGGCAGATTTCTTTGCAATTAATAATTTGGTCAATAAAAAGGAAATAGTGAAAAATACCCGTTACAGTTTTCTAAAGCCCAGTTTAGTCCCCAAATTGCATTTTCAGAACAACACAGCACAAAAACACAGCAATATTATCTTTATTACCATGAAAGAAAAGAAAAGCAGCAAATCTTCCCAACTGAGATGCAGCAACATGGAAGTGTCGTTTACTTTTTCTTTGAAAAAAAAACAATTACTCAATCGTCAAAATAGTCGCCGGTTATTTATCTGTTGGCTCGTTGATTATTAGTCTAATTATTATTTTAGCTCTAAAAGTAGCAATATCTCAATGTAAAAAATACCCCACGACAAGTAAAAGTACAGAGAAGTATTATCAGAAGAAATTGCTTAACGTTCAATTTATATATTAGCTTGAATTAATTATACAGCAGAATGTCCTCTTTCAGAGTTGTATATTAGTTATTAGGTTATTATTATGGATGTGGTTACTGTGTAAGAAACATTTTAATATCATAGGTTGTTGAGCCTTATCTATCCAATAAATGTTTTGGAGTAAAAACAACAATATTGCCCCCTGAAATGTAATGTAATGGAACAAAACTAGCATCATCCAATTGATGCTAGTAAAGTACCTTCAACTTATACTTACAGTGCTTGAGTAATTGTACTGAGTAACTTTCCACCACAGAGAAACAAACTAATTTATATTCTTCAGTAAGGTATCCAAAACGTATATTGGCTCTATAATCTAAACATTTCAAGTGATAGAAGTTGAATCCGGTTCAGAGCCAGCAGCCTCTTCCTCGGTTGGCTCTCCTCTGACATACGAGACGGCAAAAATTAGTTCCAGTCAGAAATTGTGGAAAATTCACTGTGACGACAACAAAGCAATTACTAAACACAAGTCTGGCAATTCTGTCTGATTTCAAACTCTGTGTCTTCCCTGTTCAAAAGATTGAGGACAACAGAGCTTTTGTTTTTTTGCTCTTTGCTGGGGTGTAAAATCGTCATCCTTCTGGCTCATTAACCTGCCCTTTGATCACTCAGTGCTGAACATTCAGCACAAGGATGAATTATTAATTCGCAATTAAAGGTTAAATTCACAGTAAACCTTGGGCATTTGATTTGGACAAGGCTGTTTTTTTTCACGCATTATTGTGCGCCACCTGTGGCAAGCCAGTTTGGCTGATTGATATGAGCAATATATCTCTGTGTGTGAGAAGGTGAAATCTGACTGGCTTTAATTACACTGCCAACCAGGCAGGTGTAGAGTGGCACTTGACACGAGGAATGAGGTCTATTTGGAGAAAGGAAGAATATGGGAAATCTGTGAGGGTGTGAATGTGATTAAATTGTCCTTGTGGTCACACATCAGACATACATTGTGTAGTTTTCCACTTATCCTCACCATGTCCTTGCCCATAATGGAGTGTTAAAAATAGAAACGTTGGTTCCTTCTAATTGCTCCATTTAACCCAAAGCCTCTTTGGTCTCTTCTCAGCCAATAAGCACAAGCCATGGATCGAGACAGAGTACCAGGGGATTGTCATGGAGAACGACAACACGGTGCTGCTCAACCCCCCTCTCTTTGCTCTGGACAAAGATGCTCCACTTCACTACGCTGGTAACACCAACCGCATGAAACTGCATGGGAGGAGATGGGATGACATAGCCGGGTGGGAAAAAAAAATTTAAATATCCCCAAAATATCTAAACTTTTCCATGAATTTACTTGAACATCCACAGAACGGGCTGCTGTGAAAAATAGGTCAAATCAAGTACTCGCACAGCCAAATTGAATATCCCGTCACCAGGCCAAATTGAAAAGGATCTCACCAGGCCGGGCTTGGGCTGTAATAGTAAACATAACGCAGATCTTTACAGAGGTTTGGAGCTCTCAAGCTGCTGCCATTTCCAACCATCTTTCCCAACACCAGCGTAAATATTAACTGCAATGTATTCAGTCAGAGTCCACTATTTTTAGGCCATCATAGTGTAATTCAACCCTTCATTGCAGGAGCAGCAGTCAGCAGCACTCGGCAGTCTGATGAAATAAGGTTATCTTGTTTGCACTCCTGGAAATAACCGTGTTCAGTCAAATTATAACACATCGACTGGAATTACTCAGCGCTCCCTAAAATTTATTGGGCTGGTGTCAAGAAGGAAGAGAAAATTAGATGTTTGAGCAGGAAACCTTCCCTACCTTCAATTTATGTCAGCCAGGAAAACTCAGCTGCTTTAAAGAGGGTTTTATTTTGAGTCTCAGCTGCAATCTGTTTATTCTATCATTATAATGATAAGATGGAGGGGCACTTAAAGGAATCCTCCAGATATCTGACTCCACTCGATATAGTCTGAAAAACCTACTTAATATTAAGATAAATTGGCACAATTAGTTTAAAAGTGATATGCAATGATAGGTATACTTCAGTACTACATCGGCACTTTCCTTTCACATGGCTAAAATTCTGGTTTTATATCACTGGGTGTTGTTGCTGTTATAATATTAACCTCAATATGAATAGCATACAGTCTGCTTCACAAAAAAACTGTAAATAAAAACAAAAAATGTGACATAGAAAGATGCCTTAATGAAAAAGTGAATTTAAAAAGAGATTTAAATAACTGTTGAGCAATTTTAGGAGGAAGACTGGAATCTAAGCTGCATAGTTTTGTAGCACAATCTGAGGTTGAGCGTAAGGTTATCAAGGGCACACACACACACCTGAAATGCTTTAGTAATGAGATACACCAAAACTCTAAAATGCACTGTAAGCCAATTCAAAGATGGTAAATTTGGGATTACGATTTTCTTCTTGTTAAAATATAAACTAGCATTCTGTATAATCTGTGAGCAGCCATTGTCACACAAATGTAGGAAGTTGATTAACATTATATTAATATACTGGATATTTATAGACAATTTATTTATTCAAATAAATGCAATATGAGTTCATTTGGATTCTCAGTGTCTATAATTTGATACATTTTGTTATATTGCTCTTCTTCCTCTTTCAGGTGAAATCTGTGGCTTCCGGGTTCATAATGGCCCCTCGGGTTCAGGCTCGGTCCAGTTTGAAGCTGTGGTTCTGGACCGCTCCACCGGCGAGGGCCTGGTCCGGTCCAAGGAGCCGCTGGACTGCGAGAGCCAGCGGGAGCACAGCTTCACCATCCAGGCCTACGACTGTGGAGAGGGACCTGATGGAGTCAACAGCAAGAAATCCCACAAGTTAGTTAGTCCACTCTCTCCTCCCGATATAAACAGAAGATATTGATTGATTTTTTTTAAACAATAGCTATAGTCACTAGCTTAAGTTTCTCTGCCTGTGCACTGTAAAGACTACGCAGCCATTTCTGCTTCCTGTTGTTACAACAACCCATCTGTCTATCTCTGCTTGTGTCTTCCTTCCCACTCCTCTTTTCCTCAGGGCCACTGTGCATGTGCGTGTTAACGACGTCAATGAGTTCTCCCCCGTGTTTGTGGAGCGTCGCTATGAGGCTTCAGTCCCAGAAGGACGTCTGTTCGACCGAATCGTGCGGGTGGAGGCTCTGGATGCGGACTGCTCTCCGCAGTACAGCCAGATCTGCTTCTATGACATCATCACTCCTAATGTGCCCTTTGCTATCGACAACGATGGTGAGATGTGTTTTGTCTTGTAGCAGTAAATCAGGGGGGTTTGGGACTCATAGACCTATTATCTGCCTCTGCTACAGAAATACGATATCCAACACCAGCCATCATATTATCTCCCTCGCATGCTGTCTGCTCTTTATGGAAGATTGCAAGTAGAATCACTAAATTCAATATTAAGTATTCAACTTCTAAACTGCGGATGCCCTCAATACATGAAAGATCTTTGCCAGACGCTGCTGGGATATTGATGTCTGCATAGCGACAGAGTCAAACGAATTGCAGGTACTTAACTCCTCGCACAGGTAGAAACCAAGCGATGCTGAAATAGACTTTGTGTGGGCGGACTATTGTTCTGTCTTTGTAAAAACATTGCAGCAGCTGTTTTGGTTTAATATAACATCCTTTTTTTGGTTACTGGCTGCTTATAGATTCCGTAACTTCGTTGTTGTAATTGTATCCATTGACTGGTTGGTGGGAGATCAATTGTAATGAGACGCAGCAGCAGCAGAGGAGCCTGTTTTATTATGACTCTGCAGAACCGTTCTGGACTTGGAGGCTTTTGCAGAGGATGAGCAGCTCCTTTCTTGTTTTGTTTTTGGGTCAAACTGGTACAGGGACCTTTTGTTCCAACCTCCTTCACCCACTGTGGGCTTGTCATTGTCTATTTTCTTTTCTCTTCACTTTGTCTTCTCTGTTCCTGCCACTCTTTCATCCCAATGTTTTTCCTCTTGCCATGTCACACCATCGCCTGTGTTACCTATTGTCTGTCAGCTGGTATGCTGAGCGCTGTCAGCCTATCACGGTTTTTCGCTGTTGCCTTTATCAGTAAAAACAGGAAAACCCTTCACTTTTCATTGTGCTCCGTGCAACGTATCGTTCTCTGTTCTCTCTTTCTATTCCTGTAGAGCCCTCCGTTTCTCTGTTATTGTGTATGTGCAGTGATGGAAGCTTCATCAATGAGCATTCATTTGTGTTGGATTTTCAAATTATGCAAGCTTGTTGTTGATGACTAACCCTGCTATTTCTGTTTCCCCTTTGTTCTGTTTCATAATTTCTTGTCCTTTCTTTCTTTGTCGCTCTCTCCGTCTCCTAGGTAACATTAAGAACACAGAGCCATTGGACTCGAAGCGCCAGCGCGTTTTCACCTTCTGGGTGACCGCCTTCGACTGCGGGAAGAACCGAGCTCAGGCCGATGCCCAGGTTGTCGTCACCGTCAAGCCGTCCTGCAAACCCGGCTGGATCGGTAATCTGATCGCTCTCTTTGTCTCTCAAACCTCTTGTGAGGTTTGAGAGATGTGTTGTTGGCATTTAACCTGTGGAAACTATCCCTTTTGGTTGTGCGTGGGCTGCCGTTACGATGAATCATCTTTGCATCTTTATATCAGGAGCTGAGTTTTAAAGAGGTGGTGCTGAGCCTAAGTAATATCAAGGGTAAAGCAATTAATTAAACCGGGAGAAGATATTTTTAGATTATAGATACTACTGCTACCCTTTCTCAGTAGTTTCTCAGAGTGCCTCACATTAGATTCCCCCACTGGGATAAGCACAGTTTATTGACAGCGAATTGCAATTTAAATAAATACATTATTGAATCCAAATGTTGAAGGTCAGGTTGTGATTGCACTACTTTTTCAGGATGGACCAAGCGTGTAGAGTACACCCCCGGGTCAGGCAGCATCCCCTTGTTCCCCAGCCTGCATTTGGAGACCTGTGAGGAGACGGTGTGGAACATCCAGGCCACCGTAGAGCTCCAGACAGGCCACATCGGGAAGGGCTGTGACAGAGACAGCTACTCTGACAGATCTGTCCGACGGCTGTGTGGTGAGTTCTGGTTTAAATAATGTAAATGTGCAGAGGGAAGGATCTTTAACAAAAAAAAACAACAACAAAAAAACAATTAACACTGTTTATCTCTTTTCCCTGAGCAGGTGCTGTCAGGGGTGAAGTAGACCTCCTCCCTCCTCCATCTCCTGCGGCCAACTGGACCTCCGCTCTGCCCACTCTCCCCTCTTCTGATTCCTCTCTGGTCTTCTCCTTCAACGGATCCAACCACGTCGCCGTGGTGCCGGATTCGGTTGTCTCCGCGTTGTCGGGCGACCACTTCACTCTGCAGCTGTGGATGAGAAGGGGCGGCGCCAACATCCAGCCTGCGACCACTCAGACCAGAGGCAGTCGCAAGGAGGAGGAGACTATTGTGTGCAGCACTGTCAAGAATGGTGCGTCAAATGGTAGAGTCCTGGATTTACTGACATTTTAAGGAATTATAAGAGTGTTTTTCAAATGTGGGGTTGTGAGGAAAACGTCAGACATGAAACCCCAAGAAGGTTACCCACTCAATCCCTCAGAATTACAGACAAAGTCAAGGTGAAAGAAAAGAAATACCTAGAGCAGTTTATAGCTTCAACACTACAACTACTATCAAGGTGCTCTTGAGAGAGACGCTTAACCCCCAGCTGCTCCACATGAGCAGCCAAGTGGACAGCAGCAGAAGAACAGTAAAACACTGGAAGGGTGCCTAGCAGAATATTGTGTGAATATTTTCCACTTTATGACTTTGTAGGGGCAGAGGTAGAAAACAGCGTGTGCGGCAAACCTTCCCTCGGGTAAAAACAGCAATAAAATTCACAGTTGAGAACCGAGATTGCATTCTATATTAAATGCATTGCACATTTTTATGTGTTACGGTGGTTATTCTCTGAAGACTTGCCTGGTGATATTAAGACAGTTTGACAAGACCACACTGACCCACCAATTATTTTCTGTTCTTCTGCTCTACAGATGATTCCTTCTCCCACTATTCCCTCTCTGTCCACGGCTGCCGCCTCTCTCTCTTCTACTGGCCCGACGTCTCAGCCGCACGGCCCGTCAAGTTCTTGTGGAAACTGGAGCAGGTACTGAGGGAACTGCAACACTTAGCTTTGATGTTCTTCTGTATTTGTACCTTTGAAATTAAACTGAAATGGGGGAAATGCAGTCGATAGTATGTCTGCGTAAAGCCAAACATCTGGCTCAGACAGCTATTTTATTAAATATTTTTTCTTTCAGTGATATATCAAAGAACTCAGTACTTTTATGTACTTTCAAATTTTCAAAACGAATATACAAGAAAGTCAAATGATTTTTTTTCTTCTATATCATTCAGTGGTGGGTGAAGGGGGGTTTGTTTTGACGGAAGCTACTGGTCCCAGACAGATTGAAGCAGCATGGATTAAAGGAAGCTGAGCTGATACAGAGAAGATTTGTCAAATCCCTCTGTCTGACCCACGATATCTTATTACCATGGTCTTTTCTACCCCTCTGTTTGTATAATTCCCTTTGTATTCCTGCTGATGCAACCCTATCTGTAGAGAAAGCTAAAACAAATGTGGACAGGAATTTACATGGATGAAATATTCACCAGTAGTGGAATGGGATGTACTTTTTGCTGCACTACAGTTATATGTCAGCTAAACAGTAAATGTTAGTTCTCAGATTAAGATTGTACACAAGAAACATGATCCGTTTATAGGATACAATACATTTTCAAAGATTAAACTAGTAAGGCCCTCTGAGTGGCTGTCCAGACGGTTTCATTGAGATAACTGTTCGAGGTCCAAAGAAATACAATTATTCAATAAAAAAAAAAGACAAAGAGCAGAGCACATTCGTGAAACAGAGCTTTGTTGTTTCTCCTTTCCTTCCCCATTAATCATTTCACAACCCCTCAAATTTATCTTGTGACCCTTTGGTTGGAAAACAACGACCTAACGTTGTGTAAAGTAGTTCTCTTCAACCAACAAAATCAATAACAACATGAACAATAATGCAATTCGTAATGATATATCGGTCCCAGTAACCATTTTTCTGTAGACCTTTGATACTTTCAGTACGTTTTAAGGCTCATACCTTTGTACTTTATAAGTTATAAAGAATTATAATAATTATGAATGCAGGACTTTTACTTGTGACAGTATTTTTACATTGTTGTATTGGTACTTTTCTGTATTGGTACTTTTGTATCTGATTACGTCTTCCACCGTTGATATCTACAAAGACTTTCCTTTTTTCAGGCTGAGGCTGACTCTGTTTGATCTCCATCCAACAGGTGTGTGATAGTGAGTGGCATCATCTGTCTCTCAGCGTCCAATTCCCCTCTGTGACTCTGTATGTTGACGGTGTGACCTTTGACCCCGCCCTCATCCATGACAACGGAGCCATCCCCAACCCTGCCCCCCGCCAGAGGATGTTCATCGGCGCCTGCTGGGGTAACGCACCAATATTTATGCTCAGCGTCTCCACAACTGACATATTTTTCATTTCAGCTTAATGATGGATTCTGACAGAAATATATGCAAGCAGAGAGCGAGGAATCCCGTTTTATATTTTTGCATAAATGCTATGAGCAGCAATTGTGCAGTTTTCTTCCTCCTTTGCATTCCCCTGTCAATGAAATGTCATTCAAATCCCACATCGCCAGAGATAGCCGGCAACTCACGAACCCTCATAGGCACCTTTAGACAACTGTCGAGACATTTTGCCTCGCGCCATTCACTCCCTCATTTCACTCAGTTATAATTCAGTTGATGCATTTTGTCTTTGAGGGCTAATAATATAACGGACTTATCAATTATTCAGAGCAACAGCACAACACAAGGACCAGACAGCTATTAGCCACTTACACTCGAATCACTGGTTAAAATGGGAAACTGTGTCTGTCAATTAGCATTAAAACACACACACACACACACACACAAATATTTGCGGCGTTACACTCTCATCCACAATGAAATTCGCTCTGCTGCCTGCGTAGCACCAGCTGCTGCTGGATAATGAGGAGATAGTGCATTTCTGAATATCTACAATTCTCTTGCTTGCACTTTCTTGTTATTTATTTCTTATTTTTCATTGTTCCCATCAACCTCTGGCACCTTCAGTCTTCCTCTCACTTTCGTTTCACACCTCACATTGCATTTAAGTATCTTTCTCAGTGTGCCTTATTGTCCACCCCCCCCTCCTGCAGAGCCCGAGGAGAAGCAGAAGGAAATACTAAACAACACCATCCCAGAGGGTAAAGACTCAGGTGACCTCCCTGTTTTCACATTGTTGTCAGCATGAGGGTGTGCAGTCTGTCAATTTGCTGTGTCATTGTTGCTGTATAATTTATGTGCATATTACAATATAAATGTGGTGTTATAATCTGTATTCATACTGGACTGGCTCTGGTTTTTAGTGAAATATGTGGGAGGTTACCACGGCCTGTTGTCAGGAGTGACGGTGCGTCCGGGCAGCGTGGAGCCTCACAGTGTGGTGGAGTGTCTGTACGCCTGCAGGGAAGGCCTGGACTTCGGAGACCTGGAGACTCTGGGCTCCGGCATGAAGGTAATACCTCAGAGTGCCGTAGACCGCCATGTTGTAAAGAAAGAGATAACGCTCAAAGACTCCCTTATATCTTTCTTTGCCATGAGTGAAATATACTTTCTTCATCAAACCAGCTGTCTTAATTGTCTCCTACCCTTTGCATGATAAGTATGTTATGCACACGATGTGTTAAGATGTTTTTTGTTTTGCATAATGAGGACGTAACTGCTTTGCCAGAGGGGAAGTCACAATCTAATTTGTCTTTAGTTTGTTTCATTTGTAGTCTAATCTGTTTCATGTCTAAACTGAAGGAATTAGATCAAAAAGTAAAATCTGTTTTAATCATCATATGACCACCAGGCCATGTGAACATATTCTATAATTGCAACACAAATTGTTGGTATGCTGCCAAATGGGTTCCTAACCTCCTCTAGTGGTTTGATGTGTTTTGAGGCATTTTCACTAAAGATATTTAAAAGAATTGCCAATGAGTGTAAAAGAGATCAAAGGGTAATATGCCCGCTAATATTAGTATTCTTTGTTCTTCAAAAGAACCTTAATTGAATTAGATTCAAGAAGATTAACCCTTCCGAGGTTTCCCTTTGTAAAGAGGCCAATTTTGTCTCGAGCCATGTAACATGATGTCTTCTCATGTAAATGCTCTTCTCCTTTGGCAATGCAGGTTCATGTGAACCCCAGCCAGTCAGTGCTGGTGCTGGAGGGAGACGACATTGAGAGCTTTAACCGTGCAGTGCAGCAGGTCACCTACAGGAACTCGCTTCGCTTCGCCACCCCCGGAGTCCGGCCCCTCAAGCTAACCACCTCGCTCAGGTACACACACACACACACACACACACACACACACACACACACACACACACACACACACACACACACACACACTTGGGTAACTAACCGTATTCAAAGGTTTCTGGATTGAAAGAGACTAACTGAAGCAGTAGAAGAAGAGGCAGACGGAGGGAACGAGACACCACTATTGTAAATTATCACACTGGAAATCTTTGAACAGCACAAATGAAATGATGTGAAATGAAATTATTTCTCAATTGAAGTGTCTCTCTCTGGACTGTGTCCCTCTGCTTTACTCCTTTGACATGAAACTCATCAAACATGGACCTTGGCTCAGCTGTGATAAGGACTGCTGTGGCAGGAAAAGAGATGATTATAGAGGAGAATACGCCACAGCCCGAGATAACAAGGAATATCTTATCTCTTTGTTCATTCAGGCATCAAGTGGCTTTTCACTTTGACGGAGTAAACTAAAGACTAAATTAACTCTGTCGGGGTTTAATTAGGATTGTTGAAGGAGTCTGAAGAAACCTTTCTAAATTCAATTCATTTCAATTGTATAGCTGGCTTTTTCGAGAAATAATTTAGCATGTGTCTAACTGTAAAGGGGTTCAAATGTTTCTGGTTTACATAAAGTAATGCACAAACTAACAAAAACAATATCCTTAATGTTGCGAGACAGACAGAAGGCACAAGACTGAATCCCCGGTTCAGTGTGCATCGCTCTGAATCACCTGGCTGTGAAAATAAAAAGCACACAAACTCTGTTTCCGGGTCAGTGCTCAGCCATGCTTAACAACTGCAAACTGGCTCTCTGGCTTTAGCAGTCACTTTTAGCTGATGAAATATTAATTCACCTCAGGAAGTTAAGTCTAGCGCATATACTATGTGGTATATTGTGTAGCTGCCGACAAATCATATCTCATCAAACTCTCAGGGTATTCTTATTTCTGTCTTTTGGGGCTGTTGTTTTTGTCGCATGTTTATAAGATTAAAATTATTACCAGGCCACGAGACATGCTGGAGGTTTTGTTTTTGAGATTCAAGGTCAAAGGCAGAGTTTTTTTTCTACTTCTTTCCCCTAGTGTGTTTTATTGCGTGTGTGAAGATAAGACTGATTTGAGGCCAGGAGTTACCCAGATGGCTGAACAGCAGGCCCTTCTGGAGAGGCCGATAGAAGCAGCTGCTCACTCTGATAGTGGAAATGTAACACACACACATAGACACTACGCTTAATCCCCTTTCAAATGGAATGCTGAATTATAGTGCAGATGAATACATATATGTAAGCAGCCTGTCATCAATCTGATGTGCTCTCTCTTTCTGGCAGGAAAATTAAATTTGTAACAGCAGAGCTATGGTTTGACATTTTCTATTTTCGGAACAAAGTTAACAAGCAGTGGTGGAATTAAGGAACTGGACTGAGAAAACGTTGCTCTGGATTAAGAACTTTCTGTCCATCATCTTGGACATGGTTTGGTTCCTAGCATTACTTGGCCACAATATTGCTATTTTGAGGGTAAGACGAAAGAGTCTTTCATCTTGGTGCTTGGACTCTGGATCATAAGCGTGCTAATAGACTCACAGTGCAGACGATGCTGATGTTTAGGCTGTGATGGAAGAAGTATTCTGATTCTTTATGGAAGTGAAACACTCTGGGAAAATACTTCGCTACAAATATAAGTTTTGCATTCAAAAACGTATTAAAGTAAAAGTTTGTAGCCTAAGTATTATAAGCAGAATGCACCAGTAAAAAAGTATCAAAAGTAAAGTTGTTTATTGTGCAGTAAAATGTTGCCTGTCAGTATTCAAAATTGTCTATTATATATGATGATGTTAGATTAATATTCATGTAGCAATACTATTTATGTAGATATTTAAGGTTGTGCAAATATTAAGTATACTTAATACACTGTTGGGTAGTTTAATCTACAGCAATGCATCATCGTATTCTATAATTACTGTCCTGTGAGAACCACGTATCTCTAAAAATAATTATGTTTTCGGCGCTCAGTAATACAGCCCCGTTTTCCAGCTCATAGGGTTTTAAATTGTTTATTTCACTTAAGAAGAAGAAGAAGAATTATCTCACTAAGTAAAGGACACGGGAAGGCATGACAAACTGTAATCTGAAAATTAACTAAAAATTTAAATATTCAAGTAAGTACCTCCAAATGGTTCTTATGTACAGTACTTACTACTAAATGTACTATATTCCAGCACTGTTAGCAGGTATAATGTTACCTGGTTGACCATCTTAGTTTAACATTTGAGCATGCGCACATTTACCAATTAACACTTATCACGAAGTACAGCTGGTAATGCCATTAGTTTTGCAGACATTTAGTCATAAACCAAAGTATTGGACAAATTACAATTTTGACCTGGTGCTGGTGCAAACATTAAAGGGGAACTGTGCGAATCTTACACATCAAAGTGTGTTGGCAGGTCTTGGGGAGTACTTATCTGAAAAAAAGTTGAACAAAGCCTTTTGTGGCTCCAGAGGGAGCTGTGCAAAGTCTGATAAATATCCTCCAGTGACGTCTTGGTTGGGGATGAAGAAGGAAAAAGAAAAATCTTCCCAGACCTCTGTAGCCTGCTCCTCATCTCTTTGAGGCCAGCGGCTCGAGGCTACATTATAGCCCCAACTTGCATAACACACTTAAATCTCAGAATCGGACATTTGAGTTGAACTCTGGGTAATGTTGTTCCCGTGTTATGATAAAGAAAAGGAATGCACACAATACAAATTACAATATCTTTGGTTCTAATGCATTTTGATGCTTTTTTTTCAATCAATAGTGATTCTGACAATGATCGTAAATTGCTGCAGTAATCTTAAAGGGATCGCCTACATTGTTATAAAGTACATTCCGCGAGGCTATAATGTCTGTACCCGGTCCCATGGCAATCCATCTGACATCTGTTGAGATATTTCACTGAAAAAAAGGTCAACTTGAAGGTGGAGTGAGAGAAAAAGTTCAGGGATCAACAAAGTCAGTAGGATTTGTCGTCTGAGCACCATGACTGATTGTTGAAATGTTCATGGCAATCCGTCAAATAGTTGCAGCTACAGTCTGGTCCAAAGTGGTGGACCAACCGACAGACTGACATTGTCAACCCTACAACAACAAAACGTGCAACGTTTCTATCTCTTTGTTATTGTCTCTCTTTCTCTCCTTGACTGACATCACACACTTTCTTCGTCCTTGCCAGATGTTTCAACGAGGAGAGCTGCCTGTCTCTCAAGCAGCTGGATGGATACCTGGTGGTTCTCCAGCCTGACGCCCCTCAGATCTCTCTGTCTGGGGTCGGCCCTCATCTGGCTCGTCCTGCCCCTGAGTTTGAGGGTCCCCGTGGTGTCCCCCTTTTCCCTGAGCTTCGGATCGTCTGTTCCTTGTCTCATGCTGTCAACACAGCTGCACAGGGGATGGAGGGAGGAGGTGAGTCATGTATTAAACCACCCACATGCCACATCTAGTTTAGGGAGATTTTAAATATTTATTATGTTTGTTTGCACACAGCCCTTTCTCACCATTTGTCTCAGTATCTGTGTATGGAAATGAGTTGAAGAGACCATCTGTAGTCTCCATCCTTTCTTTCCTAAATTGGCATGATGATCCTCTCTTAGCTCTGATGTCTGACGCCGTGGCTCACACTTTGGACGGCTGTGAGGTCCAACCGCTAGGGGAGGAGCTAAACCCAGAGAGGGAGGAGCTTCTGGTGGACATGGATGTCGTGCGAGAGAGGGGGCTGGAAATCATCAATACTACGGCTTATATTGCCATCACAGGTGCATACAAACATTCTGCACATTTTAAAACTGTTATGTTCTTCTTTGTTTTACTAGAAAATCATCATTGTTACTGAAATCATGAACTGGCCCAAAAAGACTGCAAATTACAGATAAACAACATGAAATGGACCCCAGAATATGTCAGGAAATGTGAATTAGATTAGTCTGTTTGTGTCTCTTATGCTTAAAGCCCCTGCAGTGTTTCTCTCTAACATTATTTATTCATTACTAAATGAGCAGCTTAGTAACCGTTGAAGTTGGGGAAAGACTTTAACGGTCATAAACTAATGTGCTTGGTTTCATCAGAGCAGACCCAAGCAAACAACTGTTGTCACATATTGATTCAAATATTTCTAAAGCCTAACTGGTGCGCAGAAATACATGACATCTGTTTTCTTACAACAAGTTCCACCCAGTTAAATATAAAGTTTATATAAGAGTTTATATAAGACTTCATATCTGATATTAAGACATTGATTTGGAAATTTGGTTTTCCGGACTGTTACAAAGTTTTACACACAATTCAATATAATGGATTCCAAATTACCTGAACATTTAAAAAAAATCCATCTGATACAGACACCCCCATCTGTCAATAACTAGCTGCAGACTACTTTCTTCTCCTCCTTCTCTCTGCATTTCTCGTCTCGGTATTGACTCTGTCCTCTTTTTGTTCTGCGCTCCCTGCAGGTGCCGAATCCATCTCTGTGTACGAGGATGTCCTTCGCTCAGTCCGCTACCGGCTGGCCAAAGGCTCAGCCCGCTTCGAGAGGCGGTTCCGCCTGTCCTGCTCTGAGATGAACGGCAGATACACCAGCAATGAGTTGACTCTGGAGGTAAGAAGAAACATTTACAGTCACATCTCTGGCACCGAATAAAGATACATGTACTTTAGACATGAGCATGCAAGCTCAGTCAAGACTTAAATTATTTTGTTTCATATTCTTCTTCTTTGTTTCTCTCACTTCCTTCCTCCAGGTGAACTTCCTCCACTCTCTGGACAGTCTGTACCACCCATCCCACTTGCTGGCCTCCCAGCAGCAGTTTCTCCATCCATCCCACCATGCTGGAGAGCTGAGTGGACACACCCTGCCCAATCCACACCGCAACTCAGGTGACATTCCCCTTTCATCAATTTTTCCTGTCAAGAACAGATATCACAAAGTGCTTCATAAAATAGTGTTATACATAAGAGGAGCCCTGGCTACATTGTTTAACCTGTGAGCTTAAATGTCACACCTGTACACAAATAGGGACCTTCACAGTTTTTTCACCAAAAAATGGCAACACTTTAGTATTTTTACTTCAAAACTTTTGTTAAATTAAGGACTTTTTATCAAATGAAATTGTGAAAGTCTGCAGCGTCCACCGCTGGATTACCGACAGCAGACCTTTGTTGTCGTTCCACTGTGTTTCCTGTCTCTCGCTACACACAATCAAATATAGCAGTGGTTCTCTCTTTCCCTGGGGGTGCTCAAAGGCACCCCAGGGGATACTTGAGATTTAAAATATATAGAATTAGAATTAGCATAAATTCAATAATCCTTTGAAATAATAAAATAATATTGAATAATATAAGTGTACGTTCTGAATTGTATATATTCTATATTAAATCCGACACTGATGGCACAGTGCTGTGTATTACATTGTTTTTTCAACACAAAATGCTTTGCGCTGGTTAGGGGGTACTTGGCGAAAACACAATTCCACAGGGGGTACATCACTGAAAAAAGGTTGAGAACAACTGAAATAAAGGCAAAACAATTGCCATGGTTAAAAGCAATGAATTAAATGACCAAAAAAAGGCTTATCATTTGTCTTGAGCTGCTTTTTAAAGGTGATTACCGTGTTCACAGATCTTAAAGGTTTTCAGACCACTAAAAGCACTGCAGGCTTTTTAATGAGTGGGTCCCTGTTTTGTAAATCACATGAGCATGTGTGCTCACCAAGCGGAAACCTCTGCTGCTGAAAAATGAAGCCCAGCTCCAAAAGCAACTCGATCCTCATGTTAAAATGCTCAACTTAGCAGGAGGATGAAGATCTTGTACAAAAAGATGACTTACGTCTCTATAGTTTATAACCCCGTTCATGACAACTGGGCGAGGGGTGAAGTTTATTCTAACTCCCTCTATTAAATTATATTATAGCTTAAAGTTAGGCATAATTATGGCCGTGGACGCTTTGATTGACAGGTGGGTGTCACCTCATGTTGCTGTGTCACCCGGGCCCACCTCAGCTCCAATGTTAATCCACCTCTATGGCCATTTGTGGATGAGCTAGGACCAAGATGGTGACAACCGGAGCAACTCACTTTGAGCTTCCCAACAGCTCTCGCTGTCACGAAGACTAAGTCTATATTTCATACAGTCAATGGTGTGCACACGGGTGGCGTGATTCATAGTCCTACCAATGGTGTCACAGTATTCTACTAATCAATAGCCAAGATATGCTGCTATGCGCCAGCAAAGACAGGGATGAAAAAGTCTGCAAGCTAATACACATGGATGTTAACAATACTGAATTCATACTTAATAAAAACGCTTTGCTCTTTTATTTATGATCAAGGACATTTACTTTACTTGTTTCTTAGACCTCAAGGATACATCCAGTTAGTTTTGGTGAACAACTGAATGCAAACATACCTTTTGTTTGCACGAAAAAACTTCAAAGGACGAGAATTTCAAGGTTTAGGAGCCTCAAAGGCACGGCCGTCTTTAGTTTCAGACCTGGAGAGAGGAAGAATCCACAAACCTTCATCAAAAGACCTCAGCGGCCGACTGCTTTTAAGGGCTGCAGCAGAACTCTAATGCAGGCAGGTGTGTGGCCATGCAGAGATCTGAAAGTAATCACAAGCCTGTGGAGCCAGTGTAAAGAACCGTGTGCATGGAGGGGCAGTGGAACCAGACATTGCGTTATGGTCTGCTGCACCTCTGCTGTTTTTATTTATGCAGCAGCTGCACAGCAGGCAGGATTGTCAGGTTTAATCATGTTACCCACACAGCCCAGCACCCCAGTAAATATTTCTTTAAGGATATGCTTTGTTTGGATAATTGTGCTATTTCTCTTACGTTCATGGTTGGTAAGTTGCTTCTAATGAACTCAGTTTTAGGGTCAACACATGTTTAACTTCACATGGCGATGTTTACACATATGAAGGAAACTTAGGTTGAATAAATAGTGCATTTCAGACTATTTTCAGCTGTGGATTAATACTCATTTGGTCTACAACAATGAAACAATGTTCATTCAGTTCATTGTTGGATGTGGTAATTTAATGATTCGTCAACAATAAGAAGAATATAGAATATCTAAAATCTATATAATATGATTTATAGTCTACATCTGGATTCTTTTATGACACTTAATCATCACTTATTTTGTTACAGTGGTGCCAGGAGCAGCCACAGTCATCATAATGGTGTGTGTGGGTTTCCTGGTTGTCATGGTGATCCTCGGTGTATTCCGAATTCGCTCCATCCATCGCCGAGGTGAGGGCGCCAGGGGCGGAGCTAAGGAGGGTAGCAGCCAATGGGACGACTCTGCCCTCACAATCATTGTCAACCCCATGGAGGTAAAAAAAAACAAATATTTATGTGATGGTAATAAATGACCACACCTGTCAAGCTCTGGTTTTCATCCTCAAATCTCTCTCTCTCTCTCTCTCTCTCTCTCTCTCTCTCTCTCTCTCTCTCTCTCTCTCTCTCTCTCTCTCTCTCTCTCTCTCTCTCTCTCTCTCTCTCTCTCTCTCTCTCTCTCTCTCTCTCTCTCTCTCTCTCTCTCTCTCTCTCCCTCCCTCCCACAGTCCTACGAGACTCGTATGGGCATCTCTGCTGACACAGAGGGGGAGGGGGAGGAGGACGAGGAGGTAGCAGAGTCACCTGAAGACACGAGCGACGACCAGCGAATCATCAAGAAGGAGGGGCGGGACGGCAACGCCCGCCGCTACTGAGCCGCACAAGTCTTTGCACCAGTTCTCATGGAAACCACCAACCGGCTCACACACTACAACACTTTTAATATCAACGATTGCTGACACTACTAGTATAAGGAATGTATGCTTACAAACACTACGCACAACACAATCACTGTAATAACACTTCTTGACACTCAACGCCATATGTGACCTATAGCCAACAATGTTCTCCACCTTAAATGTTCAATGGCACAATGTATACATTTAATGTAATTTAACCGCCTGAGCAAACCCCCACCAAAATTGTATGTGGTGCACCAGTTCTCTATCACAAGATGGCATTGTGTCTGTATAGTGTAATACTGGTTGAATGAGACTGCTTTGGTTTCAACAACAAAACAACAACAAAATATTGTATTCTATCTTTTGTTATTGAACACTGAATGAAATCTTCACAAACTGAAAATAGGAGCAATCGGCAACATGCAGGCCTTGAATAGATGATTAGGCAAAGACATGAGCCTCGATCCCGACACATCCCTTATTAGACTCGACTCCAAGAAGTCTCTGCACAAGCTCTTTTCTCCCTCTTTGCATCCTCTCTCGACACATTCCTCGACCACCGTTAACCACAGAGTGAAGACAGTGAGGGCAGACAGTGCGGTCGTGCTTCTTAAAAGCTAAAAAAACAAAAACATTACGCTTGCAGGTATTTTTCTTTTGGTATTGTGACTATTAAAGTGCTTCAGCCATTTTACATGGGGCTGATGATAAAATGAGAACATTTGAGGACTATCAACCGTACACCTCGCCATTTACGCAAGTTGGTACTTATGCAATACCCAGAAGCAGAGCGAAAGCCTCCAGGTGTTGAGTCAGGAGTGTTTGCAAAGTTCCAGCTTGTGCTGCTAAATGACAAAACATTACCATCTACAGTAAACCTGGTCAAACCTGACCTCTGACCCCCCCCTCAGTGACCGCTGGAATGTCTCTAAATGACTCTCACTGCACTCTTTCACTCACTGCACACTGCTCTTACAATAACTGCAAGACGTCACATGCAATCACACACAAATACACACACACACACACACACACACACACACACACACACACACACACACACACACACACACACACACACACACACTCTCTCCATAATGCTACCCCTGCTGTTTTCAGAATGTCAGCTCAGCTTGGGCAGTTTTGATTGTATTGATTGTAATGAATTTTCTGTACATACAATGATGAATATTATATTATTGTTATTACTATTATTATTGCAGCCACTCTTCTTCTGCACACTTTGAGAGGGAGCATATTATGATTTACTTTTTCCATTTGAGTAATCACATTTTCAGCATCAGAAAACAGTATGATGATGATGATGATGCTGATGATGATAATAATAATAATAATAGTAGTAGTGATACGGATGATAATCCCGCGCTTGATGAGTGTCTCTTAATTTGTGTGTAATATTGTTGTAATTTAAGAATTTGTCAATATATGAATCACAGAAAAAGAAGGGCACATTGTTGTGATACTTGGATACATCTCTCTCATTTCATCTTTAACACATTTCAAAACAAAACTTTTAATTTATTTTCTATTTCCCTCCATCCGGTATATTTGGTTTAATGAATGTACAACTGTGTGCTTTTCCTCACCTCCCCCTCTGCCTCCCTGTCTTTCTCGCTCACCTCTCCCTCACTCTCCCTCTGTGTCTCTTGCTGTCTGTCTGTGTAGCCTATCAATGTGCAGTGCTAAACCTGTCAGTAAATAAAGCCTGTCGTTTTTGAGTGTGATGTTAAGAAGGAATAAACATTGCATTGATTAATAACTTATATTATTACTATGTTACTATTGGAACATTACCTGTAATTATTGATAGAATGATGACATGGATAATGCTGACTAATTGTTATTGAGAACTGTCAGAAAACATTACAAAAAAAATTCATAATAAAAACACTATATGACGTCTCCACGAGAGAGCTTTCTTGTTAGAGTAGAAATTGAAATAACGCTATAATTTTGTAAAACTATTTTTAAATTGAGGTCTGACAGCTGGAGTTACTCAGTTACTTTACGATTTGATATACAAAACATAACCTTCGTCTAAAGCACTATTTTAGATTTAATTAACCAATAGTATATAAAGTAGTTAAAACAAACTCCACCTCTACCAGCTTAATAATAATCTTATATTATAATTTATAATCAGTGTTGGAAGTAGCATTCAGATCCTCAAGTAGGCTAACTGTATTGAAAACATAAGTAAAACCAGTGCATTCACAAAATGCACATCATGTGGGTAAGTGGTTAGCAGGTCGGACTTTCAATCAGGGTATTGGTGGTTCGATCCCCGGCTCCGCTAGTCCATATAGATGTGTCCTTGAGCAAGACACTTAACCCTAATTGCTCACCGCTACTGTGTCTATGGTCTACTGTATAGCATATAAGCTTTGGATAAAAGCGTCAGCTAAATGAAATGTAATAATAAAGCATAAATATATTAGCACCAGCAATACACACGCAAAGTATTAAAAGTAAAAGGGCTCATTATGCAAAGTGGTCAAGATGTCTATATCTACATTTGATTATTGATGCATGGGTAGCATTATAATGTTACAGCTGTTTAATGTGATTTTAACAACATTTTGGGCATTTTTGTAACATTGCATTTTATTTTATGAGATGATGTGTTTTGGGGAAATATTTAACCTGTATAAAACTTGTTATATAGCCTGCCTCAAAATTGTACAATAGGCAACTTGGGTAAATGTATCTGATTATATTCCTCCCCAGTGCATATAATAAATTAAACACTGTCTCCCCATGGTACTTCCACACTTGAAAAGTAGTCCACATTTCGTTACTTCCACACTTAAGTTTAGATCAAATGTTTCTTGCAGGACTTTCCCAAGTTGCTATTATACACATTGTATGAGTATACAGAACGTAAAGAAAATCTAGATTTTACTGCAAATCTTTTTTGTCTAAAAAGGTGTTTCTGAGCCCACACTCCTGATTCGCCGGACTCTGATCTCCTGCGCATTGCGTATTTTACGTAAAACCTTCAACGTTACGTTCTTTTTTTCCCCCGCAAGCCGTGACATCTTCTTACGTAAACCCGGTTTGAGGATACAAACCCATCGTAACGTTCCGAGACGATCCTCGCGATCAGTGACGGGTTTTGTGGGTCATGGAGGAGGAAGGTAAATAAAACAGAAGCGCTAACAAACACACAGCGGCTGCTTTTCACGCGGTTACTGGGGGACCTCGGACGCTGCGGCTACTTCCGCTACGCTACGGTCGGAGAGGACGGCCCGGAGCGGAGGGACCGTCGGCTCGGTCACAGCAGCAGCAGGTCGGCGGTGAGATGAACATCACACACAACACCTCACTGGCCCTGCAGGAGCTAGCTAGCTGGCTAACACTTCGCTATTGTTGAGCGGCCAAACGGACCGTTGACGCTTTAACTCGTCTGCTTGAGTCGCTGTTTAATGAACACTATAGTGTGCTGTAATAGAAGAGATGCTCACGGGGACATTTACGGAGCTCAATGTCGCTGTTTGTGACTGAAGCACAGTTAGCATCGAGCAAAACAATCAGCCGTCAGCGTGCACGCTGCAAACCAGTTACCTGCTTTGACACGTGACAGCGGTTTGACAGTTTAAATCAACTCACTGCCTTCAGAGGTGCACGGTTGAGTATTTTCCTATAAGTGGAAGTATTGTCCCAATAAAAGTGGGTTATGTGTGAACGTGCAGGACAACAACACAAACAGTTGGTGCGCCTAGTGGGCTCGAGGTGTGTAACTGGGAGGTGAGCACGTTATGTGTTCGCTGTCTGGGACACTGTGTATTAATATCTCTGTCTAATCCTCTTACTTTGACCCTAATCACCACACAGCAGCTCTTTGAATCAGGAGCAATAAATGGCCCTTAAATCGATAGCTATAGACTCTACGAGTGATATGCAGTGCACCTGTAGACTGGACTCTAATATGCTCTGTAATGTTTTTAGGTAAACACTGCATCAGTGGAATAGAATACAAATTAAGTGGAGAAGATAGGGAATTACATTTCTATTCCTGACAGTTCATTATGGAAAGTGTAACCATTATGTTTCCCTCCAGGGGGATAGAGAAGTTGAGTAGGCCAGCTTGTACAGCAGTTTGTCAGCTGTTCATCCTGGATATAGGTCAGTGAGATGAGCAGCATTATTTCCACTAGGACCACATATTATTCGCAGGGTTTGCCTATTGGGACTGAGTCATTGGTCATTTTGCTTTTGGAGGGATTGGGTGAGTGATCATCAGATATCCTAAATGTAGGAAACTAAAATCAATATCTTATTTATTACATGATTCCAGTTCTGGGTATCTTGTAAATTGGCATACTGATAGGCAAATTACATGCTAATTTGCGATTTGGGGCTATACAAAATAAATTGAATTGAATAGATACCAAAATCTCAAGTAATTTGTTCAGTACCTTACTTGAAAATATCATAAAGTAGTTGTGTGAAATTCTTAATTTCAAGTCATGTTTGTAGAGTAAATGTTGTCTCAACAAAAGTATCCAAGCCAAAACTGAGACTCCTTTTAAAAAAAAGTATATTAGGAAATACATCAATATCAAATTAAATAAACAAGATAACATAATTTGATATGAACTTTCAGTACTGGTCAGTTTTTGATATTTGGTGCTAATATATTTCTGGGCTCAGTACCAAAGAAGTATTTTTGTCCGATACCCATCCCTGAATGATAGTAATAATAGTCAATAGTTAATTTGGTTGTAACAATATAATCATAATATCATTTTGTGTTGCAAGAACTGCATTGCATGCAGTTACAAGCTACAATCCTCTGAATTGAAGTGAAATATGCAGTGACTGCCTGTGCCTGCCGGCCCATCATATCCACATTATTAATGGTTCACCCTAAGCCAGGAAACGACACGGCAAACAGCAGATGGAGCTTGAGTTTGGTTATGTGACTATCTGTGCTGCGACACTTTGAATAATGTAGAGAAGACAAAAGGTGATTCACTTTGACTGAATGGTCTAAAAAAGAGGAATCCATTAACTTCCTGAACACGGGCTGAATTCTGTACAGATTGTCCAAACACAAATTCATCTGTTCTTTCTCTTCTCATATCTCTTCTCAGGTGGTCTGATTGGGTTTGCCTCGTCCTTGTGTTGCCATGGCGATGCGGGAGTTGGTGGAGGCAGAATGTGGGGGAACCAATCCCCTCATGAAGTTGACCGGTCACATGACCAAGGAGGGGGGGGCATGGCGGCACCACTCAACACCAACAGTGAGTAATTTGCACATAAGCATTAATAGTACGAATAGCTGAATTCATCATTTATATAATGTGTTACGAAATGTCTGTTTTCTTCCTTCTTGTTTTCTCAGATTCCCCCGTCTCCCATTGAAATTGCAACTGAAGAAGAGGTCAGCGCTCATGTTCCTTTACATATTTAGCATATTGTGTTGACTGATACTTTATAATGTTTAGTTCAACTCTCTCTCTCTCTCTCTCTGTCTCTGTCTCTGAAGCGATTTCAGATGTGTAACTGTGTATACCGGGTACAATTTATTAATATAGTAAAATAATGTTTTTATTTTTGCTGCAGTTGGTAAATGAGTTCCTTCAGGCGCCCCCCCGACCCCCACACACATTTGACATGGGCCAGCTGTTGGAGGAAATGCAGCAGATTGACCAGCAGAGCTACAGACAAGCTCCACAGAGAGGTGCGCTTGAGTAGTATGGTTATTTCTCGTGTATTTTATATACTGGTTTCAGGTATTGTTTTTTCAACATGTTAAGCCCCACATATTTCCATGTCATAGCTCCAGATGTGGCAGCATTGGCCCTCTCTGGTGATTGGACGGCCGAGTTCCTCTCGGGTCCTGACTCGGCCTCCGCTCCAGGGATCATCGCTCTTGGTGATGCAGCAGATGCTGATTGGACGAAAGAATTTATTGCTGAGGCGGCAGGTAGTTTGAGTTGGTTGTAGTTTCTTTTTTACTCTCTGGACACACACTTTGCTTAATGAAGCCAAGTTCACACTACATGACTTTAAAGTCATGCTGTGCTGTTCACACACTGGCGCTGACGGGTGCTCACACTCTACAAGATCTTTGTCGCAAAAATAACACGAGAGAAATGACACAGGCGTCGTATTCATATGTAAAGATGTTGTCGTTGGCACACGTGTTCTCATGATAGCCTTGTTTACACACCTACACACTGTTTCCCTCTATGTAGATCGTCACTGTGTTTTGTGGTATGCTTATATGTAGCTCACACAGGCTACAGGCGAGGCGACCCCTCTGCCAGGTTTCCCCTCAACTCGTCTCTTGCACTCTCTTTGTCTGTCGCTCCCCGACAGATCCAGATATTTAGTATTCTAGATATCTGGAAAGCGTCTGTGAACGTCAAACAAGGCAGATTTGCGTCCTATCTGTAGATTTTGTCCTGGAGCTCCAAAAACTGTCAGTGACAGGAAAATAACATCCAAAGTTGTGAAGTGTGAACGAGACATAATGAGCCCTCCATTTTTATGGCACCGTCATCAGTCTGTCAGATCTCATCAATCTTTACTGACATCAGAGCAAACCTGCCTTGAATAAATCATTTTATTTTTGCAATTCGTGTACTTTTTAATAATGTGCCCATCCGCTGTGTTTTTCCTCCTTTTTTCACTTCTTTGCTACAGATCCTGGACGCTGGGCGGAGGAGTATCTGGAACAGTCGGAGGAGAAGTTGTGGCTGGGAGACCTGGGAGACCAGGAGAAGGAATGGTTAGGACAGGACGTGGATGAGACAGTTGAAAGTTGGCAGTTGACAAAATTCACACTTAATGAATGTTGAGCGAAGGCCAGAATAAATGATAAGAGGAGCACAGGTAGACAAAGGAGAGTGTGTCTAAACCTTGATCATGTTTTTCATGTCTAGTTTTTGGATAGATTCGATTGAGTTTAAATTTTTCAGCGTTACCGTCCTTGATGTCTAATCAACGTAGTGCACCGACCTCAAAAAGACTCACCTGTACGGCCTTCAGTCTGAATTGAGTTGTTCAAGCCTTCATATGCTGAATGAAAGAACGTTTCCTTCCAGTCGTGTAACCTCACAGGATGATATTAACATTTGCTTGTTGATGTGATAGGACGAAGGAGTACCAAGCAGGGGAGGAGCTGAAGCAGACAGCCAATGAGCTCGTCTCAAAAGTTGATGACCCCAAATTACAAAACACTGAGGTGAGCAGTGGCTTCATGTCCATGTCACTCATTCATTGGATCATTGATCTTCTATCACCATATTCTTTCGCTTTTTCTT
>CM042221.1:18190747-18308247 GCA_023566465.1 Cottus gobio | reverse complement strand
CTTTTACCTCCACTAGATGGCAACAGCAGTTTCATAAAACATGCTCAATTGTCAGTTTATTAGGTACACATGCTGTTCAGCATTCAACAGCTCTGAAATAAATCCAACTTTTTATGATGACTATAATGTATAAAGGGGATGATTTGACCCGTTTGTGGTGTTAAACTGTATTGCATTATACTGAGAGTTTCTTATATTTTGTCCACCCAATTTAAATTTCAGAAGGTGGATTTAAAAAAAGGTCCTAATGTGATTATTATATTTGATAATTCTATATTATGTATTACATTACTACAACTATTATCTAATTGGGCTCCAAGTAATTCGGAAAAGTCATATTAGTTTATTTATAATGATATCAGAAACTAAATGAGCTTTCTCTCTCCTCCATCAGAGAGGCGGTGGAGCACTTCCTTGAAGCGCTATCTCTACAGCGTCAGGCCTCCGGGGACGGAGCGAGAGCTGCGAGGGGACCTGGAGGTGCCGCAGCCACCATGATGTCGGACAACATCTGGTCCACCTTGCGCATGGCTCTCAGCATGATGGGGGAGAGCCCGCTGTACGCTGCAGCAGACCATCGGGACTTGGACACGTTGCTGGCTCACTTCTCCCAGAGAGAGGTGGACGGCGGGACAGAATGAGGGCCAGCCGGGGGGGGGCTTATTGAGTGTGAGTGTGTTTTGCTGGGAGGTAAATGTCTGGGTGACTGAATGAAGCGAAGAGGAATCAAAGTGGTAACGGTTACAGACGAGGAAGACACTGTGAATTATCCACCATCCGAGAGACATCATCTAGTGGTTATGTGCGCTTGAAGGACTTCCATCAAACATTGCAGTATTAGTCTCTCCCTGGAAGACACAGCCAGCAGCAATACAGTCACGTCACTGTATTTGACATGTTTGATATTTCATCTTACTCTATTGATCTGCAGAACTGGGTTCAATGTCACTTTTGTTGTTGATATGAAATGTGTACTCAATGAAGGAAGTAATTGATTAAGAATGATGATGAATGCAATGTGGACAGTTTATTACACTCACAGTTTTTCTTAACTGCAGGTTGTAGGTTCAACTGTATACTCACTACGGTTATGTAGATTAAAGGTACAATATTAAAAAGAGTACAGCTTTTTATCAAAAGTGCTCCCAAGAGAAGGATTAGGCCAGCCCAGAGTACCAACTAATCAGACGTGCAGCAGCGGTTTGTTTTTCTTTTCTTTCTTTTTTACACATTATTTAATTATTTTTTTTATCAATTATCAACCAGGAAAATGAACATACGGACTGTTACTGTTATGGTAAGGTTTGTGTGTGTAAAGTGTGTGTGTTTTGGATCGGGTGGGGGATTTAATTGTGCATTGCGTTGATAATAAGATCATGTAATTGTGCTATCATTGAGGATAATTTCTCTGGGCTCCTCCCTTCTCTTGCTCTTTTTCATATCGCTCTTGTAAAACAATTTGCTTCGTTGTAAAATAATGCTATATGCCATATTGTGTATTGTAACATAATTGTGCACTATAATTGTGCTCAGGCTAGTTGTATCCTGACTGCAATGTTTAATATAATATTCAGCAATAAAGCTTTGATTTCAATCATCTGGAAGTCCTTTTTTTCTGAAACAATTAACAAATTGACACAACAAAGAAAATAATGAAAAAACAAACAACTTAAATCTAAATGGTTTTATGTAATAATAATGACAATATAAGAAAATATACTATTTTACTTACAGCTGTACTTTTTGGATTACAGCTGTAAAGCATTTACTTAAGAATAAAGATATTAAACCTGTTTAAATTAATTATTTTAAGTTGATGTCAATTTACGGAGGCTGGCATTATAAATACAATGAAAAAATCTCCAACTGCTGCTGCCCTGTGGGTTGGAGAGAGACATTTTTTAATTTAAAATTTGTATTGAAATATATGTCTGTTTACTCACTAATGCTGAAGGAGGTAACACAATGGTTGGTGATGAAAGTACTGTAATATTTATATATTTGCAGTATTGTGGTGTCTTTGGTGACATTTCTACAGTTTACAAAAATGGAATTATGCACACAATACTATATATATATAGTAATTAATATACTTATTATAATACAACTAAACACTGTGCAAAGTCTATGAATATTCGGGTAAAATTACGTATTTTTCTAAATACATTTCCGCAAATATTGTATAAAAATACAATCAGGATATATTATTGTGCTTTGTTCTCCTTTATTTCCCTTTCCCTTCTTTACGAGGCAGTTTGATTATGGAAGTACGTTTCAGCTCCAAAGTAACATTTCATTTTTCTCACCTCACGTGACAAAAACAAAGCACGCATTCATTTTAAATTTCAAAAGCGTTATCTGCGAGACACCACGCCCAGTTCGTAAACGCGTGCTCTAAGCCAATCAGCGTCGAGGAAAGCTGACGTCGATTGGTTCGTTCAAATATGACCCCGCCATTTAAATGTTTTAAAAGTATTGAGCTTCCCCTGTTTATCACAAGTGTGGACTGTTGAGAAAGTGATAAGAGATCCTGCTACACAACTGTCTTCGTCTCGTCTTAGGTAAGCCACATCATATTTTAGAGAATGGACGCCAAAGTAGTCTGCGCTCTATCAAATGTTTGACCGTTAAAGGTTCACGTTAACGTACTATCGTTACATGTAGTAACCTACACGATTAAAGATATGACGCTAACTAACGCTAAATGGAGAAAACTCACGCCAACGGACATTAGCTAAGCTAGCTATTTGTTAACGTGCCAGCAGATGTTACCTTATCTACTGTTTTAATTTTCAGCCAACTGCTGTTATGAAATGTTTGTGACTCGTTAGTAGACGTAGTAATGCAAGTCAAACAGCGATGTTAAATTTAAATCATGTTTTCTGCCACTGTACTAGTTTAAATCAAGGTTAACGTTAGTTCTGCAGCATTTACATGCACTCATTGGCATAGTTAGGAGAGCACGTTTTTCATTGTATGGAAATGTGCTTTTGGCATTTTATTTAGAAATGACGATATATTCCTTTAAATCCTGAAATATATCCTCTGTATTCTACACTTGTGTACTGTGCTTTATACTTGCACTTTTATGATACTGCTCTGGGAGACATTAAAAGTGTATTTTTGTATGTTCTATTTACCTGTGATCCAGGTAAAACGGCATCATGGGATCCAGTGAAAGTAAGTTGGTGTCTGCACCAATAAAACCAGAACCGGCAATAAAAAACAGCCGGCTCACTGATCTGATGGATCCTCGCTCTCCTTCAACAGAAATTGATCGTACACCCATTCAGGTAGGTTACTTGGCGGACTTGTGTGTATGCGTGTGTTTTATAAATGTGTTAACCATACTAAATATTCTCCCTAGGTCAATGGTGTTGTTCCCAAAACCAAGTGTCCTCTGGCATTCACTGATCCACGCTCACCTTCTGTTGGTGTTAGCCGCACCCCTGTTAGAGAAGTCATGAGAGGTAACCATTTGGTAAAGGCTATTGTTCTACATGACTTTGCTTTACCTGCAAAATGTCCTGTAACGTGATTTTCCTGCATTTGTTTCTACAGCAACAGTTGGGTCCTTTACCCGCCGACTGGGCCTGTTCTTGCACAATGAGACTGAAGGAAAACGCCATGAAGCCCCTCAGAAATGCTTCAATGAGGCTGTGGAAGAGGTGGTCTCGGCGGAGGGTGAAGAGCTGGCTTCCACAGAGCCCCTCCTGCCTCCTCATCCTTCCCACCACTTTGCCTCCCTGGCTGAGCATGCTAACCTGGCCACCGCTGTGCAGCCCCCTCTCAAAAATGTGGCTGACTCAAGCCCCTTTGTGCTTTTTGATAAACCCCAATACGAGGTGGAATTAGAAACTGAGGCAGACATTAGCCTGGAGGAGGGTGAAGAAGCAAGAGAGTCTCCTCTTCACAAGAGACTGAGCATGAGCCTGATAACCTGCCGTGAGGGAGAAACCTCATCCCAGATCTTTGCTGAGGTGCACCGTGACAGCACTACAGCCCCAGTGCCTGGTGCAGATGTGGAGCCACTCGGGGACTGTGTGGATCATTCATATTCCCAACCTTCTGTCACTGTTGAACCAGATACCCCGGTTGAGCCTTCCCTCCCCTCTGATTCAGATGGTTCCCCAGCTCAGGTCTCTCCTGCACAGTCTGAGAAAGCAGAGCCATCTTCTGAAGAAACCAAAGAGCTTCCCGAAGAATCTTCTTTGCCGTCTACACCAGAGCCACCGACTGTCCTCAGCCCAGAGCAGCCACAGCTCAGCACTGGCATCCGCTGCCCCACCTTTGACCCAAAGAGTCCCAGTCAGGTGGTGTTCAAGCCGCAGTGGTTGGGAAAAGGTTTTGGCGCCACTGGGCTGAGAGCTAGAGGAGTGCAGGGTGGAAAAGGAGGCTCCTCCCCTCTTGCTGTCCGCATGGCCGTGAAGAAAGTAACCAACGAGAACAGGCGACTGTCTGGAAAACTAAAGCAGAAAGGTGTGTAGAAAGTTTGTGGCTTCTCGATATCTCTGATAAGATGTTGTTGCTTCACGTTTTCTTTCTTTTCAAGGTACTGAAGGTCGCTCCCCACTGCAGAGCCTTAAGGGGACCAACTCACCCCGGGACCCACGTCCTCAGGTATTGTTTTTACAAACATGCACTCACTGCTCGTGACGGGTACGCTCCAAATACACTGGAACTTTATTTTAATCTGTATTGACTTGTTTCTGTGAAGTTGAGTAATTTAGTTCTCCTGAAGTGGATTCCAACACGGAAAGGTAATAAGTTGCTGAGATAACGTGACGTGTCCTCTCCACTTTCCAGGCGAAGCTGAAGGTGTCCACCCCAGATAAGCAGAGACTGGGACAGATTGACCGCAGAGGGCTGGCAGTGTCTTTTGATAAGGAGAACAGATGATTCACTGCAACGTGTACAGAATCCGACCGCTTTTATATCTCTTAAAACAAGCTTTTATGTGTACATCTTTCTTTTTATTGATTGTTGTCCTGTGTCTGTTTTATTACTGCAGTTTTCTATCCTGTGTTGACTTGTAAATATTAAATATCTGCATACTTCAGCTTTAAATCTTTGGTTGTAAACTGTCTGCTATTGTTTGTCATTTGCTTTCCTCTTTGAATTTTGATACCTTTTTTTTTTTTTTTTATAACTTAAATGTATTAACCGCATTTTAAAATTCCTGTTCTTTATTGCTCAAACAGAATAAAAGCTTAACACTAAATATTTGTTCATTTTGTTAAAATTATATTGAAGAAATATTCTCTTGACCTTACATTTTGATTCGCACAGTGCCTTGACATTTATTTATACCAATGGATTGTAGGAGTCAAACACTAGAGGGACCCTGAACTGAACTATTACTTTTCAGTTCAGCCTTCAATTCTTTCACAGAATTAAACTTACAATTACGATGCAGTATTTTGTGCAGGTATTCATATAAAAATAGTACTCAACTAAGTGTGTCAGAAATGAACAGTTAAGACTTGTGTAACGCAGAATCCCATGTTTATTGGACAGTCTTTAAGAAAGATAGTATTGCTTTATTTTGCAGAGTGTGAATCCAGTGTTGGAAAAGAGGCAGTCCAAATTCTAGTCCGAACTCGGATATGTATTTACTGTATGTACACAAACTCCTTGAGGTTCATCTTGTACCATGCAGAGGAAAACGTAAGCGGCCACATACAGATTCAGATGTATTGCTCATATGCACACAGCAGTTATCATCCATGTAACACTCATACAAATAGTCCTCCTGTCCTGAGACAAATGGGGTTATCTTTTTTTGTAAGTGCTTAGTGAACCATGAAAACCATTTTTATTATCCCATCTGTCAGTGCAACAGTTTACTACCCAAAGCACTTTTCAGGTCTAGCTACAAGGGGGGAGGAGAGACCCCAAATCCTGGTAAATATTGTCCATCAATCACATACAAAACAACTCAACACTAATATAAACATCTGCAAACTAGAACCCTATTTTAATTTAAAGTTAGAAAATGAAAAGAAAGTAAATGTAAGCAGGGAATCTACCAAAACTAAGAACAAACAACAGTCTGAAACAAAAACAATGCAAATGCTCATATTATTCATATGACATTTCTTATGCTTTGATATAAAACATATTAGTATAGCTAGTGTGAACCTTCACAGGCTGTAACTTGACACGTATTCAATTATTTCTCATCCAGCGTGCTACCATCTCCATTTGGCAATTGTTCTCATAGGGTGACCTCTGAATTGCTGCGATAAATGTGCATATGTTATGGTTATTTTAACCGCAATATCATAAACTATGAAGAGGAATGATCTTTTACTGAGACCCCCCGCCCCGTGTCCCACCCCTAAATTCCCCCATAACGTGAGAAGAAAGGATAGACCGCGATGTGAGAGGAGAAAATCTTCACATTACAACCCCTCTCCAACATTAGATAGGACTTGGCACAATTAAAATACCCTCTTCTCACCCTATGCGACCCCCCCTCCAACCCCCCAAAACTTCTGTTTCTTTTTATCTTCTTCACTTTCTACCAGACTGATAATCACCGCTCTCTTTCTGCTCGCTGGTGAGGAACAGCCTCAGTTCCATATCTTGAGGAAGCTGTCCCAGGATCCTGTGCAGCACGCCATCCCATCTGAGGACACCCCGATACAGCTCACTCTGTTGTCATGACCAGCCAGCACTCCTTGACCATGGGAACAGAAGAAAAACCCCGATGTGAGCTGAGCAAAGTAGCACTGAAAAATGCCAGTGACACAACCCAGATGCAGAACACTCCGTCCGATATCAGAAGCTTAACACCGGAGGTTTTAAATGCTTTGAAATCGGTTTCTAAAACCACTTAACATCTCTAATTTCCACCTGTACTTACCCACTCTCTCAGATTTCAGTGTGTCCCAGATGTTGACATTGAAGTCGTCATAGCCAGCCAGTAACAGGCGTCCAGACAGGGAGGGAGCCAGGGAGGTGACCCCGCACATGATGCTGGAGTCCTGGTAGGTGATGAGCTCCTGGTCAGCTCGCAGGTCGTACAGTTTACAGGTGGCGTCATCCGACCCTGTTATCACTGCGTTGCCATTGGGGAAGAACTGGGAGAAAGAGAAGTGATGAGAAACTATAGGCCTCCTTTGAGCAAAAACAAAAAAGGACTGCGTTCTGATACGCAGTGAGGTGGAAATCTTCCTCATCCTCACCCCAATTGCGTTGATGTCACTCTCATGTCCGCCAAAGGTCTGTCTGCATTGGGCCTCCCGGATGTCCCACAGTTTGGCCGTGAAGTCGCACGCCCCTGAGATGAAAAACTTGAAGTCTGGGGACACGGCCAGGGACATGCAGTCGCCCTGGTGTCCTGCAAAGACTGTCTTTTGGGTCCCGGTCTCAATGTCCCATAGTACGCTAGAAGGAGGCGATATTTGTTTATGTTTTAACTACAGAGATAAAAGTTACATTTTAGTTCAGTGAACCGTACTATATTCTTACCAAGTGCAGTCTCCAGAGCTGGTGATGATCTCACTGTCACTGAGGAAACGGCAGCAGGACAGGTAACCTGTGCAACCAAAGAAATGCCATGTGAGGAGTAGTGTAAGTGAATTAAAGGAGAACTCAATCTTAAGAACATCGGTGACTTCAAGAGATTTAACTTCTGAGCTGCATTGTCCCACCTGTGTGTGCCGCCAGCTCACGCATGACCTTGACGTTCCCGTCCTTGCCCTTGAGGTTGTAGATGGAGCACATGTTGTCCAGACCACCACACGCCACGAGGTTCCCCGAAGGTGCATAGGAACAAGTCATCACCCACGATGACTTGAGCGGGATGGCATTCACCTGGGGACAGAAGGCTGGTGAACCTCTGGTTTAACATGTTTGACATGTTTAAGGGAGGATTTACCCCGCAGTAAATATGACGACACCCTTGATCCTCTTATTTCATAACTTCTGCCTTGATATTACTTTTATTCTGAATCCAGATTAGTTAGGCCTATTAAATTGCTTTCTTTGTTACTTTCTGAGTTATGACAGTTCAAATGGTTGATCACCAGTTCCTGAAGCACATCTCTTTTTCCAAATAATCATTTTACATTTAATTCTCTAAATTTCATGTTTTGAAATGTCAGGGCTATTTGGGATATTACTACTAAGAAAACAATCTTTTTTTTGTAAATGCAGCTGATTTAATTTTACTTCAAACACTTTCTTGTGATTCAGATTTAAAAAAACATGAACTTTAGACAAAACTAGTCTCACTTTTTTGAAGACACTAGTTTTTTTTTCTTCTTTTAACTTCAAAGATATTATCTTTTATAATGCAAATGCACATGCTGATGCTTTTGAACATTTTGTTCATTTAATTATTTGGTATCCCAAATTCTCTCTCCTCATCTTTCTTACTCTTCTGAACAACTGAAAAAGTAAAAGTCTTTCAGAAAATGAGGTATGTATTATGTGAAATGGCATTTCTTTTGTTGTTTTTTGTGTATGTGTATTTTACAACCTATATATGTATGTGCTGAATTTACCTGAATTATTTGTATATTGCATTTTATCAACAACAAAAAAAAGTTTGCTTCATTTACTGCTCTGATTTACCTGGGAAAGCAGATTAAATTATTAATTTGGTGTACATTTTCCCTCATCTGCCATCGCTGTAAATACGGTAGACCTCTCTTTTGCTCTTTCCTACCTTGTTGGTGGAAATGCTGTCCCACACTATAAGTTTTCCATCTTGTGAGGCACTGACACACAACCTGGGGGTGTAACAATGACAACGATATATAAAAAATATGAAGAAAAAAAAAGACAGAGAAAGGTGACATGTAAGCTGAAAAAGGAAAGGCCCCATTTTGTATTAAAAACGTAGAGACACCGTCACAGTGAAACATGTAAATATTCTTAAAAGTCGTTGCAGTGTATGTGAACACAAGATGTGGCCTGGAAACACGATTTCGTCAAAACGTCCTAAAAGCAGAACGATTCAGACGGAGGGCGAATACAAGTATATATATTCAGACAGACACAATGAACATTAATGCCTGAATGTGTTCTAATAGAAACCACAAATATGAGTATAAGTATAAAGTAGCACAATATGTCTCCTCCTCTTAATTCATCCTGTTAAAAAAGCACTTAAGAAATCAGATTTACCAATCAGAGTTGTATTTATTGTGTCTCCTCGCTCTAATTCTGTGCTCAGTTTAATATAATTAATTATTTGACTATATATATAGACGTTGCTGTGAATTGAAGCAGCTCTTTACAACATGCTGTGTATTTACGTGGAGTCAGCGCCCCAGTGCATCGCGTAGATCTTGGCGAGGTGACCCCTGAGTGTTTTCCTGGTCTTCAGCTGCACGCGCCCCACCACGGTGGTCCCGGCTACTGCTTCTTGCAGCGTGGTGTCCTGCACCGTCTTACGAGCTGCCTGAGGAGCGGACACAAACATGGGCACACCGGTTACTGCCAGCGTGGATCTAAGATGTGGTTTTAAGTAGCCGGGGAAGAAATGTCTTCAGGTCAAAGTGAAAAGCAAAAGCCACATTATGATGATGATAGATACTGGGGGCAGCCGAATGGGTTACTACAGATGATATGAACGGGCCTACTGACAGTGATCTGGTCTTTGAGACTGTCCGCCTCCTTTCGCAATTGCTCCATTTCACCCATGGCGATGGTTGTTAGGTGCTGTCACCAATGGAGACAGGAGAGATGGCAGGAAAGCTGATAATCCTGAAAGAAGAGAGAAGAGAGATGGGTAGAGAACAAAAACAGTTACTCAGATATTATTCAAGAAAACAGTTGCTATTTGTATGATTTCCAGTAATTCTGCCATTCGCTGTATAAATACTCCATGCTGGAAGTTCACCTGCGCAGTGTTTAATCCTCCCGAGCTCCAGTCTCCAAGTAAGTGCTAGTTTGCAAGTCAAACTGCTTCTCGTCTACTTTGCAAATGTTCATAAACACGCAAGAGCACACACAGAAACCCACAAAACAAACCTACGCACACACACACGCACGCAGACTGCATGAATATTCAAGCCGACATTATTAACAGCAAAAGTATTTGCTCTTCAGATGATGTGACTCCTACTGAGAGCACACATCCTCACCCTGAATGTACACACAAACCAGTATGTCCTGTAACAATGTCATCAGTGTTTCAGCTCTCGGCTCACTCACCTCTCACTTCTCAACAAATTCACATTGATGACAGGTGGTTTGAGCCATTTAACACTCCAGTGAGCTGTCACCTAATGTTGATGGCTATTGAATTTGGTAATGTCGTGATTAAATGAGCAATGTTTAGCAGTAAACCAATCACCTAATGGACAAACTCATACACTGTGTCAAATGTAATCAAGGCACAAGTGGAAAAAGCAGTCACGAAGCGGATTTTACAGATTCAACCAAAGAGACATGACACTAACTTGATAGTAAAGCAGCACTATGTAACCAGCCTCAACAACAGTACCCCTTCCTTCCACTGTGCAAGTGCAGATATCACAAATTACTTTTTCTCTCTTGTGAAGAACTAATTGTCACGAAGCTATATTCTTTTATCTTACCTTGAAAACCGAGTGAATACTTGCGTTGATCCTATCGTATATGTGTCCCTGCAGCAATCCCTCTCTCTCTCTTTCACTATTTGAATGAGTGTCCCTGTCAAAACACATGACCGAGTGGATTTGCTTCTAATTTGTTTGAAGTGAAAAGGAGAGGAAGGGAGTGAAGGAGGGAGTGACTCTAAAAGAAAGAGATTTGCTGTAATTGTTTGCCAATTGGCTCTATCCTTTATCTATCTGTAATGCTTAAAGTGACTGGAAGGATGTCCTGAAATGCGTTGAAATACAATTATAATGCTGATTTCGGGCCTTTATAGTAGTGCAGCGCTCCAGCATAGGTGTCCAGCCCTAAACCGCTGATGTCTACATTGTCCCTAAAGTTGGTAACAGGGGATTTCAGGCCTTTGTTCCAGATGGTAAATTGCTTCGATAATGAGTGTTGTAATGAATGCTTGAGTGTTTTAGTCGTGCTATTACCCTTTTGCCATTCTGTTCCTGGGTCCCTGCCATTGTTCCATGTGATTAAATGACTGCTAGAGCTTGCTGGATGGTGAAGTGCATTAACACAGCCAGAGAGAAGAGGAGGCCGAGGGAGGGGAGGGAGAATGGGGGTGGAGGGTAAGAGGCGAGGCAGGAGAGTGAGTTTTAAATCCTACTGGCTGAGATTTTAAAGGGAAGCCTTTTGAATCAAATCTGCTCTCATCCGCTTACTGACTGCTCTTTGCATCTGGATAAGAGATGGAGAAAGGGATGTGGGGGCAGATAGCCGGATGAGAATGAGGGATGGGGCAGATGGAGGACGCAGAGAGAGTTGTAAGACTGGGAGCCTGTTTTCAGTGTGACTGGGCCGATGAAGTTGTGTCTGATCAGTGATCAGTTTGCTTCTTCACCTCAACTCAGAGCTCCTGACCCGTTACAACGGAAAGTCCTGCATTCTTGGTCCAACAACAAAACAAGATATGAGAACAATATGTTGTTCTCATATCATAGCCTGTATTCCTCATTGCCTGTATTCCTCATGGCCTGTATTCCGTATAGCCTGTATTCCTCATTGCCTGTATTCCTCATGGCCTGTATTCCTTATTGCCTGTATTCCTCATTGCCTGTATTCCTCATGGCCTATATTCATCATTGCCTGTATTCCTCATGGCCTGTATTCATCATTGCCTGTATTCCTTATTGCCTGTATTCCTTATAGCCTGTATTCCTCATTGCCCATATTCCTCATTGCCTGTATTCCTCATGGCCTGTATTCCTTATTGCCTGTATTCCTTATTGCATGTATTCCTTATTGCCTGTATTCCTTATAGCCTGTATTCCTTATTGCCTGTATTCCTTATAGCCTGTATTCCTCATTGCCTGTATTCCTCATTGCCTGTATTCCTCATTGCCTGTATTCCTTATAGCCTCTATTCATTATTGCCTGTATTCCTTATAGCCTGTATTCCTCATTGCCTGTATTCCTCATTGCCTGTATTCCTCATTGCCTGTATTCCTCATGGCCTGTATTCCTTATAGCCTGTATTCCTTATTGCCTGTATTCCTTATAGCCTGTATTCCTCATTGCCTGTATTCCTCATTGCCTGTATTCCTCATGTGCTCGTATTCCTTATTGCCAAAACTAACACGATGTGTGTTTGCAGTTTTTTACCACATTGTTTACACTGAGATAATAAACCGTTTAGCATCTCTTGGTGTATAAATGTATAAATCAATAAAGCATAAATCAAAGCCCAGGATTGATTTATGGTAATATTTATGTGATTCTTACATTCAGATTTTGTCAGGCATTTAATTTGCTTATTAGCCAAACATATCTGGCTATTCTATTATCAGTTTCTTGAAACTTTACATATATCAATATAATAATGCATATACCAAAATAGAGGATTTCGGCCATGTGGCCCGAGTCTGGTCTAAACTCACAAGCCTTTTTATCGTGTAGTCAGTTAGTTTAAAGGAAAATGTAATGTTACCACGTTGAATCTGAATGTTACTCCTTGCATGGGACAGCCACACAAACAGCCACACAAACAACCTAACATAGTTTTATCATGTAGATTATATCTGAGGGTATTAAGAATTCGACAACAAAAGTTTTTTTGTCAGATTATCAATCTACAAGACAAAACCACTATTGTATGCTGATCCCATGTAAATCCCTCTGCTGTGTGTGCGCCATCAACACAAGATAAAACACATATAAGTGCATTAAATGTGTGTCGTGACATTGTTTTGAATGGCATGTCCATATTTGATATCTCGATATTATTTTCTTTACATGTGTCCTCCCTGGCAAACTGTAATATCCCATGTGTATGATATTATAAGTGTGCTGCCCGTAGATCTTTCAAGTTTAAGGATATATCATCATGACAAATCATTCAAGCTTCGGGATTTTACAAAATTATCAAAGATGCCGATGATAAATGTCTTTTCAGTCCGACCCTTTGACTCTGATATCCACCTGAGCACCATGACACGTGAAAAAAAAAACGTGAACACCAACATAAGACCATCCACTCACCAATTAGGAGACTCCACTCAAGGTAATTTGGTCGATGTTCAATCACTCTTCCTCCAGCGGTCTCCCTCTGGTCGTTGTCATAAGTTCAGCCTGCCTGTTACTACACTTTCTCCCGCTTAGTCACTTTTGGTATCACAGACAGTAGGCTATTCCTCCGTCACTCACTCTCTCCACTGCTCCTATGAGGAACAGATGAGGATTGGAGGGATGAAGGGAGATCAGTGATGAGGGGATAAACCCTGGGATGGACAGAAAGAGGGGTGGGGGGGTGGGGGGTGTAGAGGGGGTAAAAAGAGACAGAAAGGAAGAGGAGACCGTCAGGAAAACCAAACAAGGTGCAGAGCTTGGTTATGGGGTCATGAGACATAAGCTGGGGTGAATCTGAATCAAAAACTAAGAGATGGAAATCACGGAGGGGAGGGGGGGTAAGAAGATAAATAGAGGACCTGGGAACATGGCTTTTTATGGTGCTGAGTTAGACTTTAAAAGATCTATGACGGGTTTGTGTTTTGTAAACCTGAGGTGAAGCTAATTTTAGAAAGTGTATGTGCATAGAGGGAGATTGGCAGTGCATAGATCAAACAGGCCCCAGAGGTGATAGAGAGACCAACAGGATCCACGAGAGAGGTCTTTCTGGTTCCTACTATGCAAACAGCATCACCAGGCATGGACATACTGAAAGTGTACAGGATATGTGCTACTAGAACTAGCTATTGCACTACGGTGTCTGTCCTCCTTGTTCTGAGTGTCAAAAGTTATTTATGCCTCCTGCTTTTTCAATGCTTATGTTGTGTGGAAAAACAAGGAAAACACATTTAAATTACATGAAACAGGGTTTGCAGTGCTAAATGCTGCTGTAGCTGATTGTGAACTTTGACCTCTCTGTAGGAAGGGGACAAAAGTAAAGTCAAGTTTCCTACACGGATCACATTATTACTTCCTATGCAAACCCTTCAGAAAAAAAGATCCAGATGAATAAAAAAGCATCGCTGCGACTCTCATACAGGATGGACTTCTTCTGTCGGCTTGTGCTGTGTGTGTTGCCTACCGGTACTTCCTGTATCTATTGTATGTTTCAGAGTGAATAGATTCAGCTCTGCAGTTTAAAAGTTTCCAGCTTTGCTCACTGAAGCACGGTGAAGACATAAGCAGACGTCTTGACGGATGTGACCCCAGATTTGGAGGAATGGAGTAGCAGGCTGTGAGACGGAGCGTAAAAATGAGCCAAAACACGAGAGGATTTGTTAGCCATCGCATTGACGTTGACCAGGAAAAAGACACACAGAGAGAGAGGGAGAAAGAGAGAGAGAGAGAGAGATTTTGGGTTACTATTTAAAGAGCAGTGTAGTCCCATCTTGCATTATCTTTACTATAAAACGTTTGCCAAGTTTGTTTGCACATACAAATTAATTTGACTTGGTGATTGATGCATGACAATAAACACACTATGATAGTATAAGACATGATTAAAGATAAAAAATATGAACATTTAAAATAACATATGAAAAACAAACAAACAATGAAAGAGTATGTTAAAATACGTTTTATTTAAGCACAAACAAGACTTCTAGTATTTGTTGCTTGCTTTATAACTAACATTGCTTTAGTTATTGTGCCATTTAAAGTCATAGGAAGTAACACTAACTCTTTGTTATGGGAGCAGATTTTTTTAAAGTCTATAAAGCCCAACAAGGGTCACCAAACCATTAACCTTAATGTTTTCCTAAATGGGGTGTGAGTGAGTGGAGAGGGGAGGGGAGGGGTGACGGGATTAAAGGCCATGTCGGTCAGTCACAAACACTATTGTGGCATTAACGTAGAACCATGAATTTTAATCCTCCTAGTAATTCTTATGTTATGTTTATACCTAAAAGTAATACAAAGCATCACAAATGATGAAACTAAATGATATGTGTGGGCCACAAATAGTAGGATTGTGAATGTGTGGAAGTGCAGCATAGGGGACTTTGCCAGGTGTGTAATTAGAACAGTAGAAGGCCAGGGTGCTTAGTGAGATTATCTAGGATGCATTATATAGACATAAGAGGAGATTAATGCACACTTTTAGGGTGCTGCATGGTTTCAGCGTGTGAGGGAGGGAAAAGGTTAAAACCAAGGCTCCACTAAACGGCCTGCTGACCCAATTCTGCAGCGGCAGGGGATTATAACACAGGAGGGACTGAGAGTGTTAATATGGGCCATAAACAGTCGTTGATTCTGTATCTAATGCACCAGACGAACGCAGAGGAGGCTGAAAAGGAGGCCCTGGGTGTAATGAGAAGGATAAGATGGAAGTGGGTGGTCAAATGTCACTCGGCTGGACGTGAATTATTAAATGATCTCTCGCTGGATTACTATTCCATATTCTAAATGGGAGATTTTTTAAGCTTCATAAACAAATGCACTCATTTATGAGAGATTAACGGTAATCTCTCTATTTCTATCCTTTTCCCCGTGCACGTCTCTCTCTCTCTCTCTGTTCCCTTTTCTCCCTCTTCCCGCTTCCAAATGTGGTTTCTGATGTCCTGCACTAATGTAACTTCTTTTATAGTTCCTTACTGCTGTAAGCTCTAATATAATATTTTATGACATGCTTGTACTCTTAACAGACTGGAACAGACTGAGAAATGTAATCAGCTTCTAGTTTAATTTTTAATCAGCAGGCAGCCTCAATGGGAGTGAGGTAATCTCTTAATCGATTAACTTGAACTTTTCTGTCCCCTCTTTGTCTCCAATGCTCTTCTAGTCCCTCAATGTGTGCATATGGTGTATAGTACTCATGCGACATTGGTTAAGAGTCATTTTTATTTCTTCTTCTATTCTTTTTATTTTTTATAAGGGAGTGATATCGGCCAGTAAACTGATAATACAAAAGTACAGAAGTGTTTCCCTCACTTATCTCTATCATATACAGTACAAATACAGTATATACAAACAAGCAAGCAGCTTTACATGAACAGGCAGCAAGATGAAGAAAGTGACTGTGAGGCTAAAAACGCAAGAATCATGTGTTCATGGTTGGTGTAATGTGCCCGTTATGGGAGGGTGGATGCTGATGAGAATGTATTCCAGTTTGTGGGGTTGAGTCTGTCAGATTTGTTCTGGCTCTCACAGTTCGTCTTTGCCTCCCGTCACCCTGGCTCTCCCTCTGCTCCTCTCCGACGGTGCTTGGCTCCGAGCATTCCTGGCCGGGGTGGCGCCGCCCTCTGGCTCCTCGCCGTCCTTTTTTGCTACACTCTGTCCATCTGCAGCCCACAGGGCCTCTGCCTCCTCTCGCTCCTGAGTGAGACAAACAAAAGCAGAGCAATGACTGATCCAATCGACGGCAACTGATTACATTCATTCCCTTTTAGAGTAATTTTAATTCAGATCGTTGTACATATTCTGAAACCAGTTATTTCAATTTTTGTTGTTTTGCTTGTTTTCTTTTCTTCTGTGGTAAGTGGTATCAGTGAGGAGGCTCTAGAGCTCAAAGTGAGTCCATGTAGCTGTCGCTGAACAGCAGCCACCAGCAACAACTAAATCATTAAATTAAATATTTAAATTCAAGGTAATAACAATAAAGTATGTCAGTTACACAGTAATATCTGCAAAGACTTTACCCACCATAACCTGCTATAATAACACTAGACCATGTGAGGGTTTGGCAAGAGTGTGTTTTATTGCTTATGAATTCAGCTTGCCAATTTCAAGAAGAAGAGCATGTTATTTCTTCCTTTTAAAACGTACTAACTTGAATTTGACAGTCTGCATGATGCAAAACGTTAGCCAGCATTGAACTAGGTAAGCTACTGTAACTATTTAAAGATTCATACAAATATATAATGAATCTGAAGGACACCGATGTGGTATAATCATAGGCCGGACATTGTGAGTGCTGGATCATGAAAAACACCACCACATTTGCATTGCACTCCGGCTGCTCTTGTTATCCTACACCGGTGTCACGAAATAAACAAACACGTGACGGCAGGCGACAGGTCCGACCCGAGGAGGAGGTCACTGCTGTGTGCCGTCATTTTGCTCACCATGTCCCTGTATATCTTCTCTTTTGTGAACCAGAGGGCCAGCGCGCACCGCCGGCCACTGGTCACTGCAGTGACCCCATGTGGATTTACTGGACCTGAGGAGAAGCCCACCAGTCGACCGCAGCTGGGTTCGACTCGAGCCTGGAGACACGGAGGAAGGGATTAATGAAAGTGAGCTCAGATGGAACCTGTGGTTATGGTTGAGAAGTGACTTACTGTTATTGTCTTGGCATCCCTGTTAGTGAAGAACAACTCTCCTCCATTAAAGTTGTCATTCAGGTAGAGAATGGCACTGTGGGAGAAACAGGTCATTCAGCCATGAAAAGAACCATTATGGTCTCAGTTAAGCCATACATTGTAATCACAACACTGTTGAAGCATAGCATATAAACATATGTTTTAGACTTGATCATTATGTGTTTAATTCCATTTTGTTTATTTTTGTGTACCTGAGGTCTCTGTGTGTGAACGCTGGTGGTTCCCTCCAGCACTGATTGGTCTCTGGCTCAAGGAGACAGTTGTCAACATGGACCGGATGAGACAGATCCAGCCTGCCCTCCTGATCCCCTAAGGGCGCAGACAATCAAACAAATGTTTTTCTAACCCAAAGAAAATATCTAAACTCACAGTATTCAAGTCCTCATAGTTGTTCTAGTTCAACATGTTCAGCACTACATTTCTTTCTGCAAGTGATAATGTGGTTAACTCAGCAAGTTACTACGTTGGCGTTACCTGCGACAGCACTGCGGCAGACCAGGTGTGTGAAAGAGGTGAAGAGTCCTGAGGGGCTCCTGAAGTAGGAGTGCAGCAGCACTCTCACTCTCTCGCCCAGCTCATGTAACAGCCGGGCATCTGACTGGTTCACCATACCATCCTGCGCCAACTGGGAAAGACGATTGTGTGAAGGATTCATTAAAGCATGAGATCAGCACTGCAGCCCAAGATACTGCGACGCCTGTATCTTTAATTACTTCACATTTAGTTCATTCATTTTAGGTACAGGTTATTCATGTCATATTTCTGTTTCCATCGTCTCCTGTTCACTCACTTTTACAGCCCTGAGGACAGTCAGGCCCTCAAACGTCTCATGAGGCGTGTGCGGAGACCTTCGTCCCCGGTAGCCATCCCCAGCCGATGCTGCAGCCTGTGAGAAACAAGATGGAAGGACATGTGAGAGTGCTCCTCTTTCTATTTCGATAGGCCGGACTCTTTAACGATCTGCACTTACTGTTGCTAACTGCAGTATTCTGTCACACTCTTTCTCAGTGATGACTCCGTCGAGCACTACGCGATTGGTCCCGTTCATAACTTGGTCATCCATGGTGATGGTCACGCCCACCTGGAGGACTGGACCACCTGGAGCAAGGACAAATGAGAAAGGATGAGAGAGGGAAGTGGTGAAATATTAACTGCTACAGACTGAAACAAGCGGGGCGAACTGATTGTCTCACCTGAGAAAAAGCCACTGTCATCCACTTCCTCCTTCTGCTCTCCTTCCTTTATTTTATCGTTTATTTTCTCTTTTTCAGCTCTGTAAGTGAAACAATACTAAGTTAACATCCCAATCACTTTTACAAGAACTCTTGACACAGAATGGATTTTCCTTCATTCTCACCTCCAATTATTTCTCAGTGATTCAGGTACAACATCTTCCGGAGTCCAAAGATCCTAAAGGGAAAGAACATTTATTCAATTTGTGGTTATACTTTTGGTAATCAGACTAGTTTAGGTTTGCCTCAGTACTTACTGGGTCTGTGAAACTGAAGTCAAGGTTCTCCATCCCAAAATACAGAAGTGTCTTCTCCTCTAGGGCACGACTAATGTATCTGACAATCTCCTGTGTGACAAATACACACACACACACACATGTAGTCAGCATGAACACAAGTAATGAAATTAAATATATATTTGTAGTCTGCATCTCTGAAATGACTACACAGTTAATGCCATAGTTGTGATTATAATGTAACGCCGTGTTACCTGAGCAGGCTGTGTGCCCTGTGACTCTGTGTCTCCCCCTAGTGTCTCAAAGTAGAGCTGCAGGTTGTCCAAGGAGTCCTTGTCAGAGGGGTAAAACAAGAGAAGAGAGCGAAGTGTCTGCACTGCTCCACTTATATCACCAGCTGTGAGGAAGCAGGAATGCAAAATAAGAAGGAGTGGCACTGAAGAGTGAAAAGTGCAACTGAAATAAAGGAAATTCAGAGTAAGATACACAGACACTGTATCATAACATTGAGTAATCTTCAGTTTGACCTCTAAAGCCTGACCTTTAAACTGTGCAATATGCAGATGCTCCAGTTGCGTGGGCAGGAAGTCCTCCTGAGAAGAAATCCTCCCGGGTCTTGTGGCCACCTGAGTCACACAGGACTGCCGGCACGAGAGCAGGGAGAGCGAAAGAGCTAGACGGAAAAGAAACGTAGGGTCAACAGGGCCTTTTCATTCTCTTTCTGCGGAAAAGCCTCAATGTGGGGGCCTTTGTTATGTTTTATAAAATGTTTTACCTGCAGCCTTCTCGAACACGCCATCATTGCTGTCCACTCCCCTGTCCTCTGGCAGCCTTTGGGAGGCCACCTCACACTGCACCCTGCACTCGTCTGTGTGCTGCAGTGTTTTGTTCACAGAGGCTTTCCATGTCTCTGCTGCCTGCAGCCAGTCAGAGGAGGCCTCATACTGAACTGCAGAATCATACAGGACCTGAGTTTGAGGACAAGTAAAGAGAGAGAAAAAAGATGATGTATTCAAGAAGAAGAAGAAGATCCTGCTTTCATTATATTAAAATAAAAGTAAAAACTTTGACTTGTTCTGTTCAGAACATTTTGGGCAGACTTTAAAGCATGCCATTACATGGACAATTTAAACCTATTTCAGACAAGCCGTATCATGTTATAACAAGTGTGTCTGATAGACAAAGTACGTTTCTTCACCAGAGGTCTTCAATAAGTAAAAGCAGGGTGGATTACATGGTTGGATAATAGAAAGTGAGAGTGAGAGCAAGGAATTCTGTCCCTCAGGCCATGGCTGTCTTTCTAAACTCTTCAAATATTTTTCTGCGACAAAGAAGACTGTCCCATCCTTTTGAAGTTGACTCAATATATCAGTCATGTGTAGCAAAATAAAATGATGTACTTTGGTGTATGAAATCCCAAGTCCTTAAAGAAGGGATGAACTGAAATGTAAAATTGAAATATTGATCTTTTCCTAGAGAACAAATAGTGCATCTATGGTAAGCTCCATATGCCATTATATATCATATACTATTCTCTTGCTGCCCTTTAGCTTTATTTTGCATACGAACAGACAAACTAAGGCAGTTTATAGACTTTACACGACATGATTTCTGGGTAAAGTTACCCTAATACCTGCTGCTTCTCCATGCCCCCCTCCTTTACAAAGACATCATCCCTCAAACCTCACCCAGTGTTTCTCATTCTCAAGCTCCCTGTCCTGGAAGACCTCCTCGGTCACTCCCTCCATGCGTCTGTACTTCTCAATGTTGTTCCTCATCTCTAAGTGACTGGGGTTGGCCACAAAGTAGGTATGAGCTGCTGATGCCGCCTTCTGCAACTTTTCCAACTGATGTGCAGGAAGAGGAGAGTAAATGTGGTTTAAGAGTCACAGCATAGACGTTGAGCTGTATGTCTCTAGATGCCGCTTTGAGGCTTACCTTGTAGTACGTGACCTGCAGGAAGTTGTACGGGTTGCGCGAGCTGAATTCATACTCTATATCGGTAGAAACAGGGAGCTGTCCTTCAGGTGTGACAGAGCGCCCGATACAGAACCTCAAACACTCAGCCTTCTGCTGAACCCAATCCAAAGTCCAGAGGTCCCACAGGCTCCCCCCTTCAGAGTCTAACAATGCAGAAAATATGAATCATTTGTGGGAGTGAAATATATTGTACCGTTGAACATTTCCCATCATTAAAACAAAACATAATAATGTCTACTTAACAAATATAGTTTAAGCATCGTCAACAATTAATTGATTTATTTGTCAATTTAATGTATTATTAATTTCTATCTGCATATGACAAAGTAAATAGCCTACAGCAGATAATGTTAACCCCTATATTTCCATTTTATTGCAGTTATTTCATGTTACTTCCCATAAATGCCCATTGAAGTCTCCAATTTGAATATTAACGGAACTTTGCAAACCTAAAGAGTTTATATGTTACATTAACAAAAAGTATTTATAAAGCAATGAACCTAATTCATATTTACATTTTTCGACTCTGTTTTGATTTTGCAATTCAGAAACTGAGAATCAGGGTAGCTGCCAGTAATTATCTAAAGCAGTTAGTAGTAAGTAAACATGGCTTCCTTTAAAGGGGAAAAGTTTGGGAACCCCAGGCACAGGCTATGGCGAAGTAATGTTGAAATATTACATTTCCTTGACTTGTTACTGATTGTGTGGTGCAATTCAAATGTGAGTTCAATTCATGTGTTGTCCATGTAGAAAAAGGAATAACTGATACATAACTACTGAGCAGGCCCATAATAACAACTTAGCCCACCACTGACTCCATACATAAACTCTGTCTGTCTCTACGCACACACACACACACACACACACACACACACACACACACACACACACACACACACACACACACACACACACACACACACACACACGGGCAGCATGTACACCATAACTTACCCAGTTCATTGAATGCATCTCTCCCTGCTGCCACACAGTCATCGTGACACTGCCTGCGGACCCTAAACAGTGACTCCTTGGTTATGATCGCCTTCTCCAGCAGCTCTGCAGCCTTCAGCCACTCCTCATCGAAGTACGAGCGCACCCCGCTGTAATATAAGAAGTCATACGGCTGCAGCAGTGACAACACATTTGAGCCGCCTCTCATCGGAGTTGCTGAAGTAAAATTAAGCAATGCTATGATGGCAAAATGAAACGCCACGTATACAGTGGAATGGTCCGAGTGCAGCGCCATGGTGAGAGAAACAGAGCCCGTGGAGGAGTTGGGAGAAGAGGAGGGACTACGGAAATATTTGGGGAATGAAGGAGAGTGCCATTTAGAAAGTTTACCCTCGTTTTGGGAGAATACGGATTGTCGTTTCACATGATGCATTCACTACCCGTTAATACCTCCTCTTGGTCATTTCGTCAAAGTAAGCTAAAAGTAATTAATTGGCGTGCTTTGAGCTCGTCAGACGACGTGTTTAACGGATTATTATCCAGCCAGTCGAGCTGCAGTTCATCCATGTCGCCACGAGAGAGAGTCGTAGGCTGTGTTCATCGGCTATTACCGTAAATATAAGTAAAAGAGGACAACTGAAATTAATAATTATCGGGTGAACTTGTAATCACTATAGTATTGCTTAAGATATTCCCTATGTGCATATATAATGTTCAGTTGTGACTTGGCTTTAGTAGAAACGATCTGAATGTAAATATACAGCATTACAAAATCTCAACGGCCGTCTCTATACCACGTGTTACGGTAACGAGCCGCAGCCCCACTTCGTTCGGCCTTCCCTCAACACAAGGCTGCGTCTCCGGATTCATTCAGCCGCACACAGACGACACCAGACGGGCAAGACAACAGACACTCTTCCGAGCCGGGGCTATCAAAGAGGCTGGGGGCTCCAAAAAATAGAGAAACAAGTGTCCCACTGTAAGGCGGAATTAGCTATTTTGTCATGGCGGAGGTCGGTGAGGTTTTGATGTCGGTCTTGTCCACAATCCGGGTCCCGAAGCCAGGGGACCGGGTCCACAAAGACGAATGCGCCTTGTCATTTTCCTCGCCGGTGAGCCATCTTCCCTTCACAAATATAAACGTCAGCCAACTAAACAGTGTTGTTTAATGTCTCATTCACTTCCAGTCGTCCGTGGCTTTGTGTAACGGAGCTTTTTTTTGTCTGCTGTCTTTACTTCAGAGACAACACTTGACAACACGAGATGTTCCGGTTTCAAATAGCTAGCAAGCTAGCGTCAAGCTAAGCTAATAGCGCCATGTAATGAGACCGTAGCTGCTCCAGCTCGTTAGCTAGCGTTAGCTGTGTCAGTGTAACTGGCTATGCTGTCAAACTGGCTAACGAGCGGACTCAGTCGAGTTATGGTAATAAATGTGGCAGCACTGTTTGTTTCAATGTGTTATCATAGTTTTTAAATCTTTTGTTATAATTATCTCTTCAATAACATTAGCGACACCTGTGTTGATCTAGAATATTTTACCTGGTGATGTGACATCTAAGACATCCGCATTACCTTCAACTTTAACTTTTTAGTGTTGTCACATTAGAGAGAGATGAGCAGAGGTTGTAACATTCACTATTGCCTGTTTCTACTTTGCAGGAAAGTGAAGGAGGACTGTATCTGTGCATGAACACTTTCCTTGGCTTTGGGAGTCAATATGTGGACAGGTACCATGCCCGGACTGGCCAGAGGGCTTACTTGCACATAACCCGGACTCGCAAGGCGAAGGTGCCAGTGAACACTTTAATCTACTTCTATGACTTTATTTTCCTCAACAAAGTGGTCAATTTCACATTGGCACATACTCACATTTTGTTCCACACTATCTTCACCATCTCTTAACATTTTGACTGAACTAATCTCACACCACTGATAAGATATGTTATTCCCACAGAAGGAAGATGACAATAACTCTGGATCTGGACACCCGCCAAAGAAAAAGCCCACCAGATTGGCTATAGGTGAGTCCATGAGATAGTATTTACACAAACGCAGATAAAACAGGCTTCCTTTTTTAAGACTGGCCTGTATCTACATCCCTTTTTGTTTCTGTTCTGTCCAGGGATTGAAGGAGGGTTTGATGTGGAGCAGGAGCTATATGAGGAGGATGTAAAGGTGGTCATTTTACCTGATAGACAAGAAGTGACATCAGAGGACCTTGCTACCATGCCTGATGTTGTGAGAGAGCGGGTGAGATCTTGTGTCTCTTCTAACAAGAGACATGTGACCATTCTGTTAAGGTTCTGTCTGCATCCGTTTAAAATGCCTCCAAACTATATATTGTACATATTCCTTAATAATATAACATTAGGTAGAATGCACATATGCATATGGATGATACATTTTGTTACCTTCAGCGATCAAGTAGTTGAGAAGTTTCATCATGTAAGTCAGTTCTAATTGGTTTCTGTTGATTAATTGTCCGTCCCTCAAGGTGTCCCTATCAATGGCGGGTATCATGGCAGCCGACTCAGTGTCTCATGCCTTACAAGTTCAACAGTGGGATGGAGAGGTGAGACAGGAGTCAAGGCATGCTGCTGAGCTTAAACAGCTTGACAATGGAGTCAAGATCCCTCCCAGGTGAGACACTGTCACAACTGTCCCTTGAATAAATCTATCATGGAGTCCCTTCCAGATTAGTGACTTCATAAACAAAGCTTCTTTTATATTACATGTCTAACTGGAAATGCGAAGATATACGCAATAATGCTCTTGCATTTAGGATCCATTGATCCATTATTGAATTGGTCCATTGTTGTAATTGTCTCCAATAATGTAATTTACAATAGAGATGGCTTTTCAGTTCAAGATATTCAAGGGCACTGTAAGAGTCAAAATATTATAAATTAGTTCAGAACACTTTTATTGGAGAGTTTGTGTTGTCTCTTCTACACACTAGTGGCTGGAGATGTGAGGTGTGTGACCTCCAGGAGAATATTTGGATGAACCTGACAGACGGCAAAGTCCTGTGTGGTCGCAGATATTTTGACGGCTCCGGGGGCAACAACCATGCCCTTGTTCACTTCCAGGAGACAGGATACCCAATAGCTGTCAAACTTGGTACCATCACTCCTGACGGAGCAGGTAAGCAGATGGCTGGAGGATTTTTCTGTTGTAAAAATGTTAAAGTCCAACTGAAATGAAAAAGCTTTTTTTCCCCCGTAGTAAGTAGAAAACATTTCTGTACATTCAATCAAACTGTTAACAGCAGCCCGGTACACAACACAAGAGCCACATATTTTGAACAACAACAACAACTAATTTGAGCTTTGATGCTAAAATCTCCTTTTTTTAAATCTAACTTACAAACATAAGCACACGTTATCCTGCATCTCTGTTTGTTGAACAAGTCACCAATCAAACACTAGCCAAGGGAAAATTCACTGCTAACATCAGTTTTCAGGCTAAATAGCCAATAATCTGCTCAGCTGCCAGACATTTAATGTCACCTCCACTTCCTGCAAATGTTACTTTGGTCCATTTAGATGCTGGTGTTGGCCTTTCTCGTCTATGCATTTGTGAACAACACACTGTCTGCTCATATCTTGAAAGACACATTGCAAGTTTGTTTACTTGCTCTCGTGTTCCCCAGCTGGCCATTCAGCCTGCTGTCAATCACATTCAGACAACAACATGTCCGTCCAGCAGGCTGAGACAAATAAGGAGCATTTCTGAAATTTCTCTTTTCTTCTTCTTAATGTTTATAATATAACTTGTAACAATACATTTTTTTTAAAATTGTAAGACCGCAAAAATGATAACAAAATTGGATTTGGGTTGGAATATCAATGACATAATATGGGCTATAGGGCTTTCTATTATTCAAACTTGTTTGACTTTATGGAGCATATGCATTTGTCTAAAGCTTTTGACTTCATTGCCATCAATTGCCACCTCTGTTTTGTGTGTCCAGATGTGTATTCCTATGAAGAGGATGACATGGTACTGGATTCCAAGTTACCAGAGCACCTGTCTCACTTTGGCATCAACATGATGACCATGGAGAAGGTAAGCTCTGTCTTTCTGCTGTTCCACTGTAATGCTGTTTCTTGTCTTTTTAATGTATTGCTGCACACACATAAGGATGTTGCACAGACAGGGGCTGTAAGAATTGTGCTACTTTGGAACCAAAGACGAAGTGCAGCACATAATGCGGTGATGATGTGTGTTGTACTTTCTTCCTTGTCTGTTTGCTATCATTGCTCCTTCACATGGGCACATTTTGCTTTTCATTCTCAAAACCTGCATTGAAGGCTGCCGCGTAGACTTCCATTTGCTTGTAGCCTGCGTCCTTCATTCTCTTATCACTTTGACCTCTCCGCTCTCAGACCGAACGGACAATGACAGAGCTGGAGATCGCTGTGAACCAGCGTGTGGGGGAGTGGGAGGTGATCCAGGAGTCGGGGACCACCCTGCGGCCCCTGTTTGGTACCGGTTTGACTGGCATGAAGAATCTGGGCAACAGTTGCTACCTCAACTCTGTCATGCAAGTGCTCTTCACCGTTCCAGATTTCCAGAACAAGTCAGTACCCTATTCTACTCATAGCCCCCATCGTCCTGTTCTTCCAAGTTGTATGTTTACTATGTCACTTCCTGTGATGTGACAAAATACAATGTAGATTCTTATGACCGACTGAGATCACAATATTGCCATCAAGATGGCTGGAGTTGAAATAATTATTTAAAAATGACACTTTTCAAAGTGTTTTCAATTAACAGTTGGACACTGAATGTAAATAATGTTGTGTTCATGCCTTCCAGATATGTGTCTAACATCGACAAGATTATTGATGAAGCCCCAAGTGACCCCACACAAGACTTTAAAACCCAAGTGTAAGTGTCTTCTAGTGTCTGGTTATTCTCTCTGACAAGCTCTTGTATTTTTTCATTAGATATCCAAAAGCACCCTCTCAGTTGTATGACAGGAAAGCAAAGGACAATATTTGAAAAGATATTACAAATTTATAAATATACATAAACATACTCTGTCAGCTGTCAACCTCAAAGCTGATTAAAGATTCCTTTCCAGGCAGCTCAGAATTTAAATGTAATTTTTCTTTAATGTGGGCTATCCTCCTGAATAGAAATGTTCGATTGATATCAGCAAGGTTTAGACAGACCTTTATTGACACTTGATCTCCTGTCATCTTAGCTCCCTGCTATTGCAAGAATTATAATGTATAATTTAAATGACTTTGAATAAAAATAATAATTTAAATGAATTTAAATGTCTAGGTCTTCTCATTTTTCTAAACTGTACAACCATCAGATATGACATGAAAATCACATTATATTTTATAGAAAATCTTGTGTTTTCCCTTTTTAAATGGAAATTTGCCAGATTCCATGTGTATGTGACCCAATTCAAACAATGTCTACTTTTGTGAAACTTTCTGATACCCACCAGAGATGAGTCTTCTCCCTGATTAGACATTCCCCCATGTTTTTTAAGAAGTTGAAAATACATCTAGGCCTTTATCCAAGTCCCACACCTGTGTGAGCCTCTGTTATATTGTTGGATGTGAAGTGATGTCAGCTTTATTTGTTTATCACAGAGCCAAGCTTGGCTACGGTCTGTTGTCAGGAGAGTATTCCAAACCAGCGCCAGACCCTGGAGATGAAAATGATGCATCTGAACCCAGGGTAGGAAAAAATAATCCATCACAGTGGATTTACAAGTCATCGTTTTAACAATTATCCATGACACATGTGGGAATTACACTCAGAAATAAGTGGAAATGTGGTCTACCTAATCTTAGCCCTCACAAATCTGAGTTATAATGCTTTGTTTGCAGGGAGACCAACTCGGTATAGCACCACGAATGTTCAAAGCTCTTGTTGGGCGGGGCCACGCAGAGTTCTCTACGAATCGACAACAGGATGCTCAGGAGTTTTTATTGCACTTCATAAACATGGTGGAGGTAAACTAACACTCACACTCTGCATCTCTTTATGGTCCCCAGCTTTTTTCTTGTATATTAATATTTATTTTCACCCGCAGAGGAACTGTCGCTCCGGGTCCAACCCATCTGAAGCCTTCAGGTTCCTGGTGGAGGAGAGGATTGTGTGTCAGCAATCACAGAAAGCCAAGTACACGCAGCGGGTGGATTACATCGTCCAGCTGCCTGTGCCGATGGATCAGGCTACCAACACAGGTGAAGGACTGACGCTATATAATGTCCAACTCAATCTCCAAATATTATTATTTATTTATTGTTTTCTTGCCTTTATCGGATAGTCAGGACAAATAGACAGGGAAAGGGGGAAAGAGGAGGGATGACATGCTGCAATGGGCTGCAAATCGGCTTCAAAGCCGCGCCGCTGCTTTAACGACTCAGCCTGGGAACATGGAGCTTGGGGGTGATTCTGAATGGATTCACAACTTCCCAAAATGTATTTTTAAAAGTGTTTTTTTTACGAGATGTGTCAGTCGAATATGAAAACTGACTGAAACTAAATAGAGCAGCACCACCACCACTGTGTGCAATAAATGCACCACATGATGGAGTCGCACAACATTACTTTCATTAATTGAAAAGGAAATGTAAGGTACGGTCAAGCTGAACAAGGAATAATTCAGCAAAAAACATAATGATGCCAGAGAACTCAGCCAAGAAACCGATAGCCTTAACCTCATGGAAACAAACCATGTACCAGCTGTGCGCTCAAGCTCAGATATGGGTGTAACCACTTAAAATATGTGTGAGTAGTAGTGGTAGTGTTTCTCATAAATTAATGTATTTCTTGAACAGAAGAGCTGCAGGAGGCAGAGCGCCGGCGTGAGGAGGGGGACTCATCCGCCCCTACAGTGCGTGCACAAATCCCCTTCACAGCCTGCATGGCGGCCCTCAGTGAACCAGAGATCCTCACAGATTTCTGGAGCTCGGCTGTGCAGTCCAAGACTACTGCTACCAAGTATGAAGAGAGACAGCCACACATACTTAAAGTGATGAAACAGATTTCAAGGTGTGTTTATTAATATCTGCTTTTGTCTCATTTGTCAGAACAACCCGCTTTGCCTCTTTCCCCGACCACCTGGTCATCCAGATTAAGAAGTTCACCTTTGGCCTCGACTGGGTGCCCAAGAAACTGGGTGAGCAAAGATATTATTAAATGATTGTGTTAAAGACAAATGTCTTTCTTTCTCTACACGTGTGTATTAGGGCTGGGCGGTATACCGTTTCAACCGGTATACCGGTGTCAAATCTACGTACGGTATGACTTTCACATACCGGCACACCGGTGCCCAGCCGTAGTCACTGGCGAAGCGGTCGGAGCTACGTGTGTTACGTGTATTGAGTCATGGTTTTAATTTTATAATAACAATTAATAACCCGCAACTAACGCGCTTTAACAGGGCACAACACCACAAAACAACAGTTTGTGACACATAAACAATTTGTAACACTAATAATTGTACATTTTTTAAATTTACTCTGCCGAACTGCATGCTGGGTACAGCCCGCACACTATCACAGAAAGAAGAAACTCCGTCGCTACATTAAAAAACGGAAAAGAGCGATGCAGGAGGAACAAGAGAGAGCAGAGACGCACCAACACAACGTGTTGCCCAGAGAGGAGCTGTGTCTGCTGGCTGGAGGGTTTGAAAAGTCCGTAGTTTAGAAAACGATGTATTGCAAAGAAGCTGAACATGGAGGGACTTAGGACCCAGGGGAATGCAGGTGAAAAAAACCCGGAAGAGACAGACCGGCTGTCACGCCTCACAAACGGCTGTTCACAGCTTGCTGGGCAGTTGCGAGGGAGTTGGCCAGCGAGCGAACAACGAGCGGTGAACAGCTGTTCAGGTGGCCGCAGGTCCTTTTCGGCGTCAATAAATTAATGTTAATACCGTGATATACCGTGAAACCGCCAGAATCTTACAAAATACCGTGATATGCATTTTTGGCCATACCGCCCAGCCCTAGTGTGTATTCCTAATCCACCCCATAGTATAGTCTGAAGGACTGAGTATTCCATTAATACTCCTAATACACATCCAGAAATTCATGTTGTCATTTATACATTGCCATATACTGTGGCCACATGCAAAACACTTGTCAACACACTGATTGACTGGTCAGTAATTACAGCAAGTCCCTGTTTCCTCTCGTAAGCATAAAGCTTGTGCGCGTGTTTAGTGGTGAGACTGTAATTTACATAACCGACTCTAAATTACTTCCTGTTCCCACGACACTGGTGCACAACGAGTATGTTAATTTCCTGTTCAGTGTGTTAAAACACGTTAAAGTTAAATTGCAGTGATGATTTTGGAAGCCATTGATGGCTTTTCTTCCATTTTGTTTGAAGTGCATTTATGTAGTTTGGTGGCTTAGAGAACAACTCTGTTGCCGTCTCTGGGGAAATCAAAAAGAGTGCAACGGTTTGTCTCCAGGTTGTTTCTTTCGCATGTGTACGAGAGAACGGCTAAAAGAAAGTAACGTAAGACTACATGAAGATTATGAGTAGTCCGTGTTTTATTCAGAGATAAAGAAGCTGGATTTTAACCGGCCAAAATAACAAACCCACATCCCTAAGTAGAAATAAAACCACAATAACTAAATAAACTACACAAAACAAAAAGTTAAAATTCTAAACCTGACACCCTTTCTACACAAAAATCAGGAGGGAAAAAGAAAGGAACAAAAGTGCAGCTCTCTCTATTGGAGCTTTTTGGCAAAGGGTTGTTGTTGTAGTAGTTAAGATACAAACAAAACAATAACTAAAGATAACTAACTGAAATTTGACAGTAGAAGAATTATATTTTTGTCTTTAATAATAAAAGAGCTATGAATTCAATATTTACAAACCGCTGCTTTACCTGCAATGGATATTTACCAGCCAATAGCACGAGGGCAGAGGAGGACGCAGAGCTGAGGGGCAACACGGCACATATTAGCGCATTTTAGCAACTGGCCAAATTCGTTTCTTAAATGACGGTGTGTAAAAACAAACATTTGGACCCTAGTGCATGATGGGTAACTGATGTTTTTTCCTCTGCAGACGTGAGCATTGACATTCCAGACACTCTGGACTTGACCGCCCTGCGTGCAACTGGCCAGCAGCCGGGGGAGGAGCTTCTGCCAGAGGTGGCCCCGCCCCCACTCATGACCCCAGATGTGGAGGTTAAAGGTATCCTGGGTTTCCATGGCAACGAGGAGGACGACTCTCTCTACTCCCCACTGCTGTGTTAGTCTGTCTGTAGTTTCTGCTCTTTTCCTCCTCACTCCTATTTGTCCACCCTCGTTTCCTCCTTTTCTTTTTTTCTGTTTCCAGCGTCCTTCTGTTGCCTTATTTTTGTTTACATTTTTTAATTATGTGCTGTGATTTGAGTTGCATGTCAACACAGTCTCATCCACTTGCCTCTGATTACTGGACATTAACATTAATTTTTTCTATGTACATTTCATGACCTGGATAAAGTAAAAATGTGAAATGCATAACGTGCATTCAAGTAATTAACCTTTTTATCTCAACACATTCAGCTCCAGTCCTTGATGACTCCACTGTGTCCCAGTTATGTGAAATGGGATTCCCACTGGAGGCCTGCAGGAAAGCGGTGTACTACACTGGGAACACTGGAATCGACGCTGCCATGAATTGGATCATGGGCCATATGGATGACGCAGGTGTGCAGAGCTGTGGGATTTTACCACAAAGCAAGTCATCAATCAGTCTGGTCGCTCCTCTCGCTCTCTCTGAAATGTTCTGCTCTTTCTGATTGGCTGCAGACTTTGCGGCCCCCCTGGTGTTGCCAGGCTGCAGCTCCGGGACCACGCCCACTGAGAGCCTGTCGGAGGAGCACCTGGCCACCATTGTCTCCATGGGCTTCAGCCGAGACCAGGCAACCAAAGCACTTCGAGCTACGGTTAGAATCGCTCTCCTTTCAGTTTGAGATGGGGATTTGACTTATTTCATCTGCCGCTAGACTAAAAGCAGAACCGTGTGAATACAGGCTCAGCTGCACTGTTTTCATTCAGGCATGTTTCCAAGTTTCATCATTTGTGGAGACTTACCTGTTGTGGTCATTAATTCAATTGAACTGAATCAACATCAATAGCCCATAACTGCTTTTTGTTGTTTGGTTAGTCACTTTAGATACTTATATTTCACTGTATATACTTATATACACTTCATATACACTGCATACACTTTGCATTTTTGCAACTTCTTTATTGTTTAATTTTCTAAACTTTAATACGCTCTGATGTGTTGTTTACATTCAGTATTTTTCGTACCTAAGATGTTTGTGTCTTCTATGTAACTTTGCTTGCTGCTGCCACAAACAAATGTCCCCTTGGAGATGAATAAAGTATACATCTATTTATCTAATACCTCAACAAAAATGAGCAGGATTTAAAGTTGCACTTGCTGTCTCAGAAGCACTGGGAAGAGATATGTCATAGATTTGATTTACTGTCTGTGGTTTTGTCAAAATGATTTACAGTGGCCACCACACTTCTTCCCACATATCCAACGTAAACTGACAGTAATTATTTTTCAAAAGAGCACTTGACACTTGAGCAGCATAGCTCTGGTCTTTCTCTTATATCCTGACAGTTACAGAATTATTACACTTATATTCTTGAGACGATATAAAAAACATTTGACTCCATTTACAGAAGTGAACTTTAACCATGCATCAAATGTATTTTGTTATGTTTTTTTAAATCTGATTGCCACTCCATGAGGAAACTTGTAAAATCTTGTACAACACAGACTTGAAGAACTTATATTTGACCGAATAGTCTTTTTGCTGACATTCGCTAATGATGTCATCTTTAACCGCCGTTTGTTACACAGAGTAATGTCCTGGACCGGGCTGTGGACTGGATCTTCTCCCACCTGGACGACCTGGAGTCCATGGACGTGTCTGAAGGCGGTCGCTCAGCCGCAGAGAGCGAAGGTGGCAGAGATCCTCCTCCTGGACCTCGCGTCAAAGACGGACCAGGAAGTGAGTCACAAGGATGAGAGATGTGTTGAGAAACGGCAGTGACAGTGCATCATTTTATTTAATATTTTATCATGTTTATCTTATACATGGTCCAATTATAATTAAACATGGTTTCTCTTCTTTATCCAGAGTATGAGCTGTTTGCGTTCATCAGTCACATGGGGACGAGCACAATGTGCGGCCACTACGTCTGTCACATCAAGAAGGACCAGCAGTGAGTGGTTTTCCTTTGCACAATATATCATTTAAAAGTCAGAACTGTTTAACAAATATCATTGTGAGAATTTATCTCATGAACATCCCATGTTCTCAAAGAAACAAAGAACAAATCTATTACAGTCTCAAGAATTATGCTGTCTGTTCCCTAACCAGAAGTTAATTTATAAATGTAAGTCTTTAAATAACTAACTAAATATTCTAATGCAGTGGTCTTCAAACCTCTTCAATAATGTGACTTGTTTGAAATGTGTTTTTGACAACCCCCTAAACCACATGTGTCAAACTCAAGGCCCGCGGGCCAGATGTGGCCCGCCATGTCATTTTATGTGGCCCGCGACGGCTTGGAAGGCATGATCACCACCGTGGACCCGTTTTCAGTCGGTCGCGGACCCGTTTTCAGTCGGTCGCGGACCCGTTTTCGGTTCGTCGCGGACTCGTTTTCAGTGGGTTGCGGACCTTTGCATGGGCAATATAAAAATCCTGTGATTTTGAATGCAGCAGAGTGCGTCTATTCACACTCCTCAGTTCTGCGTTCACAACACACTTGCATGAGTTTATACACGCACTATTTGAGATAGTTCACTTCATTGTTAATTGAGTGTAAAAGGGAATATTTCAAACTAGTTTTTTTGTGTTGGCATGTGAGATTCTGTACCATTTCAGGCTCAAACTGCACCATCTTTTCATTAAATTCATTTGAGAAGTTGAGCATGTTCCTTGCTTTGGATCTCGGTTCATTCAGGGGTGATGGTGCAGCCAGACCAGTAGAACCACTGCCCCAGACCACATGCATGTTATTATTGGCTAGTTATGTCCTTCTCAACTGTGACAAAAAAACCTTTGAACAAAGTTAATATAACAACGATTGTTTGATCTTTGTCTTTGTTATTTTCTTCTGTTTTAAGTTTGATCTTTGATAGAATAATGTGGGTATATATATATATATATATATGCATTTACAATATTTTTACACTTGAATAAACAATACAAAGACAGTTATTTAACAATATGTTCGGTAGTAGCTAAATTGATACAGTGTTACAGTTACAACCGGCCCTTTGAGGGCGACCATGATGCTGAAGTGGCCCGCGGTGAAAATGAGTTTGACACCCCTGCCCTAAACCATTTATTTTGGTTGGAATTTTTTTTTAATTGAATATAAAATGTGGTTTATTTAACCTATATTTTTTATTGAACTCATTATAGTATCATTATTTTGTGAATAATTCATTATATTTTTAAAAGAACATTAAATAGAAATCTCTGCAGTAGAAAGTATCCATAGTACCCCCATTAGAGAAACACTGGTGTAATGTAATGAAGTAGCTATTCTACAGTGCCTCAACAGGGGGCAGCATACTCCAGGTCTGGTCTGACCCTGAACACAGGGAAAAGCAATGACCTTAAACGTTTGTATTCACTTCAGGAGGAATTGCCAGATTGATTTTATGTTTTGAAAACAGTAATTATTTTTAAACAAAATATTGACCTAAGAGTGCTAAAAAAATGACCTTTCAGTTTTTAATGAGGTTGTTGGTCTTTTGGGTCAACTGTCACTTTACTCAACTAGTGGATATTTTATTCTCAAATAAGATTTGTATCCATAATCAAATCAATAACCTGTCTGTCATCAAGTAGCTCTTCGTGAACCGAGCGTTCTCTCTGTTTCACAGGTGGGTCATCTTCAATGATCAGAAGGTCTGCGCTTCAGAGAAACCTCCCAAAGACCTGGGGTACCTCTACTTCTACCGGAGAGTAGCTGAATGAGACACGGGAGCGTTGGCTCCGGGGTGAAGGAGGAGAAAAGTGGACGCTAACACAAACACACAAGACAGCATTTATAGTCACACCCAACCAAGCTCTTAAAACAATGCTCCGGCATGCTTCACAACTGACTTAAGTGTAAATAAATCTCTCAGATTGCATATATACACGGTTGAATACATTGGTGCGGATGTACAAATAAGGTGTTTGGGACGGAGGTTATTCCTTTTGATCCACGGATTACAATCCATGGGCCTGTTCAGAGAAGCATATTCAGTTATTTACCTGGACTACTATGTGGAGTGAAATTGGTTAAAACACGTGTTCCAGGTTTTACTCAGGAAATGTATCCAGATAATTTACAAAGCTTCATTGAACAGGGCCCTGAACATGAGAGGGTTGCTGAATCCATTCACTCCTTGATTAACTATCACCTTTATCCATGTCCTGACTATTGATTTCCACGGCCATCAGTAGTCACTGCCCCACCCCATCAACACATGTTGCTTCCAGCCCCATCTTTTTTTGGACGGTTGCAGTTCGGTGTCACCATTTTAGCCGGGCACCAACCTCTCCTCTGCCCGTTTCAGCGAGGAAGTGAAAAAAACTGTTAGACATCCACTATGAGAGGAAATGTCAGAAAATCAAACCAATGAATAACAGCTCAAATGTGTGTTACAAAAAGGAAGAAAAAAAAACACCAATCAACCAGTTCTTTCTTTGAAATTTGGTGAGGGTGATATCTGGGTGATTTTTGTTGTATTGTTTTATTTTGCAAACAAACCTTTGTTACTTCTGCTGTGACAAATAAAGAATTGTCTTTCTGTCATTCTGCCTTTTTTCTTTTTGAACTAGTCGTCATAGAGTTACCGTTACACAGATCTTATTTCACATCTGTATTTGGTTTTTCCATGTGATTTCAGCTTCATGATGAAAACTGAGTTGTCTGTGAGATTGAAGAAGTTAATGCCTGTGTTGTTTAGGTTATTTGTACACCCTTGTTTTCTCAGCTTCATGTAAAAACTACTATGTACAGAACCCCTGGCCTAGTTTACGACAGTGCAGGCACGAAGAGCTGAACCCACAAAGAGCTGAGCCCAAGAAGAGCGAGGGCTGGCACAGGCCTGCAGCTCCAGAGTGCACGTTCTGAGAAGTCTTCCGCCTTCTACAGTTTTTGTATCCTCGCGCTTTTGTTTTCGATGAAGTGAAGCGGAGAGAGGATGAGGAAAGATTTTGGCCTTCAGTAACAACTGCAGTGCTTAATAATTACGGTAAGATCTCAAACTAGATGTTGAAATCAAGTTTTATATTGTAAACGGCAGTTATTGGATTTAATGGGACCGTTCGGGAACTTCCTTTTCTAACGTTTTGTCCAAACTAAATATAATGGATGAACCACATTAGTAAAATCTGTATATTATACACTTTTATTGCTATTGTGTGTCCTCTTATCTGTTATCAAAACACATTTTGTTTAGAAACGAGGGTTGTAGCCGAGATTAAATGTGAAGAAGAAATATGTGCGTGCCCATGTGCAAAAGCCTCAAATCTATTAGGTCGATTTTAAGGTGAACGATTCTTTTCTCAATTTGAGACCATTGTTGGGCCAGTGAGGAGAAATATATTGATATGTCAAACGAGAGTTTTTAGTTTTATAATCATCAAAATTATTTGTATTAATTATCTGGGCAGATAAAATCCTTATTTAAGCCTGCTGAAATTATTTTTGAAACCTTTAAAATTCATGAAACCGCAAAGAAAACAGAAATGTTATGATAATTCATTTGAATGTGTTTGCCTTAATGTTAAGAAAGCTACACATTTCTTTTATGACTTATTTCCGATGTACCATCAGGCTAGTTGGTCTCCAGCGAAACATCTAAACATGCATTATTGAGCATATTAAATGCAAAAGAGACAAAACAAATGTCAGAATTTTCCTGGTGACATTTGTTTGGTTTTTCAGTTTTTTTATGCAAGTCTACGAAGATTAAACATTTTAATATAAGAGGTAGAGAGAGGAAGGAAGTAGAGAGCTAGCTCTGTGGTTAGGGATCACATGCTTTTTGGTGCTCGTCTCAAACAGGAGCTGTGTGGTATGAACCACTGCATTCAATTTGTTTTTCCTTAAATACTTCCGTCTTCACTAAAATGTACATTTGTCTTACTTTTTCCGCATAGATCCAACTTTTAAAATGAAGACAATCGTGTGGTTTGGGTTTGGTGAGTTAAAATACTTTTTCTACTAAAAATAATTGTAATTAATTCTTTAAAATAAAGGGTTAGGGAGTAGTCAGTAACATATATCCAAATATATCCCTTTATGTTTATGAGACTAAGATAAATATACTCTCAGATTTAACCTGATAAATTGCCCTTTAACTTCATACTCACACTAGTAATTAACAGTAATAACATATATTACAATAACATGTTGTCCTTGGCTAAATATGCAGAGTTTGTGGAATTCTCCCGTGAATATGTTATCGTGAAATGTGCTTTATGAATGTGATCCTCTCTCTTCAGTGCTTGGTGCACTTTCTGCTACAGCCAAAGTGATCCTCACACGTCCAGGGCTCAAGGCCACCTTGGAGTGTGGGGTAGACTCCTACACTAACACCCTGGAGTGGCATCATGGAGAGGACCTGCTACATAGTATTACTAAGAATCGCCACCCTCGCAAAGGTATACAGACAGACTTGAGACAACTCGTTTGAAAAAAACAACAAACAATTGAAAATACCTGTAGCACAATATATTGTTTTAAGAACGTCACCGTTGTTCATTACACGACATGTACGTTCTGCTTTAGGGTCAAGTAATCTTGCCAGAGGGTCAAAGGTGAAGCCGCAAACGAAGCTAGAGATCTCTGCAGTGACGGAAGAAGATGCCGGAAAGTTTGTTTGCAAAGCAGATGGGAGAGAGCAAACACACACACTTCTTGTGGTCTCAGGTGAGCAGAAGACGTTCAAAAAGTCTCATTATTACAATGAGGGAAAAAAAGTATGTGCATGTTATATACGTCTTTTTTATTGATACAAATAAAATAAAAGTGAAAAAAGGGAGTGAACAAAGAGAAGTAAAATGGTTCTGACTTATACTATATACTCTTTACTCATCAGAATAACTTCAGCAAATTTACTGAATGAATAAATTAACTTTTGAAGATTGGATTTTAAAATGAATGTGGGCATTTAATGTACACACATATAATATATATATATGTTTCCATATATATAAACATATATATATATATTATTTTAAATGCCTTGAAGGGATTATCTTTATAAACATTGGGGATTTAAAAGAGACATATTTAAATATTTAAGAAAAAGGTTGGTCAAAATAGAATCAGCACACATCCTGATATATTCCCTAATACGGCTCAAGGTACAACAACACTGGGTCCTGCATTACTCATAGTACAACTTGAAAATGTTTTTCACTAGACTCTCTCTACCTGCCTGGTGAACTTCTACATCTTTAAAACAAACCCCAGTTTGTAACATAGACCTCCAGGGGTATTTCTTCAAACTTTAGAAAGCTGAACAGTGTATAATTGATGGACAATTGATCCCTAAAATTCAGATCTTCCAGTCTGCAAAGCTGTGGCCATTTGTGCAGAAAAAGTGGCACATGTTAATTTAAGTCTTCACATCATGTCGTAAGGGTGTGGGTCTCTCTCTTTGTGGTTCTCACCGTACCCTCACTCCGTCTGTTGTCCCTCTGTGTGTCAGTCTGGGCCACCCCCTCCGCTAAACTCCAGCTGGGCAGTGAGGCCACGCTCCACTTCCAGGTGAAAGGTCTGAACCAAGACTCTAAAGTGAGCTGGACGGGACCAGATGGAAGTCCACATTCAGGGTCACTCAAATCTGTGACCCTCTCTGATGCAGGGACCTGGCTGTGTATGATCTCCCATGACGGGGGGATGTACAATCAGAGTCTAGCCGTCGAGATTCAAGGTAGGACACTGGCTTTTACCAAAGTCTGTACATATAACATATCTAACCACGACAAAAGCTACCGATGTGGCCACAAGCAAGATGTGCTGTACTTTTACTTTCAGGACATGCTCCTGAAACAGCTGCACCACCCCCTTTCCCAAGCCCCCCTTCACCAAGACCAACCTGCCCCGACTGTGAGCACCGCTTGTGTTTTTGTTTGGGCAAACCCTTGATGAGCACAGACATACAAAAGGGAAGCATCACTTGATGTGCCATTGACTCCTCTATTTTTGCATGGCTCAACCAGGCGTCACTCACCCTCCTCCAACTGCTGCTGCTCTGCTGCTGGGCCTCCGCTGGTGGGGGTGGGTTGCAGTGGGAGGCGGCAGCCTGGCTGTGGTTCTCCTAATGGTCCTTGTCATTGTCCTGTGCAAGAGGCTCAAAAGAAAAAAGGCCAGTAATGAAAATCATCCAGGGAATCTTCATATGCTGCTTGGTACATTGAGATTAGTAGGTGGGATGAAGGAGGATGAGTTACTGAGGCAAACGATAAAATTATAATTAGATTTTTTTTTCCTGCTACAGAGAACATTTCAAGCGATGAAGAATGGCAGACAGCCACTGAAGCCAAAGAACTACTGCCAGTGTGACTGGTAAATGTTCTTAACTTGCTTCTATCTCATAAAGAAATTACTTAATCCCCTCTCCAGTTATATCTATTCACTTTACAGATGCTTTCTAATAGACTCTATTCACTTTATATTAATGACTGTTTGACCTTCATTTTCACTGTGCCTTTTACCAAGTGCTTCATTATTGTGTCGTAATTAGCGTGAAACTTCTCTTCTTTCCTCTCTTTATCGCAGCCCAGCAGCTGCAGCAAAACCGAAGCAAGGACGCCGGAGAGAGAAGCCATCAGTGCCACCCCTGCTAATGCTGTGACATGAAAGACAGATCGGAGAAAGGAGAGACAGTCTTGAAGAGAGAGAGAGATTGAGAGGAAGGGAAAGTGAGGAATAGATAGAGATAAAGAGAGAGCGAATGAAAAAGAACCCCAGTGTGAATGCGTTATGAATGTAAATTGGCTTTTGAATGCTCAAGATGGAAATAAAAATCAAATGTAATGATGTGGGCACTTTGAGCTTTTTCACCAAATATAACCAGTGAACTGAATGCAAATAGGCTTCTCCTCTGCAAGGGAGCGCAACAACAGTCTGTGCTTTCTTCTGCCATTTATGCCTCATGTTAACACGTGAAGAATATCTATGAATACAGAATTGTGCTTTCCGTTGAAAAATAAATTTAACTGACTGAGATACTTTCTTAATTGTGTTTCTGTTTACCTAGTTTTTTTCAGTGGGTTGTAAATTAAAGATTAGAGTACTGTATTGAAGTTTTATGTTGTTTTTTTCCTTAGCCAATAAACCCAATACCCAAAAGCAAATTTGGAAAAGGGTTTTTTTAATCCACATAAGGGACCGGGGAGGCTTCTATCCGTGAGTTTGAGTAAATTTAAAACAATGGTGGGAAAGCCGCCAGGAATAACAAACTACTTTTCAAGGTGGTAATTATTGACAAGATGTGTATATTTAATGGCTATTTCAAGAAAAAAAGGCAACCATGAGCCCAAAAGGGCTTTAAAAAATATAAGGGTTTAAGATTATAACTTTGACCTTGTCAACATAATATCAAACAGTATCTTGACAGTTATATGCTCTTGAATATACTTCAAACTCTGCCTGCATTGGTTCAGAAGCTCTGAATTCCCCACAACTGGTGCAGAAACAATGCAGATGTTGACACCAGTGCAGACGTAATAAAACACACAGTAAACACCTGTTACACACAGTAACACAAGACCACCAACGACCTTCATACATACTTACACAATGCACACATACATACATTCATATAACAATATATGATGCCTTTTAGGAGTTAAGGAATTCTGTAACATAAACCTTTCCAAAACCTCTACACGCAGTGTGTGTGTGTGTGTGTGTGTGTGAGAGACTATGTAAACCCAAATCTTTGTAATCCATTTAGTACGTAACAGAAAGGATGGGATCGTAGTGGTGTCTTACTTCCTGTGTGTGAGTGAAAAGAGAGAGAGAGAGAGAGAGAGAGAGTGCGTGCTTGTGTGTGTGTGTGTGTGTGTGTGTGTGTGTGTGTGTGTGAGAGACAGAGAGTAAGTGAAAGAGACACCTGTAGTACATGTCTACCAAATGTCAGAGCTCATCGCATCGCCGCGCTGAGAACATCACATGTGAGTACTAAACATACTGTACTGTACTGTATATACAATCAGTATTATACTTGTTTTAAAAGCTGATTCAAGGGATATTGTTTCTGGGAGAAGATGCATGAGTCAGCATAGCAACATGTTTGTCGATGAGGGAAGAAGTGTTTCTCTAAATACTGGCCAGCGCTGCCTGAGCTGCACTCTCCTTGACAGAAGCGAAGGGCACTGAGGGGCAAAGCTGTGCCACTCAACCTGGTCTCCTTTTCAAAACCCTTTGTCTTTGTTCAACATGCTGAGTGCTTTGTGTGGTCTTGGACTTGGTTTGGTTTCCTCTATCTTGTTTGTAACTTGGCTCAAACTGACACAAATGATCTTAAATAATTACAAGAAAACAATGAGCCAGAATATCTCCACTGTTCTCGTGATATTAATCTGATAGAAGTGCAGATGACTTGGATCGAGTAAAACGACGCTGCACAATTTGCTTGTTTTATCACTAGCCTTAAATCTTTGTTTTAATGTGTCAGCCTCGATGTGTTTATTGAACCCTGGTGATCCTGTTTGTGTTGTAATGTTCCTCAGGAAGGATTTCAAAATCTGAAAGGCCTAAAATAGAATTCTTTGTTATTCAGTTTCTTGAAGTATAAAGTTCAGAAATTGTGCAACAACGGTAGCGACATTTTGTTGCTTTTGCACACCATACATGGGGTGCTGTACTCAAGTGGTACTCAAACTAATTCTTATGGAAGAAATTCCTGGAAATATAAGAAGTGCTAAGCAAGGAAATCGTAAATGTTGATTCTGCATATTGTTCCTGTTATCTGTTGGTGTAGTGAAACTATGAGGCCTCCAAAAGAGGCCTAAAACTCTTAAAGCGTTTTCATTTAACAAGATATTTGACATAGTTCACTGTTTTTCAGAAGCTGTTCCTGACGTCTTTATAAACAGTCTTTACAAATGGAAGAATGACACTTTATTTACGTTATATGTTATTTGTTGCATATAATGTAGTCTGATTGAAAAAAAAAGAAAATGATTCCTTAAGAAACGTAGTGTATACTATTGACACATGTGCTTGTCGCAGTCCAAATGTTTAATGCGGCACGCAGCTTAAATAAATGTAAAGTGACTCAACAAGACGCTCAATAATCAAACTGTAAATAAAATGTGAGCTTGGTGCAGATGTTTTTAATTATTGTAACTTAAAACAAAAGTTCTGCTTTCATCCAATCTGACTGAAGAAGAACAATAGCTGTAAACCTTTAGAGTCCATGTTTGTTTACTGTAACATGTTACCATATTCTGTCAGGTTCTGTTAGTCAAGTAATCTGAAATAAAACTAATAAATGGTCAGGCATTTTTGAAATATATTTTACAGACACTATTACTGTTGTTCAGTCCCGAAGGTATTTTGAAGCTTGAAAAGCCGAAATATTTGGTGAAAGTATCCCGAAGACGACAGTCTGTATATTATCAACATATGAATCACATGATTCATTTCTTATTTTAAACACTGCGGATGTTAAAGATAATATCCACCCAAACATTTTTCAGGACATAATACAATGGCAGATCTAACATGATTTCAGAAATACATATTGTACTTCTATTAGCAGCAGCTGTTATACTTGAACAGGCCCGGCACATGGTCCGTTTACCTTGTGTATATATTTATAAATACACTTTTACATTTTGTACATTTTGCATATTTTGCACATTTTTATGTATTGTTCCTTTGGGGAGTTGGCCAACGACGGATTAGCCATTAACACTTTGTTTTGGGATTTAGTTTTTTGTATGGATGAATTGTTTGTGTCAAAGGACAAAGAAAGTATTTTGAATTGTATTGACGTGAATATAATTAAAACTAATACACGTTATACTTTTTACACAGATGCATTAATGCAAACAGTTTTAAAGCCACAAGAGAGATCTGCTCACCTCTTCTGTGTTCCTCCATTCTGTATCCACTACCACTAAAACTAAACACCCATCAGTTGAGAAGAAATCACCCAAAGCGGCCCACATTATGTATACTTGTGTAATATTCTGTGGTGTCCATACGGAATACATGTGTGTGATTAATTTGTTTAGGCTGCACATTTCAATTTGTTCAAAGTTTCTTGTTGTGTTGGCTTGCTCTTCCCGCACATCTGTATATCTGAATATGATTCAAAAGCTGACGTACTTTTTATATTTGGGAGTGCTCACATCAATTGAATATGGAAAAGTGTATTACACATGAATGCTTTTTTTGGTATTTCCATATTAATTAAAAACAACAACAACCAATATAGAGTTTTCATATTCAATATTTGGTTGCCGGTTTGTAGTTAATGATTGAAGCCCGTGACCGGCAGACGTCTGTGTTGTTCTCACAGACCTGTAATGCTTGTTTTGGGGGCTTTTATCATCAGCTTGGTTCCCTGTGAACAGATGCATCGATCAATAAAATTACCATGTTTGGTCATCGAAAACTATTTATTAACGACCATTGTTTTGCTACACTTTCCCAAAATTCAAGGGACTGCGTAAAACAAACACAGTCCGCCCGATAACATCTTGAAACACAGACGAGCCTTAGAGTCATTGTTTTATCTTTGTGGTGGTAAAGAGACAAAATAATGACATGGTGTGATGGACTGCATCATATATAATAACAGAAAAAGGTCATGTCCTCTTTTCTTCCTCTCAGAGCGGCGAAGAGCATGTCAACATACATATTGAGCTACTCAGTGTGTATTTCAGTGTCTCTTCGGTCGGCCATTGCAAAGCTGTGTTTCCCTTAGTCTGTTATGAAAATATAATGTCTTTCTTACCCTGGGGGTGTTTTCATATGAGACAACAGGATTCCCTTTTCATGGCTATTACTCAGTCCTCTTTCTCATCGTCTGTTTTACACAAATGAACACACACACACACACACACACACACACACACACATACAATCATTCAAAGCGAAACTGATATTTCTGAACCCGTGTGTGTCCCTCCCTCTTGTATTTCTATTGATTCCATCAGGAGCATTGATCCAGTACCTGAGAAAATCATGATACACAGTATATAAAGTGTACCTATTAGTTAAACAAAGCCATGTAAACACCTGGCACAAGTTTGCATCATATTATGTTGAATGCCAGTCAGCAGCCGCAAAACAGGTGCAGCAATCGATGTGTCGCCATGTGAATTTACGGAGAAGACAGCTAACAGTCACCTGGGCACCACCCGCAGGTGCAAACTGCACGCTTGATTTTTCAGATAATCCGCAATGCTTTATTTGAAAATGATCACCTGATATGTGATTTACCCTTCTGTAAACTCCCCTCATGTTTAGCTTCGATTGCATGCAGGGTTCAGACGTCAATACAGCTTCTGATAACTAATTCATTGGATCGACCGCTGAGCAGTCTCTGATTGAATTCAGACATTTTCTAGTTTGTTATTTCACAAGTTGAGTGATGCCTCTTGAGCGTTGCCAATTTGTGTAAACTTGCGTGCAACTTTAATGTTAAACTGCTGAGCGAGACGATGTTTCCCAGAAGGCCAATGATAAAGTGCATTGAACCAGGAAATGAAACATAATGGGGAAACTGTTCTAAAGCCTTTACTGTGAGGTAGATGTGTGCACCTGTCTGTGTATGCCAGACACTGTTAAGCAGTTCAATTAAATACACTGCAACTGTCTGTGTAGTGACATTATTGCCTTGTGAATAATAATAATGTGTGTTTTTTTTCTTCATTTTTGCGCCATGGGACTGTGCTTGTAATGTAAAACACATTTCAGAGAAATATGGCAATACATATTTAAATTCCTAATCTATATTAAGGCGACTGCATTGATGTAGCGCAGCAGTTTCTATGCAGCAGTTGTGCAATATATTACATTGGCAAATATACTATGGGGGGTGGAGGGTGGGGGGTTGTCTTTATTTGATAGTTGACAGTGTAGATATAACATGTAAGAATACATCACCGGCTTTGATTGAACCAAGACGCATCTTCAACGTTGACTTATTGGAGTGCTCGAGCAAATGCATTTTATTATCAAAAACTGTGAACATTTATTTACTTAAATACAGCATAATATTATAATACATGCATGAAACCTGAAAGTACTGTGGTGCATCAGTAAAGAAATGTTTGGGCAACGAAATTGGGCATTTGCAGGCAACTTATTTTATTGAACGATATATCCTAACAGGGTTTACAACAGGGTTTACATCTGTGCTTCGACTCCTTCCATGCACAGCTCACCCGTTAATAGATATGTCTAATTCTGACAGTAATTGGAAGAATAACACGGTCAGACTGATTATTTACACGATTGTGGTCACTTCAACTGCAGAAACAGTTATTATTAAAGCAGGTTCATAGTATAACCAACGTCATCATTTAACTTTGGAAAAAATGAGCTTTATGTTGTCAACAACTTTACAGAAACTGTTTACTCTTGCAATGATGCAATTTTCCGATAATGCAGTTTGAATTCTTTCGGAACATGACTTGACATGACAACAACATGACAGTCTTTTTTTTTCTTCACAAAAATAGTGTATTTTTCCATTCTGATGAAACGATGCAGCTGCCCACGAACAATACAGTAACACACAGGAATAAGCATCGATGTGTACGAATGACGGGGGCGAAGTGGTGGGTGGGAGAGACAGCTATTGTTTGACAAATCTGAAGTTTCAAAGAAGCTTGAATGAAGTTCCCCCACATGGTGAAACATATTTCAGTCATTGAGCAGAATGTCACTTGTTTCTGATTCTCAACCTCTTTTCCACTGACATTTCGTTTATTTCTGAAACATCAGAACAGGCACATGCAGCCCAAACTCAGTACCTTCCCGTACACGCAGGGCTTCAGACATCCTCCAGTGTTTTGGTTACGTGCCTCGGTTGAATCGCTCACCGTTCGTCTGACTCGAAATGGTTATAAAACACACAAAAAACAAGTCAGACACAGAAAATGGAGATTGCATGGTGAGGGAAATCCTCAGGGGGAGTGAATGGAGGATGAGGAAACAGAAATACATGTGAAATAAGTGAATCACCTCTTCCTTTTTGCTTGTGGCCCACACTTTTAGTCTTTGTCTCTTTCAGTAATGAAACAATGTGGGCCACACGCCCTCGTTAGGTGTGTGACTAATGAGGGAGTCCTCACTTTCAGGTGTTTTCCATCCAAATCACAGTTCAAAAACAGATATGTATCCACTGAGAAAGCATCAAATTTGAACCTCTTCTTTACTACACATTTATGTCCAGATGCTCTGTATGTAAATATGCTAGGCCCGAGAAGTAGATGTCTCTGTATGGCAGCCATGACTTGAAGGGTTTCACTCTTAGGAGCAAACAAAAGCCTTGTTTCATTTCAAGCTCAGAGGCAACAGAAGCAGGTGTGAGCCCTTCATGGAGGCAGTACAGAGGCAGGCAGACAAACCTCAGAGAGACACATGAGACGTGTGTGAGATGTCGCTTTGCCCTTGTTGTGGTTCATGCTTCTAAACCACCTCAGCACTGTGTTTCTGCAGCTCCAGCTCCAGGACACATTTATATTTGTTAGGATGCCATATTTGTCAATGTGTTACAAAATAGTATACTGAAATGAATCTTAAACCCTGACACCTTCAACATATCTGTATTTCTCTTACTTCTTCTACAACAATAGGTGCCTCATTTAGCAAACTTTCTTTTGTGATTGTATGTATTAAAAAAACACATTTATTAATGGTTATCAAGTTTAGCATAAAAGAAAGAAAGCTCATGCCGCCTGTTAGGGCCGTTCCAGTTTAATTTACATGTATTCACCTTTTTAAAAACCTTGCAATTGGTTTGAAATGTATAAATGTTTATGAGTGGATTTCTCTCTTCTCAGGAGTCCACTTCAGTCAGTGCAGTTGTGAAGCGATATCGTAACAGTAACAATCGTTGCAGTTGTGTGCATTGCTTCAGTAAGGACCCCAATAAGCTGTTCGAGACAAACGCAGACAACAAACAGAGAGCCACAGATGTTATATTACTACCGTATTGAGTGCAGACAAGACTCTACAGGAGGTTAGGAGTGGAGATAAGCACGAGCAGATGTTTTGCTCCGGCACAGGTGTACATTTACCCAAAAAGTCTGACAATAACTACTTGTCATGCATAGTGTAACTGAACTTCATACTGAATGACTGACAATCACTTTTCTTCCATGTCACGGAAATATAAACTATTATTTAATGAAATGTGAAGTGAAACACTGAATTTGATCGAGACTGTATGTCCGTCTACTTTAAAATGAACTGTACTTATTCTGTTACAACGACACATAAACAAAGAAATAATCAACCCTCAATGAGTACAGGACTATATTTAGCTAGTATTTATTTAGGGACAAATCTTGGTTATCACAGAGCCGAAACCTGCACTTTGCATTTACGGGTTTGTTTATTAAAACCCCGGCTGCTCTCATTTGCTTTGTTAATTTTGATTGGCTTGTATATTATCATTGAATACCAATTCAGAACAGAAAGCAAGAATTTGATTACATGAAAACATTTAGTCGGAACTGTTAATCTCTTCCAGCCGTGCAGACCGTTTGGTGGGATCTTGTTCAAACCTTTATTAATATTCTAGTCAAATTATTTTTTTGCTGTAAAACATTCAAAAATGACACAAGGGAATGTGTCTAAAATTATGCACATAAAGTTTGGTGCTGCAAAAAATAAGTTACGCTTATATGTCAAGTAATCAAACAGGGATCGAAAAATTGATTGCTTTGGTTGGATTGGAATGTCTAGGTTCCGGAATTTTTGTGTTATGGGCTCCAGACCGAGTCCCGTATTGTCTGTGTTCTGGAATGTCCGTGTTCCCTATTTCGTGTTCCTTTTTCCGGAAATCTAGTCACATTTTACACAAGAACTAACTGCTTGCTCAAATGTTGCAGTATTACAAAGAAAAACAAACTAATAGGATTTTCAGAATTGGTTCTGTTCCGGAATTTTTTCAATCTGTGTTTTTACATATGTAAGAGCAGTTTGAGTATTTTGATAAGAGACATGTTCCATGGCTAGCAAAGTATTTTTGTTTGTCAGACGGAAAATAAATCACCCGCTTTGGTATCCATTTATCTTGTATATTTGAAGACTGAAAAGCAAAGTTTCCAGTTTTCACACAACAGCATGTTCCCGTTTTTATAAAAGATATTCAAAGATGTTATCAAGGTTAAAGTTATTCAATAAAGAAATTTTTATAAAAAACGATCGGTGGTAGGTCAAAGTTTAAAAAATAACACAGTTGATCTTGTGTATCTTGTGAAATGTGTATTTTCAGGATTTTAACTCTTTAACTTAATATATTTATTGTGTTTTATATGTATATATTAAACTCACACGATCACATTTCTCTCTACAGTCGTCCCGGCGAGACAATTGCCTCCAAACTATATTTTCCACCTCACAGAACTTTATCTGTGTCATTCTTTTTGCATTTTCAACTGCTTTTGTGAAGATTGGTTCAGCACTCCATGGCTTGAATTCTGATAAACTAATTATGTATCTAAATCAGTACAATTATATGACAATCAACTGAGCAATTATAATAAATTAGGCCGTAAGCTGCCCATGTGCTATTTAGAACATGCTAAAGATAGATAATGAGTGACTGGAGACCGTTAACAGGCAGCAACTCAAATAACAAATGTATCCAATTAAGAGTAGTTGTTTGATTTTTTGTTGGACAAAAAGGAACAAAGAATATCAAGAATACATAATAATTTACTAATTAATGTATGGCACTATTACTCCCCATATGATACAATATATGATATGACATAATAGAAAACATTTTTAACATATTAAGTGATTAATTTCCGTTGTCTACTGTCTGAAGAGATCTTGCCCTCTACGTCTGTCACAACCAATCAAAGATTAGTATTATGATTTTGGCTTTCGTTGATGACTGCGTGTTTTGTTTCCAGACCAATCGGTGACGAGGGAGGTGCAACGGCACTGAAAAAGAGTTTGTCTGATAAATATTATAAACATTTCCAGCCGACTCCAGATCACAGAACACAGAGGGACACTTAGCACTCAACAATAGATGTAAGTATATTGTTTAAAAAAAGGTTTTACTAAATATTGATTTACTTTAAAATATGAAATAATGTACTGATGTATACACCACATATTAGTGCCATTTTATTCTGTTATTTATTATTTATTAATTATGTATCTGCTAGATCTTAGCATGCCCAGCGGGGCCGAAAAAGCCGATAGAGTTTTATAAATTCATCTTATTACAGCCGTTAAAAACATGATACATTTTTTCAAACGCACAAGTCGATCATCGAAGTAGAACAGAAAGAAATATTAGAATATTAAAAACAAAAATCATAAATAAAATAAAATAAAACATCCTAAAAAGAGATTATAACATTGTCAGTGCAGCTCAAAAAAATGTGTTGTTGTATTTCTTCTTTCTTGCTTTATCGTTCATTGAAGTTAAAAAAAATAGTAAAACACTGGAGAGCACAAAATGAAATACCGCTATACACACAATTTACCGATTAGAAACCGATTAAAAGTATCAGTTCATTTATTTTATATGGACCCTTCAGGAATATGTTTAAAAGACATTTAAATATGACAAACTGAACTAAATATGTTAAGATGACAGTAACGGCAATTTGTGAACCACAAAGTCTTTGGTCCGACATTTATATATATTCTCTTGTCATTAAGAAGTAACATTTTAAAAATATGTTAAATTCAATGTAGTGAAACGCAAATGCACTTTAATCAATAGATTACACTGTGTTCCTGTCCTTTTCCTTTTTCTGCTTGCTCTCTTTCCCCCATTCACCTCCCCTCGGTGTTTGAACGCCCTCCCTCCATCTCTGCTTGTCGTGGAAGCTCCATCCTGCTACACTTAGGACCATCCTGGTTTCTGAGTTTCAGCATCTGTCTGTCAGCAATATCGCTCTGTCTCCCCTTTTACTAACTGTTTTACAAACCCTGATCTCAGTTATAATAAATAATGCAACATTATTTATTATCTCTCTTCACATGTTTACAGTCCTTGATCCTTTATAGATGCAATCTTTTGCTTCGAGTCATTTCTCCTTGGCACACATCACCTCAGATTGTTTAATGTTGCTTTTCTTGAGGTAACAAGGTGTCTGATTTTAAGTGTGAGGCCTCAGACGGCCGATCATAACATTTTACAGCCATCAACAGACTTTTATCACTGTCTGTGTTGTACGAGTACAGTAAAATGTGACCTTCATAAATTAAAATATTCATCCTGATACTTTTATGTAGAAGGCTACAACTCATTATCACTGGACTTTGAAGATCGTTGGTGAAGAGATTGTTTGCCTCTAATGGTAAGAAAAAGACACTTTTGAAGAGATTTTATGGGCATTTAATTTATTTATTGAATAGCAAACAGAAAAGAGATGACAAGAAACAATGGGAGGAGGAATGACATGCAACAAAGGTCTCTGGCCGGACACAAACCTGGGACATTGAGTTCAAGCTAATAAAAGATTATCTTATCTTATCTTATCTTATGGCTGGTGCCTTGAACCCTTGACCACTTGAACCCTTGACCCCTACAAAACCAGTGTGCTCAAACTTTAATGTTTTATACCACGAAAATATTTGTCAACACCAAACACAAACCTTTAAGGAAATGTATTGTTAAAGTGTTGTAATGCATTACAAGAGAAAAAATACATCAATGAAGTCCAAATAAGTACAAGCAACTCATGTTGGACTCAATACCATTATTTTCTCATTGTTATTATATATTATTTTGTGATTTAAAAAATAAATCATCAAAAGACAAGTGTAAATTTGCCAATGCGCATCATGTGTACTCACCTATTTATACAATATGATGTATTTAATTTTGAGTCAAAATACCTATATATATACACCTTACAGGTCTTTTTCTAATCTGCATTGATTTGTATGTGTGGAGCGACTGTGGCTCAGTGGTTCAAACCCCGGCTCAGCCAGTCCAAGTCGTTCTGTCCTTGAGCAAGACACTTAACCCTCATTGCTCACCGTTGCTACGTCTACAGTCTAATGTATATCATATAAGTCGCTTTGGATAAAAGCGTCAGCTTAATGTAATGCATGTGAGATTTTATTTTATTTGCGATCACAGTTACAACCAAATGGATTTTGATGGATTTTGATCTAATCTCTTAACCTATGTGTTTTATTTTAAAGGGTCAAATCAATAAAAGCAACAATAGAAGTTTTTTGAAAATATGTTTTTTGCACCATCATATACTGTATAAACAATGAAGATAAAAAGTGGAGGGGGAGAAAGAGAGAGAGAGATCTAAGGGAGGAACATGTACCTTTAAACCACAGTCTAGGTGTGCTGCTGCTGTGGTCTCATTGCTTTTCTCTTTTTAAGCGTGAAGAGATCCGTCTTTCGTGGAACAGGGGAGGAAGAGAGGGGGTGTGTGAGGCAGAGAGGGAGGATTGGGATAAGAATCTGCACCTTAACTAAATCAAGGCCCACCACAACCCAGCGTACGCTCTGTCTCTCTTCCCTCCAACATTTGCCTGTTCCTTCTCATTCAAAAACCCACCACCCGCCGCCTACTCTCAACTCTCTCAACTCTTTTTCTTTTATCCTCTCAAATCTCTCTAAATCTGAGACCACCTCAAACCAAACTTTGCTTCCTGCTGAATGATTTCTTTTTGCAGCACAAGTCGAAACACACAAATAATAAGACATAGTAAGGTAGTAAAAAGTATGTCTCTCCAAGATTCATTTACTTAAGTATTTCATTCTAAATCTGTCAATACCTTCAAACTGAGGGGTCTGATGCTTATTTCATTTATGTATTTTCTGTCTACAAATTAAACCTTGAAACAAGTTATATTCAACTCTAAGCAGCATTTATGTGCTGTAGTTGTGCTGACACAGTGTCAACTAAAAAACAATCATGGTTTAAACTGTCAAGGTATATTATTAACAGTTAAAAAGCTTATTAAGTGATAATAACATTCGTTCCACAGGGCTCTATACTTGGTCCACTCCTTTTCCCACTGTACACGCTCTATACAAAAAAATTATACAACAACATGGTGTGAAATTTCATAGATGTGCATCTTCGCCCTACAGCCTTTAGGCTTGGGTGTTGTTAGACTCAAACTTGAGAAAGCCCTCTGAAATGTTCCCTCTCAGAAATATAGAAAAAGTCAGACCATATCTTGATTCATGCGTTGGCCTTCTCTGTTTTTTACCATTGCAATGCTCTTTTAACTGGACCAGAAATCTGCAAAGGAGAGCAGATCACATCCATTTAAACGTCTTTACAACAGCGATTAAGCTACTTTGAACTGCATTGTATGAATGAAAGTTGCAATACAAATACAGTGTATTATTATTATCATCGTACATGATCTATTGTATATAAATATCTGTATTTTTTTTAACTAACTTTTTTCAGATTTATGACTGAAATGAGGAACGTAATTCACTCCGTTGTCCTCCTCCTGGCTGCGCTAATGTCAAACACAGGTGAAACACTGACTGCAGATGATTTATTTATTTTGGCTTGAGGATTGTTTGGTTTTGTGCAGCAACAAATAACATCCTTCTCGCTCTCTTAGGGGCAGTGGAGGTGATATATGCTCGAGTGGGAGAAACGGCGACCCTTCAGCCTCCGGGGGGTATTAATTTAATAACTTCTTATGTGTACTGGATATTTGGTAAAGAGGATGGCCCTGAACTTGCCTGGCGCAATTCCTTTGGCGGAAAGTGGACCACTTCAGGTGAACAGTGCATTGATCTATTCACAGTAATAATGAAACAAATAAAGGTCCTTTTGACAGTAACAACCATTTAAATCCTCCCTTGCAGATGAAGCCTGGAAAGACAGGCTGTCCTTGTCTAACGACGACTCACTGAACATCAAAGACATCCAACAAAAAGACTTTGGGACTTTTCTCTTTAAACACCCTGGTGGCCCTCCCTACTTTACTACGTATAAACTTCTTAAACTCACCGGTAAGAGTTAAAATAAGGGGACATAATCAGTTCAGTCACCCTGTTACATTTTCATTCAAAATAACTTTATTTATTAGTATTTTTTGTAATCTATAGGCAGATATATTTTGATAAAAATCTAGTGTTTGTTTTTATAAACTGTGTTCTTCAAAGTAAGTGTAATTTCAATGTGTTTCATGTTTTCATGCCGTGGGTTTAACTTGTAAAGCTCTACAATCTTTCGTCTTTCCAAAGGACAAACTTATAAGCATGGTAGTGAAGCTAAACAAAAAGGTTGATCTCTTACTTGAGAACATTTTGGGAGGTTTTTACCCAACTGCTGCTGTATTTAAATGTTTTAATTGTACTATGTTTACTTAATGGAAATGTACCGCCACATAGAAGTCAAAATATGATATGACCTACCACATAAAAAAAAAGTCAAACAAAATAATTTTCATAATTTCTATTCTGTTTCCTAGTCAGTGTTAACCCACCCTCCCCTCTGCTGCCCGGGGACTCGCTGTCTTTGTCCTGCAACGCACAGCCTCTTGAGGGTCACAAGGACCCAGAGATACACTGGCTGAATCCCTCTGGAAAGAAAATTGCACAAAGTCGAGAGCCCCTCATTGTGAAAGTCACAAGCCAAGAAAACGGCCAGTGGGCTTGTGTCGTGACTAATGATAAGAAAAAGACCACAGCCAAAGTTTCTGTTACGGTTTTGGGTGAGTTGCTGTGTATGCACATGAATGTATTTGTTTTACAGTAATGTACTCTCAGCCTGAAGATAACGTTGCCATCTCTATTTTTTTTTCTCTGTTAAGACCTCTCCCCGGCTCTTTTACGCCCCCAATATACGTCTACGTCCTGGCCTCTCACCGTCCCCTGTTCCCTTCCTGCTCACATCTCCTGGGAACAAATCAAAGCTAAGGATATCCAAGAAGTTCACTGGCACTTTGTCCCTGGACCGGGCTTGAGCCCACAGAGGCTCTTCTCCCTCTCTCTGGAGGATCCACTGACCTGGCAGCCCGACCAAGACAGAGGACTGCGCCCTGTACCAGACCCTAAAAAAGGAAATCTGTCTTTGACTAGAAATCGAGGGAGAGAAGAAGACAAAGGAGATTATGTGTGCACCCTAAAATTTAAAAATGGTGTGACTCTGAAAAGGACTGTCAACGTAAAGGTGCTGCAAAGTAAGTCAAAATAAATTGCTTTGTACAAGCCCAACTCTGTGATGCACTCACATCCGTCATAGGATTTAAAAAATGTTTTGCTTGTTCTTTTGTTATCGCAGTGTCCTCATTTATCTTCGTGATGTCCAGTGTCTTTTTTCCTTCTCAATTGTCATTCAGAAGTTGGTTCTTTGTCTCCTCGCTGCTTCTGCTCTGTTGTACCGTACACATGTTTTCATCTCTCTGCTGCAGTTTATTCTGGAAGTGTCCCTGGTGTGTCATTTTTAATTCAGTGGCTAATACACTTGTCTAGCTCCACTTGTTTTTATGGAGTATAACACGCTTTCCCTCCACCATTAGAGTGTGATAACACAATTAATTTTAATTGGACTGTTCCGGGGATTTATGGTAAAACAAGCATTTCTCATATCTGAGTTATTGTTTAACCAGAAACATTGAAACAAGTCCACCAATCTGATTTCAAGAAAGGGGGCTATCTTGCAAATATGTGTATTTTCTCCTTGACCTCCAAGCTTGACTAGATACCGCGAGAGTCCTGCTGCAACTTCTGTGGTTCTCTCCAACGTGGCCCCCCTGGAATCACTACCACCATCCACCAAACAACATTTAATTTGCTTTTGTTTATTAAATATGGTGTTGCGACTGAATGGTTGTGCACTTTTCACATTGATGTCGTCATGTTTTGCTGTTTCTGTTCTTATTTGAAAGTGTTCTCACCCCTAGGTTTGGCAGGTTTGGCTGGCACACTGCAGCAACAGATGCTCAGTCAGATACAGATGGTTAATGTAGAGGAAAGGAGAGCACATGCTTTTTCTAGCCTGCCAAGTCTTCTCATGCTCATAATATTTTTTTCTTCTCTCTTTCTGTCTCTTCAGTCATCTCCTCTCCAGGAACAGAGTTAATTTCTGGCCAGCTGCTCAACCTGACTTGCAGCCTCGGCCATCCGCTGCCCTCTGACCTACAACTGAAATGGTTTCCGCCAGGACAATTGTCCCTGTCGTCTCTGACATCTGCCCGTCACCCTGCCCATCTCACCATCCCACAAGTGGGGACAGAAGTTGGCGGAACGTGGAGATGTGAGCTGTGGCAAAACAACACACGTCTGACGTCGGCTGATATAACGCTGAAGATCGGTGAGTACAGGAAGTGAGAAGAGAGCAGGAAATATGACATGGGTATGACCTCGTGGCCACAGTCTCTATTACGACAGAAACTTGGCTTTATATGATGTGCTTTGTGTATACTGTATACTGTTTGATGCCTCTCTGTGTCTGCTCACAGAACCCAAAATGAGTTTGTGGATGCTGGTGGTCATATGTAGTGGCACAGTCATCGTGATCCTCCTGCTCATCCTGGTATTCATCCTCTACCGACGCAGACAAGTACGGTTAAACCATTCCTATTCCTTTCTGTTTGATCACACTGGTTTATTAATCTGGCATTAAGAGTTATGTCTCTCTCTCTCTCTCGCTGATGACATGGGCAGAAGATGACACACCTGAGGCGGCAACTTTGCAAATGCAAAAGGTACGTTTCAACCATTTCCTGGACTTGTGAAATTACTCAAGACACAGATACACCGTAACTGAAACATTTAGCCACAAGAAGCTTTAAGAAGAAATACACATTAATACAATCAACATCTGCACTTTGTTTTTTGTAGCTCTGTTTCTCTTTTAATAACTAAAACAAAACTGTGACTTTTTTTGTTTCAGCCCGAAACCCAAAGGCTTCTACAGAACATAGAATCTCCCACAGAGATATTTTCAAGAGAACATCACAACCTATTGAATTTCTGTCCAGATAAGATGGATTTTGCTGTCATAGCCACTAAACTGTGAAACTCTGTTGGGTGTGTTACTGAGGGTCTGGAAGTTCAAAACAAAGTCCAGTTCAAAGAATGGATTGTACATATCAGCCATTTTTGATTGTTTTAATATTTGTAATGTAATATGTATTCTTAGGACTTTTCTATTTCACAGAATTGCTCTATGCTTCTTTTAATCATACTTTTAACATTATTGTTTGTGATCATTGCTGTTGATAAATGTTTATATTGTGCTATCTTTTATCCACATTGTTTCTAGATATGTAATGTTTTTTTTGTATGAGCTCTATTATAATAATGCACTGATAGGCTTGGTTAGACTGTATTAAGAAATGTATTAAAATAAGCATGTATTACTTAAATCAAAACAAGTCCTTGTTTCAGATAATTGTTTATTTGTAGATCAAATTGCAAAGAGAAAACATTGGTTAGAGTGGTGGTCCTGCAGTGGTGTGCTGGGGCTCACTGGAGAGGGAGGGTGTCCATCTGACAGAGTCGGGGATACGTGAAAGAACAGGAAACGTCGTACCAGATCTGAGTGTAGCACCACCAGTCCTCTCCATCCAGACCACTGGACAGGTCGTTGTTTGGCTCGAATTTCAACACCTCCCAAAATCTACACAGACAGAGCAAACAAGTTAAGTCAGATTAGTTATTTCTCTTAAGAACCTTCTTTTTTTTTTAAGTGAATCTCTTTATGGACCATGTTCAATAACTAGCTTTGCAGGCGTACAACTGATGTAAAGACGTGTCTGTGTGACTGATTTCTGGATATCCTAACTCGGCTAATGATGATGACCCTTAAATACAATTTAATTACCTTCAATAACTCACAATCACAACCAAATATCCATTAGATCTTCTCTCAGAACGTGAAGTTGATCATATTACATTTATAAAATAATGTAACAGCCCCGATGAGAGCATAGAGGACAATGTGGCTTCTGGTGCCCAGGGTGCCCGAAGACAACAAAAGCATATGCAACATTAGTTTAAATGCAGATCCACATATATGTGCACACTAGAGGCAAACATAAAATTAGGCCGTGCTGTTGCACTGAGGCCTGCCAGGTGGGGAGCCTACAGAGCAAGTCCTCCAGAGGAGCAGAATAATTCAGATTGCCACGTCAGAAATACGCCAATAGCAGACAGCATTTCATGACCAGAACATGTAAACTCAGATGGTGCAATATCTTGTGGCCAAACCACATTGATGACCTGCCATATTGGAGTGGATTAAACAAACGTTTCATGATGGAGCTCTGGCATGCATTTTCCATTACGTGTGCAGAGACAAATACGATTATTTAAGAATTGGCAAAGATGGAGTAATAAAAAGTAAGACTCAGCATAAATCAGCGCTGTGTGTGTCCATGTGTTTCTGTGTTGAGAGTTATTTGTATTCTCTTCGTTAGTGGAGCAGCTGCAACAATATCACCTCTACACCACAGACACACACACACACACACACACACACACACACACACACACACAAGCACCAGATGCCCACTCTGTTGCTTCAACAGACTGTCAAAATGTTTATGTTTTTTTTTTGGTATATGTCCCATTTATAATTTTTTTTCTTGGCACCTAATTCCTCCAGCCATTGTCAGCTATTCTTCTTCATGAGGTTTTGTTTTTTAAACTAGACTAATTAAAGCAGAGGAGGATTTTATAGTGTTGTTCATGTCCGTGTTTCAGTGACTACTGCACTAAAATATGTGTGGTTGCACCATCGCCACACATTATTGTGAATTTGTGGACTTCAGCCTTATTTTCTTTAAAACACACACACAGCTCCCAGCTGCTTTCCCGTCACTAGCTTGAAGCAGTTCCAATTTTTTTTATATGTTTTTCAAAAAACATATTTATGTTCTGACTCACGCCCACATAATGTGCAATCACACAACTGTCAGATCCAGAATCAGTGCTTCTCTCCAAACAGAGCACGAGAATTAGGAAACTACAGGGATTGTGCAATACAGGGCAGGTTGACAGTGAAACACCACAGCAACAAGCAAACATACACCACGCAGAGGAAACAACGTGAAGAAAGACTCTCCAACTCTGGATTAACACAGTCTTCTCTTTTCCAGAAAGAGTGGATGTTATTTAGTTGTAGGTACAGGACAGTTTAACTGAGCACATTTTTTACAACACTGCAGCAGTGCTGTGGGCAGGGGGACCTGCCTCTATAAATCAACCACCAGCGACAAATTTAATTTCAAGGAGAAATATTGCTGCTTTGGAGAGGAGATACCAACGCCTTTAGGGACCAGAGGAGGTGCAGTACAAAGAGAGACAGAGTGTTAACAACGGCATCAAAGCCATGGATGAGAGAGAAACCTACAGGAGTCTGCAGGAGTTCACAGAGGAGTCGACCCCTGGAGGGAACAGGATCATTATCCAACAAAACAACGGTATTGTGTTTATGTGACAACAATATTGAGAGATTTCATGTGTGTAAAAGCCACTGGTGAAATATCCTGTACACATAAGTACCAATACTCAGCTACTGTGAACATTCTGAAATACTTGTACTTTACTTATATTCTTTGTAGTGTAAAGTCGACTTCACTTGACTACATTTCATAGGAAAATGGTGTACTTATTGTACTCAATAACAACTATTCAGATTATTTACTAAAGTAAAAGTAGCAAAATGTATGTATGTACAAATATCACATTTAAATTGAAAGTCTTCCATTCAACTTTTACTTAAGGAAATGTACTGTCTATGTATTATCAGCTAAAGAAGAATGTTCTGAAAGTATAAAAGTAAAGGTTCTCACTAAGCAGGCAACATGGGCCTATATATTAAACTATGAAATTATTATTACTAATACATGAGGTTGTAAGCAGCATTTTAGGTGGTTGTCCTAATATAGTTTAGTGGAACGTTCACTAAACTATATTTTTACTTTACTTGAGTATTTCTATTTTCACTTTAACTGTGTACTGCCACTCTATCACATTTGAAAGGGGAATAATGGAATTTCTACATTTTTAGAGAGTAGTTACTTATGAGTAGATTATGATTATACGAACAAAACATTTTTCCATTATTATGTAATATGATTCATATGATTCATTCAAAACAATATACAATAGATCAAATCTGCTCTCCCTGAACAATATAGTAACAATACTGCCTCAGTTGACGGTTAAAGTGCATTTTGCTGATTCCGTTTATGTACTTACTGAAGTAAGATTTGGAATGCAGGACTTTGACTTGTAATTAGTGTATTTTACTGAGTGGCATTGCTAACCCTTTACTTAGTAAAAGATCTGAATAGTTTGCTGAATCTGTCTACGTGCAGATGCATTTTTGTGTTTGTGTTCATTTGTGGCAGCAAAAGATAAGTAAACCCACTTGACCTAACTTTCAGCAATGTGGGACAGTAAAACCCACGAAGCTAAATTCAAGCTAAACACTTCTGCTCCACGACCTCTTTTTACTCAGAGGCTGCACTATGGGCTTCACCACAGGATTAAAAATGGTGAATTGACAGATTCCATGTTTTGTGTCTAATCAGGCTCCCAGGGCCTGAAGCGGGGCATTGAGTGTTTGAGGAGTCGGACTGCTCTCCTGATGCTTATTGGCTTTTTAGCCTCCATCTGCGCCAACATCATACTCACTGTGTTCTGTAAGTATAAACAACCTGCCCTCCAGTCTGAGTATGTATATCAGCCTGTCTCTCTCTCAATGATTATTTTCTCTTCGTATCAGCTCAGTGCGCTTTTGGACACCTATAATTGGCAATAACAAAGATAAAGCGCTCCTCTCAGTCCGGTGAGGGTCATGTAATAGAAAAAGCACAAAAGTCCATAATTGTGAAATATTTCTCCTGCAGGGCCAGCAGGCTCTGGCAGCTCAGCCTGATAATGTGCTTGTGAGGACACACTCATTTAAAACAAACACCACCGGGGATGTACGTGCTTGATCTATTACCACTAGACACACACACACACACACACACACACACACACACACACACACACACACACTCAGACACACAGAAGAGCTATTGAATAGAATTTTACTATCTGAAAATGATGACTTGCGACAAGAGACGATAAAAAGAAACATCTAATACTTTCTATTACAATTTATTGTCAGACAAATGATTTCATTCTACCATATAAATATGGCATAGAAGCACACATTATGTTTCATGACAAATCATCGAAGGTAGACTCTTTATTTGCCCTGTTTAGTGCAGAGTAAACAACATTTGACATACAAAAAAAGTATGTGACAAGTAATATATGTGTCATTAGTTTTTTTATCCAGAATTACTTGTAATTGTTCAGTTTACAAGTAAAACACTATAAAAGGACAGTGCATGGCCTGACTCTTTTACTCTGAACCTGATCAGTCATCCTAAGATGTCGTCTGTCCCTTTGACAGTATTTTTTATAAAAGCCACATAAATACATATCTATTATTTTTATTAATGACTTGTATTATAAAAATTACTCTTCATAGAAAACATCAGATAAATATGTTTTTACTAGGCAAAGGGGCAATATAAACAGAGGAAACACAAATGTGGAAAAATAAATAATGAAACCAGAGAAAGTTCATATTGTAAATGATTGTAGATGATTTCAGCCGCAAGGGAGCTCATATAAACTCAATTATCCCCAGAAACAGGAGCAGTAAAATCAAAGATTCACAGACTGTATAGAGGAGATTCATGTGTTTAGAGGGAGAAGTCAGTGGTGGGAGAAAACACAACAAACAGTATGACTATCTATCTATCTATCTATCTATCTATCTATCTATCTATCTATCTATCTATCTATCTATCTATCTATCTATCTATCTATCTATCTATCTATCTATCTATCTATCTATCTATCTATCTATCTATCTATCTATCTATCTATCTATCTATCCATCCATCCATCCATAATAATAATATTTTAATTTTATATAGTGCTTTTCAGGACACTCAAAGATGCTTTACATAGGCAGAGACAAACAGAACAAAACAAAATTAGAAAGGCAATGGAGCAAACCAAATAAATAAACAGAACCTTTTTTGGTATAAAAGAAAACAGGAGAAGCTGTGTGGAATGAGTCCTGTAGTGGAGGGTGGGGAGAAGGGGTTAGCAGGTGAAGGGTAGGGAGCAGGGGTTAGCAGGTGAAGGGTAGGGAGCAGGGGTTTGTAGGTGAAGGGTAGGGAGCAGGGGTTTGCAGGTGAAGGGTAGGGAGCAGGGGTTTGTAGGTGAAGGGTAGGGAGCAGGGGTTTGTAGGTGAAGGGTAGGGAGCAGGGGTTTGTAGGTGAAGGGTAGGGAGCAGGGGTTTGCAGGTGAAGGGTAGGGAGCAGGGGTTTGCAGGTGAATGGTGGGGAGCAAGAGTTTGCAGGTGAAGGGTAGGGAGCAGGGGTTTGCAGGTGAAGGGTAGAGAGCAGGGGTTAGCAGGTGAAGGGTAGGGAGCAGGGGTTTGCAGGTGAAGGGTTGGAAGCAGGGGTTTGCAGGTGAAGGGTAGAGAGCAGGGGTTTGCAGGTGAAGGGTAGGGAGCAGGGGTTAGCAGGTGAAGGGTAGAGAGCAGGGGTTTGCAGGTGAAGGGTAGGGAGCAGGGGTTTGCAGGTGAAGGGTGGGGAGCAAGAGTTTGCAGGTGAAGGGTAGGGAGCAGGGGTTTGCAGGTGAAGGGTAGGGAGCAGGGGTTTGCAGGTGAAGGGTAGAGAGCAGGGGTTTGCAGGTGAAGGGTAGGGAGCAGGGGTTTGCAGGTGAATGGTGGGGAGCAAGAGTTTGCAGGTGAAGGGTGGGGAGCAAGAGTTTGCAGGTGAAGGGTAGGGAGCAGGGGTTTGCAGGTGAAAGGTAGGGAGCAGCGGTTTGCAGGTGAAGGGTAGGGAGCAGGGGTTTGCAGGTGAAGGGTGGGGAGCAAGAGTTTGCAGGTGAAGGGTAGGGAGCAGGGGTTTGCAGGTGAAGGGTAGAGAGCAGGGGTTAGCAGGTGAAGGGTAGGGAGCAGGGGTTTGCAGGTGAAGGGTTGGAAGCAGGGGTTTGCAGGTGAAGGGTAGAGAGCAGGGGTTTGCAGGTGAAGGGTAGGGAGCAGGGGTTAGCAGGTGAAGGGTAGAGAGCAGGGGTTTGCAGGTGAAGGGTAGGGAGCAGGGGTTTGCAGGTGAAGGGTGGGGAGCAAGAGTTTGCAGGTGAAGGGTAGGGAGCAGGGGTTTGCAGGTGAAGGGTAGAGAGCAGGGGTTTGCAGGTGAAGGGTAGGGAGCAGGGGTTTGCAGGTGAAGGGTGGGGAGCAAGAGTTTGCAGGTGAAGGGTAGGGAGCAGGGGTTTGCAGGTGAAAGGTAGGGAGCAGCGGTTTGCAGGTGAAGGGTGGGGAGCAAGAGTTTGCAGGTGAAAGCAAGTTTGAAGAGGTGGGTTTGGAGGGCTTTCTTAAATAAAGATAGGGTGGGAGCCTGACGGATGTGGATGGCATTCCAGAGGGGGGGTGCCGCAGCTGAGAAGGCCCTGTCACCCCAGGTCCGTCCGTCCGTCCATCCGTCGATCCGTCCGTCCACCTACCTACCACCTACCTACTTACCTACCTACCTACCTACCTACCTATCTTCCTTCCTTGTCAGTGATTGGCCGGCCTGTGCCAGGTGCCCCCCTGGACTCCTCATCTCTGGGTTTGAAACTGAACTCGGCTCAGAGACGTTACATCCAGCTGTGTGAGGACTACGCCGCTCTGGGACAGAGCTGTTCAAAGACAGGTGGCACGATGTAGATCAAACGTGCAGACAATCTTAATTTACTGTCCTTGATGTACTGTTAACACTCATCCTTTTTCATATCTTGTCCTCTTTATCTCATCAATAGTTAAGCAGTGCAGGGAGTGTCCGGAAGGGTGGCTTCATGTCGGGGATCAGTGTTACCAATTCAGCAATGACAAGCTGGACTGGCCGAGGAGCAGAGATAGCTGTGCAGCTATGGGCAGCCATCTAACCATACTGCACACCATGGAGCAGCATGTGAGTGTGTGTGCGTGCGTGCGTGCGTGTGCGTGCGTGTGCGTGCGTGTGTATGGGGCTGTTCTGAGGAAACTTCATAGACATAAATGAACACCTGCTGACAAGCACAGGTGTTTCTCGTTCCCCTTAATTGGGTCAGTTACTGTGTTGTTTACTGTGTGCTGTCCACGGGAGCGTGCTTGTGCGCGTGTATGTGTGTGTAAGGACAGGAAACCCAAAGACATCTTTGCAAGGCAAGGTCACATGGTCTTTACTTTTGCAAATGCATAGTTTTAGACAGGAAGTTAGATTTAAGTTACAAACTGAATATGTCTTTTTCACAGCAGACATTTTGACGATAGCTCTGTTATATTCAAGTATGTCGGTAATCTATGAAGGCGTTACAGTGAACCAGCATGCACCGTACTAGTACCCAGAAGCTGAAGAGCCTTCATTTTATTATTTACACTTGTACCTTTGTGAGAAGCAAACAATGAAGTACATAATCAAAACACAAAAGTCTCAGGTCTATATTCCTTTGCGCCCTGCTCACTAATGGTCCATCCACACTGGTGATTTCCCCTTTATTCGTCTTATTCATACTATAGACTGTATAAAAGGATTGTGTGGGTGCTCTAACACCAGAGTGACTCCCCTTTTCGCTCTGCAACACCTTTTTTTGGGACGGGGCAAAGTACAAGTTTATCAACCTTTGTATACACTGACCAAATGCAACAGGGTCTTGTTTACAGCAAACCTTTTGACCTTTTATCGTAGTAATAGAACAGGTGTAGATAATGAAATTGATGATTAGCTGCTTCAGTTTCAGGGTCCTAGTATCGGCTCACTGTCACAATGTCAGTATGACTTACTGGGACACATTCTTTATGTTATTTATGTATGTGTTAAAGTAAAACTTTTCTTTCTACTTGTCATCTTGTCTGCCATGGAAAAGGACTAAATATGCCTTCATTGTATATGTTTACAAAGTACACATTGGTTCTTTAAATAGTAAGAGATGTGTGTTTAGTTCACTGTCATTAAAGATCCTTTCAAGTACAATAATATACAATAAGAAAGTGAGTGTTTGAATTTGTGTTTTAGCACTATTGGTAAATCAAGACATTTTGCTTGTTCTTTCTAAATATAGGACTGCCAAAGTGTTAAAACATGGTCTTACGGTTGAGATAATAAAAAAAGGGGGTATGAGTTAAGGATTTAGGGTTTGGAAGTAACAAAGACTTTATGGGTCAATGATGTGTTTGTGTTTGTTTACTTTCAGGACGCTCTGGAAGAAGAAGCCAAGAGAATTGGTGGAATGGATTACCACTTCTGGATCGGCCTGTCTGACATGGAGAAGGAAGGAGACTGGAAATGGGTGGACAACACAACATTGCAACACAAGTACCATCTGAATTTATATTTAATGCAGTGCATTATTTATTTGTTTATGTTTTTATTTTAAAATTGCCTAATTCATTTGAAATTGTTGATGACACTGAATAAACTGTCCAGGGATAACCTAAACCATCCAAAGCAAAATAAGCTGTCTGTAATACCTGGCCTATAGATACAATATATATATAATATATATATATATATATATATAAAATAACATCAAAGTTACAACATTAAATAATAGAAAAACACGCATCAGGTCCATTCTTGTATTAAAACCTCAGACAAGAGAAAATGTCATGAATGAATCACAGGGTTGGGTGGGTGGGTGGTGTGAGCTTGTTTTTCACATTTGTCAGAAATGTCCACAGTTGTTATTTATAGCTTACCCTATCAATCTGTGTCCTCCTCTCTCCGTCTGCCACAGATACTGGGATCAGTGGAGCTCAGAGCCAAATAACCATCAGTCAGGAGGAGAACATGGAGAGGACTGTGCCACCTTAGACAGCCATGCCAAGACATGGTTTGATGTTCCTTGTGAACACATTTATAAACGGATCTGCCAGATGGATGCCATTCAGCTCAACTGAATCCCAATACTACTGAAAATACTGCAGAACTGGGAGGTCTGGAACTGCACAGGGTTGTGAGAGAAAAGAAAGTAATGGTTACAAGATTACAGAAAATATAACTCAGACCAAAAGGTAATTCTTGTGATGTATAACATTTGCTCACAGGTTAATTTTTTTTTTTTTTTACTGAAGGCATGATTGCTGAAAATCTGTTAAATTGAGATAAAACATGTTGGGGGGAATTTAAAGAGAATATACAATTTAATATTGCACACACTTTAGATAGAGTGCCAATATAAATATTTTTAAACATAACATTTGACAAAGACATGCAGCTAGCCCAACATTTTTGGAGTGTGCAAATTTACAATTAATGAGCCTTTTCTGCTCCACACATCTGGAACAAGGTCCCGGAGAGCTGCAGGTCTGCAGAGACCCTCAGCCTCTTTAAAGCCAGACTGAACCCCTTTCTGTTCGCTGTTGCCTTTAATTAAACCAGATTCTGCATCTTACTACTGCATTTTATATCTTAAACTGCACTGCAACTTTTATTCAATTCTGTATCTATCTATTTTTTCTTTTTTCTTTTTAACTGTTTTTTATTTTTTTAATGAATGTTTTTAATTGTTTTTAAATCTTTTATTTTGGATTGTGTTTTTATGCTTTTAATGGTTGTATGTGAAGCACTTTGAATTGCCTTGTGTTGAAAAGTGCTATACAAATAAACTTGCCTTGCCTATTATTGAATTCAGCTTTGAATGTCAGGTCATCCAGGTCAACATTCTTCATGTTGCAGAGCTGAATGCCACGAATACTATCATTGTGTTCTAGAAATTTGGGTTTCTGCTGCAATCTTTGGAAGATATTTGTGGAAATTCTCAATCCAAAACTGAGCTGCAAATTATTTCAGAGATATCATTTAATATTGTGTTTTTTTTATATTTCATTTTGTTTCCCCTTTAAAGGTGCATAACAAGAGAGTGGGAGCATTTTGATTGCCTCTCAACGGTTCCCAACATGGTGGGGCATTAAGCCGGTGGATCATAGTTAACGGTGCTAACAACACTAACAGTACAAACTGCACCAAACATGCTGACCAAGCTAACAGTGTTTAACGGGGAACCGGAGTGTGGAAGCTACAATTCCACTACAACGACACTATCAGTAAACAGTGCAGAGCGGCAGCTGTGAGCTAGCCAGTGGGGAACGCTCACGTGCACAAAAGAGTTTTCAGTTCCTCCAAGACATTCATATTTCTTAATAAGATAGACTCTTTTCAATGTCAATGAAACACCCTGTATTCAATAGAGTGCAATGCAATAATAGATTTACTGTGTTTAAAAATGATACAGCAAGCCAAGGGTTGGTTCATGAAGCAGCTCGTTGTGGTGTCCTACGTCAGTTCCATACATTATTGTCTCAATAGCCCTTTTCTTTTAACCATATTTGGTGTTGTTTTTTAAAACACAACACTGTCTTATCTAGTGTCTCTAATTTGGATTTCTTGGTCAAACTGACTGAAACGGAGCGTCTCACGGATAACGTATTCTCATCAAAATTGTTGGAATTTCTCACTTAAAATTAAAACATTGATTGATATGCATTATAATTAAAGATATAACCCACATTAGATAACACTGGACACATATTAGATGAATAAAGGCAGGTGATATAAGACAAGTCGTCTTCAGTAAAATACCAAAATGTCAAAAAAGCAAGGAGAAGCTTGGAACTATATCCTCTATATCTTTATGTTGTTTGTTGTTATACTAATGCTGTAAATGTTGCATTTGCTCCACTAAGATGAATAATAGTAGCTTTCCTATGTTAGATTTTTGGAATTAAATGTATGCCAATCAAATTGTCTATTGTTTAATAGTCTATGACATCCACATTTCCACACATCTCCCAAACAGGGTAACCAGTTGAAGTCTTGTCATTGATGTAACTGCATCCTCCTACTGTATTGAAAAAAAGGCTCACAACCACAGACACAACATATTTAGCTTGTGATGACTTAAAAATTAAGTCTACTTGTTTCGACCCCTTGTCACATGTTAGTGCCTGAGTGTGGACATGAGTTGTGCAAGTTCATGGATTTGAAATAATTTCACTTTACAGACGAGAAACAATACAGAAGACAAATGCCTTCTCCTAAATCGTTTTTTGAAACCATCAGATCATCTATCTCGATACTCCTGACCTCCAGTTTGTTTACCACCGCTGAGCAAAGTATTGATCTCGACTGTTACCAGTGTTAATCAGATCACCGCTAGGTGGCACTGTTCTCTCGGATCTTCTCATACAGACGCTGATTGACAACAGCACTTGTCCCGCCCACTTCACTTTACTGTCCAATCAACGCTTACGTTGCTTTGTTGTCGTACGTGTCCTAACAGCGGAACTGAACACTCGAGAGGGAGGCAATCTGCTAGAAACCAACACAACAAGGTACATTTGGACACACATTTAACACTTTTGCGGAAGCATTTATTTGCGTGTTTTACTTCCAAGTTACTTCTGCAGTACAGTGCCAGCGATTTAAACGACTAGAAAGGGTAAAAGTGAGCTGAGGCCTAACGTCAGCGGCTACGCGAAGCCTTCGGATAGTTAGCCGTTAGCAACGAGCTAGCGTGACACATTGAGACCGAAAAATAGATTACATACATTTGACTGAGAATAATAACATACCAACTAACTCTTAACTTGCAAACGTTTTGTAAATTAAACTCCGCGTCTGTCATTTGCTTGAATGTCTGTTGACGCGGTGGTTTATTAGCTTTACCGATAACCGGCGTTAAACTACCGTTAACACAGGGAGTGAATTACCTTTATTTTAGGTTTTGGTTTAACTTTAACATTTGGTTTTAGATGCTCTCGTGAAAGTATATTACTGTCTGAGACATAGACATAGTTATGTCATCACAGTCACTCTCCCTAGGATACTGTATTTGTAAACACGTGTTCATGTATGTTACCGAAAATGTGTGTGTTTGTTGTTCATGTGGATGTTTAACGTTAACTTTGATCAATTTACTTCACAACATAAACGGTCACAGTCATTGTTTAGTAGAAATGGTGTCGACTCTTCCCTTTGTGAGCAACAGAAACCCGAACATATCCGTCTTTAATATCCATTAAGTTATTAGCGATTAATTGGACTGTCGATCAACAAACACTGACAAATAGTTGCAGCTTTTTAATTTTAAATATTATTAATTTGAGATTGTTGATTGGATTAGGCTAAACAACCAATTTGAAGGCATCACGTGACCTCTGGAGATTTGATTTTTTTTTAAATACTTTTCTAGCTAATTATGTATGTGCTCAATCAAATAATGTAAGAGACACTTGACTGCTTAATCAATAATACAATTGATCTTGGCCCATTCTTTATACTTAAAATACACAATAATATCATTTGAACATTCAAACAGTCATCCTTTCCCAGACTGTTCCACAGTAGCATACAGCTAGTTTCAACTCTTCAATGAAACCTTGTTTACACTGAGTGAAAGGTCCAGACTGTTTTTATACCATCTCCCTAAAGTTTAGGAGCCATGTTCTCTCGGAGAACCCCTAAAATTTCTTGCAAGGAGTTTTAGGAAACTTCTCAGAGCAACTTTGATAAGGAAGGGTCTGAAACTTTAATTGAGGAGTTGTAGTATACCTTGTTGCTGGGTATGATGTATTATTTTAAAGAGGTGTGATTGGTTGATCCAAAAAAGAAAAAGGATAAATGCTCTTTGTGATAATGGGCATAGAATGAACAGCAAACAAACAACATCAATTTGCATAATCATAGTTTAATTTATATTCAGATAATGATATTATAAATACCATTTTATGTAATAACGTCTCTGTTGAATCAAGTGTAAACCATAGGCCTACTTTAATAGTAGCCAATAAAATATTTGAAAACACAGATCTACTTGTTCAGTAGCCTATTAGCTTGCTGATAGTTATGTATTTGTTTACATTTATTTACAATGCTGGTAATTTTGGTACCTTATCTATTTGATATTAACGGGCGAAAATGAGTGAGTGCTTACCAGTCTAAGTAGTAGCGTTGGTTGGCATGTAAATCTATGAACCAGCAAACACTGGAATTTTTCCATTTGCCAAAGCTTTAAGTGTATTGATTTCTGGCGTTATAGTGAAATGTGAGTGTATCGCTGATGAGATTGGCCACAAATATCATCCCGGCACAATCTTTCTTTCAATTGTTTTCTTTTCAGTTAATAAAGGTTGAATATTACCTCAAACTAGACAAGAAAAATAAATAAAAATAATACATAGAATAGCATAAGGACCAACTATACAAACAATTAGACAGAAAACATATAAGAAAACAGACATAAATCCTCGCATCTAATATGTAGTCATTCCGTGTTTGGTGAATATTTCTTCTACTTCTTTGTTTTGCCACCATTTCTCCTCTGCTTAAGAAACAATTTGCTTCTCAAAAGTCCTCCTTCCTACTCAGTTTTTCACCTCATGTGCTCTCTTTAGCGCTAAGACTTTGTGAATATCTTTTATCTCATTTGCAAAACTGCACACATCTGTCTGCATATCTGAGCCATTTAAAGTCCACTTTGGTTGAAGAGGATAGAGCTGCAATTAACTATTTGCATTGTTGATTATGTTTGGCAGCAAAAATAATAACAAAACAAATGCTGAATATTTTGAATTGTGTTTGTGGTGTACGTTGCACCATACAAAGAGAACAGACTTGTGTTTTTTTTATACAATTTATTTTTGTTCACAATTATATATTGATGCCCATAACGGGCCAAATGAATTGAGAAAAGTGAAGTAATTATCTATGGTCATTACTACAAGGCAATACAATTTATCACAATGAGTTACTATGTATCCCTTTTGCACCTTGGGATCCTTGTAATTATCACACTAATAGCTATTTTCTTAGTTATTGTAGTAATGTTGGCTGCAACACATAACGTCTCATCTGTTCAGGTTGCTTGCGAATATACTCTTTATGGCTCACTTTTAGATGTGCATGTGTGCATCTAAATGCATCAGATTTAGGATGATACAATATATTCGCACCCTCTGCACTTACTGTGATGAATAAGACTAGTCTTAGCTCAGCAGTTGGTATCCAGACTCTCTGTTGCATTATTTTAAGGAATAGCCTCAGGTAATAAAAACTGTCTGATGAAATTGCAATAATTCTATCATGCATATGTAAAACTAAACTTCTTCTGTGTCCCAAGATAAGATAAGATAAAATAATCCTTTATTAGTCCTACAGTGGGGAAATTACAGGATTACAGCAGCATTGCTCAGTACATAAGATAAAAAAAAAAGTAAGTAGTAATATAAATAAACAGTAATAAACATAATAAAATAAAACAGTAAAGAAGGAATTGAATGTACAGTAGAATATTGAATATACAAATTACAGAAATATTACAAAATATTGCACCAGAATGAGTTAAAGTGACCAGAGTGATAAATGTCTGCTGGGATTAAGATATTTTAAAATATCCCATCACAGGACAGTGTCTTAGATTGTGATATTTGTCAGTTAAGGCACTTTTGTATTGGAAGGAACCCATAAATAGATTCAGACATCTTTCCTATGCTATTTTTTTTATTTTTATATGTGGGTCATAAAGTGTGTGGATTACAAAGGTTGAGTTAGGCCAAAGTACAGAATCAAGGAATAGTCCTGTTTTGTTTTGGGTTTTTTTGCTTGTTTTTCGGGATTCACTTTCTGGAGACTAAGCCTACATCCACACTAATATATGTTTTAATACTGGAGTTTTAAAACAAAAACAATCTGCACAGGTGTTTCAGCATTGTGATTCCATCCAAACTAGCACACCTGAAAACAACTATCGCATGATTATTCACGTACACCGGTTATGTCGGTGCAGGTGTTAACAGGAAGTGAATTGGTTGTGGACGGAGGTCATTTACAATTTTAAAACCTGGTTTTAAATGGAGACGTAGTGTGAATGTAGCCTAAATATCTGCTCGAGACACAGGCAGATTCCTATCAGGTAATTATTCTGGTGTTGTCCAAAGTGCATCTGCATTGTGTATGCAGGGGATTGGTTTTGATGAATAAACATGGCCTCTTCTTTGCATTCATTACCCTTGTTGCCTGCATTGGTGCTATCCAGTGCAGCTACTCCTCCACTCTCTGAGTAGCTCTTCAGGTAATTTGAGGGTTAAGTGTGCTTCGGTCAAGAGTACTTGGCTGCTGTGCATGACAAAGAGACCTACGTCCTGTGGAGTCCTAGTGTTCATTGATAGAGCTTTGCAATAGTGTTTATGGCAGATTGTGATATGCTGTCCCTCGGTGCCATTTTTCAGATGGCTGAGCCAAGGCGGTAACAGAAATGTAATTTCCTTGATTTTATCTAGACATTCTTCACAACGCTGCTGCTCTGATGTGTTTCTCTCTGTAGTACTTTAGTCTAACCTGCTAACCTCTTTGTCTCCTGTGTCCCCTGGCATCAGATGGAGGTTGAGCAGCTCCTGTCTCTGTCAGGCCCAGCTCTGGCCCAGGCTATCGGCTCTCTACTGGAGACCCCAGGCCTCTACGTCTTCTCTGACATCCTGGAGCTGCCTAATGTCAGAGAGGTAAACGCACACTCGCACTTCATCTTCCTCACCCTTTGTGTCTTTAGGGACCTTTTCAGACCTGGCATGAAAATAAGACATCTTAATCACAATTTGACAGTTAATCTCACAGGTGTTAATTTATCCAGGACACATTGCAAATCTGATTAACCAAATCCCATTCAGACAGGTCAGTGATGCATGTGACCACATTGTTAGTGCAGCATCAGCACAAGAGTACTTCCTAACCACATTGGACCACATTTATCATCTATGCATGTGGACATGTGTATACATTTGTGCGTCAGTGATCAAAGTCATGACCACCCTTCCAATCAACACATCTATATATAGACTTCCTGAGCGTGGTGTTGCTATCAGTTTCAAAAAGTACATTACCAACATATTATGTATGTTGTATGATACATTTGCATGAGCATACGCAGTTAACACTCTATTTTGAAAGTGAAATGCTGCTGTTAAAAGTAGAGTAAGATTTTGCTGCACCATGCTCCGTTCATTAAGAAAGGGCTTTAAAAGGATGGCGAAAAAGCCGAACATGGGGGGATATTTACAAAGTATTTGTGTCCCTTTCTATGCACTGAACAGTTAAATTGCATTTGTTTTTGTTTTTTCTAAAGGACTGTACCAGGGTTTTGTGCAGGTGAAAGGGAAGACGAAGCAGCATTGCTGTAGAATACATATGACAACATAGCTTCAACACAAATCTTGACTTCTTTTTTTCTTCAGTGGTTTCCTGCTTCAATGTGTTTAGCTATTTGTTTTGCCAGAGGACTTTTAAAGTAAAAGAAATCCCCCACATTCATTTTTACATCTTATTCTATTACTAATCTGTAGTTGAGCTGATAACATTGGCTATTTATAATATATCTTCATATACAGTCTTCCTCCTGGGGGATGATGCATTTCCAAAAGTTTATTTTTTTCAATATCAGGTTTACATCTAAATACAAAATAGCAGTTATCCTAAATGTTGTGCTCCTGAAGGTAATTTTTTGACAACTTTGCAGATACCCCACTGGTGTTAACTGTAAATGGTAAACCTTTTTAAAGAATAGTAGAACAAATACATTATAGTCGAGAGTCTTGCAAGAGAAATGACAGGCATCTGCTGATGGCTTCCAGTCAGCCAAAAGGAAACTCTATAAAAATGATTCCTCTTTTGTTCACTGGAGACAGATCAGACCAAAAGACGCCCACTGGGAGAGTAGCAGCATGGATGACCAAAACCCAATGTAGTCACTCAGTTTAAAACCCAGCATTTTGATGGGTCTCGCATCCTGCTTCGTTATTGAAAGTAAATGTTTTTTTAAACTGTTGATGCGGACAGACAATCACTTGTAACCCAACATACTAGCAGCATGTAGTCACACAAATGGGCCATTTCAGTGACACTCCCACACCGCCGCACAACCCTGCGCTTATTGCTGCAACGCCTGATGTGGTGAATGCAGCCTTACACTCAAAGAGTCTCAGCAAGACTCAAATTACAGTTGCACAGTTGTTATGTAGAGGCTCCTTACTTCTGTGTTCTGCCACTTCCTTTTTTTCTTTCTCCTCATCTTTCTTCTCCACCACAGATGGAGAATGGCCCTCATGCACCAATGTACCAGCTCCTCAACCTCTTTGCTTATGGAACCTACTGCGACTACAAAGGTATTGCAGTGGCAGCACAGTGTAAATAAGTAATAGGTCGTCCCTGCAACACTTTATTATTAGCTGTATTTTCTTTGTTGTGAAGCAGGTACCCTGACACGTGCTTTAAACACCCTCACCTGAGTTACTACAGACAAACTTACTGGTGTGCTTTTATCTGTTTGGGCAACTTTACCTTAAGTGTTCTGATTGGCTGATGATTGTCTGTGTTGCAGCAGTGCTGGCACAAATGGGCAGTAAACTAATCTTTTGTGACTTCATTTGCCGTCTGTGTAATGCGCCAGGAAGCTTCAACAAGAAGTGGAATGTTAATTATGTCTTAATTTTATGCTGAACATCAACCAATAGCCTGGAACATTTTTTTAGCCTACTTTATTGTTCCCTTCCCTTTGGAGTCACGCCGACAGGAAGCACATTTACTTTCATAGAGCTGTGTAGTGAAGCCCTTAGAGGAGCTGTCAGAGCTGCTTTCTCGGAGGGTGTGAGTCCTGTCACCAGGGGAGCATAGCAGCAGGAGACACAGTCGCTGGGGACCGACTTCTTCCCAACTTCCTCCCGATTTCCTCCCGACTATGTTCTCAAGCTGCTTAAAGAGCCCCATTACCTGCGTGTCCCTGTGTAACATTACACTTCAAAGTAATAAGTAGTGCCTCAATTATGTGTGACTGTTTGACCCTCAGTGAGTGACACTTACACACTACTCTGGTACGTTTCTCCCTATTGTGTCTTCTTTTTATTATGTCATGTTCTTGTGTGCTTCTGTAGAGAGAGCTGCATCTCTTCCAGAGTTGACCCCCGCTCAGAGAAATAAACTCCGCCATCTGTCCATCATCAGCCTGGCATCCAACCTCAAGGTACTGGTTCATTCTTTTCATTTTGCGGTGCTATGTGCTATGCTATGTGCTATGTTAATAATTCTGCTTTCAAATATGGCCACGCAATCCACATTTTAAAATCACATTTACAAAGAGACATATCATTAAATCCTCACTTTTCAGTGTTTCCGTAGATACAAATGTGAAATAAAACAACCCAGTTTTTATAGCAACTATATAGTGGAGTAATGTCTACCTGAGCAGGAAATGAACTACCTCTCCCTCTGTGTTGTAATCAGGTATTGTCCTGTTGACATAGCCGAGCGGGCCGTGTGAGTGGGGCCGCGGCACTGCTCCCGTACAGTTACAGCTGATGACGGTGTCCCGGCCAACTGCGTTGACACGGAAAGCATAGCATCCTTCAGATACTCGCCACATTGTTTTGTTCACATAAACTTACTGCTTATGTGGCGCGGTGCAAAACCTCTGGTGCTGCACATTTGTATTAGTTCTAAACAATTCATTATGAATTGCCTGGAGAAGATGATGGGGAGAGGGCAGAACAGAGTACCACAGCTTGTGAGAAGTGCTGCTGTGTAAGAAAAAGTCAAGGCGTAAAAGAGTAAAATGTAGAAGTGCCAGTCGCCCACATTTCAAACTCTGAATATGTGGAATACCTACTATCTTTTTTTCAAGATAGCTCTTCCAAATATTTATTTCACAAATGCATATTCCTACCAAATGATCGCGTTTGCTATGCTGCGTTACTGTGCGACACGTGAAGGTGAAGGTCGGTTCATAATCCTGAATCTGGGATCAGCATTTATAGTTGACATCTACCCTGTGCTTGTTATGATTGTTGTGCTGATATTATCAGGTAAATGTAAAGTTTATTTTATGCTTTACTTGCAAGTGTGTGAGTCGACAGGCATATGTCTGTACCGCAAAATAATGTTTCTAAAGAGATAAGACAGCCATCTCTCCACCTAAATAAAGCAAATAATCAGAAGTGGTGGTTAAATTTAGGGAAAACACTGTTATATTCAGATATTGAGTTTTACAAAAAACATTTACATTCAAGTATGAACCTGAAAATTAACTTGATATATCCCCTTTAAACTTGTGGCTGTTTTAGATCGGCTAAATTAAAATGACAGAAACCAAAAAGCCTTTCAGTCTCAAGAAAGAGCGCTACTGCTGATGTCATTTTAGACTTGTTACCCCTCCCTCCATGTGCATGATAAAGTATTTAATGTTCTTTTATTAAGGCATCTCTCACTTGCACCTGCCAACCATTCTGCACATCTCCTTCCCTTTTCTTTCTCTGCTCCTGATAAATAATTGATTCCTTATTCTCACCAGCTCTGTCCTCTATTTTTTTTTTTTTTTATAAACTTAATCTCACTTTCTACTACCATTGCTCTTTTCACTCCTGCCCCTGTTTTTTCTCCTGAATATGTCACTGCTTTCCCCCGCATTTAGGCATGAACTCTCTAATTGCCCAGTGAAGGATTGCTAAATTCAAAACTGTCCTTTCACCTTTCTCTGGCAGTGACATTTAGACAAATAGGCAATTTTACTCTAACATTTTTTATCATTTACCATCAAACCGGTAAAGTGGAATCAAATGATCTGTCTGTATACCTTAGTTAAAAAAGAAGATGATATGTAAAGTCTCATCATGTCTTTTCCACCCCCAGTGCCTGCCGTACTCACTGCTTCTGCAGCAGCTCGAGCTGAAGAATGTGAGGGAGCTGGAGGACCTGCTGATAGACGCAGTGTACTGTGATATCATCCAGGGCAAACTGGACCAGAGGAACCAGCAGGTGGAGGTAGACTGCAGCGTGGGTCGTGACCTCGGCCCCAACGAGCTGCCAAACATAGTCAACACGCTGCAGGAGTGGTCAGTATCCCCTCCATGTGCCTGTGCACACGCTTATTTATGTCTCAGTTATCAGCTAACTCCCTCCATGTCTTTCTCCTCTCTCAGGTGCACAGGTTGTGAGGCAGTGCTGTGCGGTATTGAAGAGCAGGTCTCGAGGGCAAACCAATACAGAGAGAGCCAGTTAAAGGTCAAAGTCCAAGTGGAAACAGAGGTTAGACACTCATCTTCTCAGCCTACAGTTCTTTAAGTCTTTCCCCCCAGAAAATCCAGTAAATGTGACTCTTCCCACTTCAGCATCTTTTTATGCTTCCAGCCTCTTGTGGTCTTTTAGTTTTCTTACTGCCTGCATATTTCCTTTTGTTTGAGGCTAAGCTCATAGTGCAACGTGTTCATAAACACATTAAAGTATAAACATGCTGCTGTATGAATTTATCCACAAACCTGACTATTGTTATTCAACCAGTGTTACTGTAATATGATTAGATTCCCCAGTAATGAGTAGTGTAAGGGATTACAATTTCCAAATGGAATGACTATTGTTATTCAACCAGTGTTACTGTAATATGATTAGATTCCCCAGTAATGAGTAGTGTAAGGGATTACAATTTCCAAATCAGTAGTTATTTGGCAGTTAAGTACTGCTGCGTTACTGCGAATTGTGTTTTGTGCAAAGATTATGTTGTGTCGAGGTGTCGCACGGCACATATGTGACTGTGAAGAGACGGACCCGGTTAGGTTTAATATTTTTAACCCGCAGTTGAAATTTTAATACTAAAGACCGAGCGCAAGGTGGCAAGACTGTGTGGACATCGCCACTTTCTATTTTGGCTCATGTATGTGCAGCAGACTGACGCGTGAAACGGCTAGGTGAAGGAGAGTATCGATCAGCCGGGGGATTTTCATTATATTCTCCAGTCGCCACTCAATTCACTGGTCTCGTAGTTTCTATGATGCGCATCGTAACCGGACGTCTCCTTTTGTAAACAAGCAGAATAGTAAGTTATAAGCGACCAGTGGGGTAGCGAAAGTATTATCGTATTATAACGAGTAACGTAACTAATTACTTTTGATAACAAGTAATATGTAAAGTAATACTATTACTTTTTACAGGAGTAATAAGTCAAAAGTAACTGATGGCACTTCCTGAGTAACTTAACCAACACTAAATACAAATAAATACATGTCCTTCAACTCACCCCTCTTTAATTTTGAATCCAACTTCACTTTTACCTCAGGTCTCAAACCTGCAGAAAACATTAAAGGCCAGCGCTGCCTCCCCGTCGTCAGGCCCCGCCCCTGCCGGAGCCGCCTCCAATCAGGACGCAGATCAGCCTGCAGAGCCACGAGACCCCGCCTCCTCTCAGGAACCCCGACAACCAGGAAAAAAAAGTTCAAAGGTGAAAGGGTGAGTACTGTGATGCAACCTTTCGAATTGTCAGCGTGGAAGTGCATGGCAGCACACGGCAACACAAAATGCATGCATGACTGATGTTCTCTGGATGTTATGGCCTTTTGAACAAAAGGAGCCAGCAAGAGTTTGCATAGAAATTGCATCCATAAAGCATGGCCAAACATCCCAGAAATTGAACACATAAAATATGTTTGGCCATGTAGAATAATTTACTGAAATGGTTTTATTCAGAATTGTTGGTGCGCTGGTAAATCATTATTTATTTATTTTTTTAAATATTTCCAGCAAGAAAACGCTATTTACTCCTGAAAGTTACACAATTGAACAAAAAAGCTGCATGTGGAATTTTTTCCATTTACGTATTTCTTATTGCTGTTTTTGTTTTGTAAAACACTTTGGTATTGTGGTTTTTGAAAAGTGCTTTATAAATACAAATTTACCTCGTTATAAACGGAGCACTACAAAGACTACTTCAAACACTAAATTCAAGCCATTAGTCCAGTGTTCTTGTAGAGAGAGGAAGTTAATTTAACACAGAACCACGGTGTTTCTATTTTTTCAATAAACATTAAAAAGCCAGCTGCTGTTGTAAGTGGTTTGTCTGTGTGTGAACGTGTGTCTGCATGAAGTAGCTTTATTATCACATCAGTGTTTTGCAGCAGTATTCTCACCCAGCTTTCAGGGACTCGCTTCCTGTTCTGCTTCCATCCGGCCCAATTACCGATGGCTAATTTCACATCTGTCCTGGATTGTAAAATGTCACTGCATATACAAATGCCCCACGTGCTCTCCTTCTGAAAGAACCGTTCCCCCCTCCGGTGATCAAAAGAGATACTCTGCTCGTCTGCTGTTTATGTTGTTGCTGTCGAACAGAAAGCAGTGATTATTTTCTGGCTGCCTGTCATATTTTGATGAAGCATAGAGCTCTATAATTTCCATCACTCAGCACTGCACTTCATTCAAATGAAGATCCACTTGAAATCCAAATTAATGATAGCTTAACCTCAATCCTCGAATTAAAAATGAGTTTTGACACCATTTCTTTATAAAGCTATTTAAAGGACGGAACTGATAGTGCAGCGGTTATTATTAGAAATAGGTTCTTTGCAAAATTTCTTTTTAATTTGTGAAAATAGAAAATCCACTGAGATCAATTCCGATGCAAAAATACAAAATACTAGTTATCACAAAGATACTGTTGCACCGAGGTTGCATCAGTAACATGCTGGTTTAGTCGTGCAAGTAGAAAGTAAAGAAATCATCAAGTAAATCATTACAGTATTTCGATAAATCCCCAAGAGCCAATGCAGTGTTTCATACTGTTTTTCCCCATTCAGGCTGCGTGGCAGTGGGAAGATCTGGTCCAAGTCCAACTGAAAACAAGAGACTGAGATGTGGAGACAAGGCACTGATGGACACTATCACTGATTAACGGACACATGGACATGATGGACAAACGGATGTTCATGGACACCCTCGTGACACACAATATTCACAGTAAAACCAGGAAGCTTCATGGGAACTTTTCTTGTCACCTAATCTCACCTTGATGGATTCAGAAACACACCGGCTGATGGGAAATGACAGGTGTGACATCCACTCTTGTAGTTGTTGATAGCGGACTGTCAGTGTATACAAACACACACACTTGAAATACAGAACATGAAGACAGAACAGTCTGCAGCAGGAGTCAGTTGCCTTTGACCAGAAGCAGGATCAGTGTATTTGATGTGTGTGTGTGTGTGTGTATCATTGTTGGTTTAAAAACTTTTGTTCTTTTGGTTTAGATTGATTCTATGTTTCTTTGTATTTTTTTTCTCTCTGCAGAGTTGAGACATGTATAAAATCAGAATATAAATTGTCGAGAAATAAAACGAAGCCCTGTACTTACTTACCCTGACTCTCTCATTAATGTCACTGTCAACTTCTTTTATTAAATGCACTTCAAAGTGCATCTCTGGAGGGTGCACAGCTAAATGTTAACTCGCAGAAGGGGGCTACCCGTTAGGAGGTCAAGCCATTAATTAGGGCATGTCCCTAAAGAGACTAATGTATTATAGAGCTGAGGCTTCCCCTGTGCGCAACCAGCATGGCTACACACACACACACACCAAGCGCATTCATATTTCATGTGTATGTTTTGCCCAGAGCTTCTATTTCAATGTCAAAATTGCCTGTTGGAACTGCCAGCCACCCTTATACCTCCATCACGCAGCCTTCATCGTGCCTGCCACACCCGTCGCTCACTCTTGATTCTGTTTTCTCTAAGTCTCCGCTCTTCATCCTGCGTGACATTAATGGTCTCAATTATCTGACCAGCAGTGAGAGGGAAGTAGACGACAGGGAAATTATGGTCCTGTTTCATTTAACCCTGCATAATTCTCTACAAAATCCATCCCACCTCTATAAATAGGGGTGTTAATTCCAGGCAGTGTGATTGAGTTTCATTGGTTCACAGTTGTTTTTTTCACCAGATTGAAGCTGTGATTTCTAACAGCTGTTCACCTTTCAAGTGTTTGTTAGTGACAGAGGGTGAGCTGGCCCATGTGTAATGTTGAGAGGAAGTGGCAGGTGAGTCATATGTTTGTTATAAAGAATGTGGGCGATGACTCTGCATATACGTGAGTTCACATCTAACTTCTGCATTAGTTGTTTGTTGTTTGTCCGCCGCGGTTACAGATTTTTGCAGCGTCTGCTGGTATGTGTCTCATAACTAGACGGCCATTAAAATTTCTGAGTGGAACAAAGGCAATCAATTACTTTGATCAGATACAATGCCCAGAGGAGATGGAAACAGTAGCTGTGCAGCAGACTGGTGGAGAGAATCTCAATGGACACAAGTGGCACTTCTCCTCTGGAGCCTGCCTTTATTTTATTGACATTTGTTTGAAAAACTGTACACAGAGGGAATTCTTGCTTAGCATGCTGTTAATCTTTCTGAAGCGAGAGGAATCCATATGAGGTGAGGAGATAAGGAAAAGCTTCAGTCGCAAGCAGTCGCCTTATTCTTCGCCCCCTTTTCAGCTGCTCCTCACCGGTAAAAACATGATTGGCACATACTGTACTTTTTGATGCCAAGCCCATGGTTCAAAATCAATGCAAGCCGGTGGACTAAATGTTCACTTCAGGGAGAAAAAGATTAGGATACAGCGGTAGCTATTAAAAAGCACATTGTAAGCTTTGTCCTTCCCCATAAAGCACAGCAGAACACACAGCTCCCAGGGGACTTCATTCAACATGCATGGAAATAAACAGATAGACGCAGAGCTAAAACGCCAGTGTTGAGTCTTTATTGAACATGGTACAGAAAGACCACATTTCTACAGGAATGCTACTAAAAATCACAAGACTGGATATCTGGAGGATATACGAGCCACGCATGATGCCACCAGCACTATGTCTGTAGTGGAAATGTGTGTAAGTGGGGGGTTCATGTCTCAAAGCTGCTTAGAAAAGTTGGCAAACAAACTGACATTTGGCTTTGAAAGGTTCGATAAGACATCACTCACTGATAGATAAAATAGACATTTATGAATAACAGATTTGAAGCTACTCTCACAGGTTTTTCTAACTGTGTACATGCAGATTCATTGGAGAGACAGAGATGATGCTCCTTGATCTACTGCTTTACTTTGGTGCACCCAGACAGATGATATACAGTGATATGAAGGGAAATGATGGTGGTTTTGTCTTCCAGATTAAGATATTTGGCTGTCGGGCGAAAAAAAAAATCCTTTTCGTGGTAACATCAGTCCTTTGATCGTACAGTTCACAGATGCTCATTTCCATGACAACATAAATCTGTCTTTGTTGTGCACCATCCAAAACCTTTTGAGAGTCATTGATTTTCAACACTAATGCCTCTATCCATTCCCGCTCTGAATATTTTGTGTCCGCCACTGGAAGTACTGTATGCTTAACACACCTCTAACACAGTCCAGCAGGAACAGAGGGTGCTCACAAAGGCTCGACAAAGAGGTGAACGTCAGCCAGATAATTAAGAAAACAAATCATGAGGAAAAACTAAAACAAAAAAGACTCCTCTACACACTGCAGAGGAAAAAAGCCACACTATTTGCATTCCAGGCGCCCAAAGCGGGGAATAAACAGCAGTTTTTGGAGCGTGACATGTTAAACACATTGCCTGTTGGCTACAGCCGTGCCAAACAGCTTTGTGAAATACCCCGTTCAGTGTTTGGAGATGCTGAGAATGGCTTTTTAACCATTTGTGAACCAGATACAAGCCTGCAGAACTGAATGTGAGTGTCCTTCCATGAAAGAACAGTCTGCTGGATTGGAATGAATACTGAACAGCTTCACGTGTGCAGCCGTATCACTGGAAACAGTCGTGGAGGCACAGGTAAGGTGTTATGGGATGTCACAGATCTGGTAAACTGTGTGTTTGGGAATTAGCCATGGCGGGTCGAAGCGCAGAGCAGTTGGTTGGCTCGACAGAGCTCGGGGCCATACAGGGGGTGGAAAACAGGGAGCAGGTTACAGCGACGCATGAGCCACATGAAAGAAATTTACACCAAGCACCGAGGAAGGAAGGAAGGAAAGGAGGAGGGAGCAGCAGGGAGATGTGTTTGGGTTTTCTGACCTCAGGGAAGCCCAGGTGTTTTGTGATGGCTGCATACCTGGGACCCCATGATTCAATTCACAGTTTCAGAGATAATAAACGGTGCTGCGGGCACACCCTCTGGTCGTGTTGATGTTCCTCTTCGAGCCCGGAAGAAATGTTTACCATATGGAAAAACAGTCACCTCAAAGGTTCACAACTGGGATCCTGACACAGCAAGAGACATAGAGAAGAAGAGTGAGCGAAAACAAAAGAGACAAAAAGGAGGTTGTGGAAAGCTTTGGGAACTCTGAGGATGGGAGCAGAGGGAGCAGAGGAGAGGAGCAGGGAGGCCTGAAGCTGGAAAATTGGTGTACACCCAAACGGAAAGCTGCATCGCAGGGGACTGAGAGGACGGCAAGGAGAGGAGACGGAAGAGAAGGAGGAAGAGGAGGACGGTGGAGGAAAAGCTGATGGGGGGAGGAAGTGAGCGGGAGCACTGGAGTACAGCACTATAATTATCCTGATTGAGATTAACTTTGAATACCCCCAAATAAAAGCATAATTTCATGGACGAGGACTGGGGCCCAGTATGACTCATCCGTAGAGGGAGTTTAACACACTGATACTTCTTACAGCAGTACTAACACTCCAGGCCTGAAGACTCCTCAGAGAGTACCTCTACTGCCCATTTATACTCCATCTACATTCTTATAACACAAAGGAAGTGATAATGCTGCTTCACACACACACATACACAAAGAAGCAAACTTTGATGTAGAGGTGCACATCAGACTCTTAGACTTAGACACACACATTGAAGACTGTGCGGAGCTGGTGAGGCGACTCATTACCTCTCCCTGTCGGTGAAGGAGGAGGAGGTGCTGTGCAACGTCTGCCGGCTGTCCTCCGAAGCGAGGGAACGAGGGAGCGCGAGGGAGAGTGGGGGGGCCACGCCACGAGAAAGAGGGGGTGGATGCTGGGAACAGCTGTGATCGTAACTGGGAGAGAAAGATGACACAGATGGGGAAGATGGGGAGAGGGGATGGAGGGAGGCAAGAAATTGGAGGAGACTCGTGGAATAGGGATAGAGGGGGAAAGGGGAGTTGGTGAAAAATTTGACGGAAAGATGGAAAAAGAAAATGTTGGAAATTAAAAAAGAGACCAAGAAGAAGAGAAGGGACAGGAATAGAAGCCAAGATGAAATGACTCAAAGAAAGTTGGAGGTTTAGAGAGACAGATAACAGTAAAAGAAGGTTTAGAGAGGGAGAGACACGGAGCAGGAAATGATAGAGATGGGTGGAATTAAGGGAGACAGACAGAAACACGGATAAAAAAACAGCAGAATAAGGAGAAGAGACAGAAGGGGGAGAGACAGAGAAACAGAGTCAGAGAGCATCAAGAACAGTCGAGCCATTTAGCATCAGCGAACACATTACTCTGCCACTGTGTGAGAGAATTAGTGCACTCATCGGACTCATTAAAACGCTGTCAGCTGAGGGTAGCGGGGGGGAGAGCGAGAAATGGGGGAGGGAGACCGGCACTGTGGGACAGGGGGAGGGAGGGAGCCGGGAGGGGTGAGGAAGGATGCAACAAGGTTAAGGAATGGACAGAGGGGTGACGCATCACAGAGGCGGCGTGCCATTATTTCTGTGAGCAAGGTGACGACAGAGAGCCACAAGTTCACGCTCTTAAGAATACACAGACGCACATCAAAGCTGCTCTTGTAGCCTCAAAAGCCATCCTGCAGCCTCATCTTCCCTCAGTAACACCTGTTCTGACTGACTCCTCTCTCCCCACACACACACACACACACACACACACACACACACACACACACACACAAATATACACACAAACATCGTCACGCTTGATAACATTAGCCACACTCACGATTTTAGGGCTGGGAAAATCACTGAGCACATATGCCGCTCTTCTATAATCATAATGAACTGGACGGTGGCCAATTTCCACTATAGGCTATCATTTGGGTCCATCTGTACCCCTTCTCCCGTTCATGTCGCGGCACTCTCTCCATCTAACACATGGCGTTATTTACACATTTATGACACTGAAGCACGAGCCAGTCTATAGAGAGGGGCTGCTGCCATGTCTCCAGCCTTGAATCTCAGCAATTCTCACTTTTGTAGGGCCACTTTGGATCCACCATGCAGCAATTTGAGGTTTTTCTCCACGGCAGGGGCCGCTGGAGTAACTTATCGAAAACAACGGCGAAGGCAAGTCTCGGGAACAGAGAGAAAAGGGGGTTTATCGTGTATCAGCTCACAGCAAGCTGGAGGATTATCTGTGGATCAGCAGTAGGACTGGCGGTGCTGGGAGAGATAGGAGACTGGTGGCGGAGATAAGAGGAGTACCAGCTGTGCAAAGACCGGCAGCGTTAGCGCAAGGCAATGGTGATAACTGGAAGTAAGCGAAGAACATGCAGAAAGAAGGGAAACACAGGTATTCAGAGACAGAAGAAAAAAAACCCTGAGGGGTGATGGGAAAGGAGGCCCAAGTGGGAGGAGGGAGGGAGGGTTAGAAAGAGAGGGAGTGGAGATAATGTAGGAGTGTGGGAGCAAAACAGATTATAAAAGGGACAATTCATTTAATTTCCCCTTACCTATCTATCTACATTGCTAATAAAATAGTTCCTACTTGATACAGCTCACAACAAGGTCTGTGGATTGTCTTGAGTAACTGCGTCACAATTTTCCAGAGAGAGACATTGCTGTTGAGCTTTCTTTTTGTATTATATTGTCACTAGACTGACATATACTCTCATAATAGAGATAATAGAGATAAGGCAGACATCTCTACGGTTGAGAAAATGTGATTTTCTTTCATTTTTGGTTTTTGGTTGAATGAAAACATAATGTGAAGGAGAACAAATTGTACGTATTCAGGCAATACAATGAAAAATCCTGATGCAATAGATATGTGGGTATGAGCAGACATCAGAATTACAGTAAGGAGAAGGGTAAACGTATTAACATGTGAGAAAAGATTGACAACTAAAAAGTGTGAGGTGTATATAGGCTAGAAGAGATGGAGAGAGAAGTCCCAGTGGTCAAATGAACTGGTGTTATTGGTTTGATCAGCAAAGCGTGGAAGTGCTCCACTGCATCACATAGATGACTCCCCCTTTTACAGCTAATGGCCATGTGTGCAGCAAGCACTTCCTACGAGGCCTGACAACGTAACATACACAGACCCCCTCCCCACCCTGTGTTACAATGCTCCGAGAGGCTTAATGGCGGGTGACGCCATGTTATTGCTCAAGCCTGTAAGGCAACAGATCTGTTTTTGTTTCCAGTTCCATCCTAATGGTTATAGTAAATGTTTAATCATTGCAACTCTAATGGAACCAAATGACACATCTGTGCCAACTGTGACTTTCGGGAACACAAGTGTTGTTAATAAAGTCATTAGTAAGCTATTACTTGGCTCTCAGTTTAGGGAGGAATACGTAGACACGTTATGTAATTGTGGTTTAGGGGTTGGACATGACAGACAAGACAACATGCACATGCAAGTCTTATCTTCACTAAATCCCTACACATCTGGTACAATTCATCAATGTTGATCTTGACCCATCAGTGGGCAGAAAGGGGTAAGTCTCCAATTTTCCAGTACAAAATAAGCAAAACTAATTTTCTTTAAGCTCCAGTTTTCAAATACTTCAATCTCTCTACAGTCATGCGCAGCCTTGACTAATCTCCAAATCAGCTGTTCACAAAACATTTCACCACTCAAAACTAAGCAATGTACCTGTGACTCCTATTCAGTGTTTGGGTATGTCTACGGATTATAACCAAGTGAACGAAAGATTAGTCCCCTAATTAGTCCCCTAGAAGTACAATTATCACGCAATTATCAAGATACAAATCCACAGATTTGACTAAATTGTAAACAACAAATCCCAATGTTGTGTCACAGAAATATGCTTCCTGTGCTTTCCTATTTTGTAAATCATCTCATGACCATTTAGATGGGAACCTCTGTTCTTAATGAATCTACAATCTCAACACATCTCTGCATTACTCCACTATTCTTAAAGAAAAAAAATGACTTTCTCAGATGAAATGTAAGGAGGTCTGCAAATGCTTTCAGGCAGCACCGAATTCAACCTCAAACTCTCAGTCTTAAAGTACCCAATTTAGAAATACAAAATGCCGTGATATTAAGGGAGGCATGTTGTGTTGAAGCTCAAACTGAACTGCATCTCGCTGTATGTGTTCTTAAAATGATACATTTTCTAATAACTGTAAAAAAAAAACTACTTTGAATCAGGAGAACCAGTGCTGCTCTCCTGCTGAGAGAGACGTGTCTCTACAGGGAAAGATTGCAAAACATTCACTCATATTCAGCAATGCCCACTTCATATTTATATGGGCACATGGAAGCACATGGAAACACACACACACAATATTTTGGAGATTCCTACCAGAGTTTGGCTGTAATGACGACTGCCGTAAGGATGAGCAGCGAGGAGATGGTCACGGTGACGTAGAACTGAGGGTCCACTGTAACACACACACACACACACACACACACACACACACTCGTGCAATTACTAATCTCAGACCATGACCATGTATAATTGAATCCAGAACAAGAGATCAATAACGCCGGCTGAAACATCAAATTGAATGTGCGAGACGCTGTCCTCCAACTATATCACAAATCCGATGACGTCTTTGTATCTTGCATTTTGACAGCGGCCAATTCCTCCCCGTGAGTGATGAGAACTTTATTAGGCATTCCCCACCACAGACACAGCCGGCAGCACACAGCAGCCTTCACACTGGTGACAGCTAATTCCCTGGAGGACTTGCGGCATGTGTGTGTGTTCACGTGGGCTTTGGCTCATGGCTATCTTTATTTAGAAATCCTTCATGTGCATCTCCTGATGCCCACCTTCCTCAGGCTCCGTCTCCTCCGCCTTCGTCCCTCCGTCCTGCACTCCTTCCAGGTCCTTAGACTCCAGCGGCGCCTCCTCTCGGGGCTGCATGCTCGCTGGCCAGTTGGACTTGGTGGTGCTGGCCTCTGGCTGGTTCCCATGCTGGTGCAGGGGGTCAGTTTCCTGGCTGGATAGGAAGTGATAGGTCTCATCCTCCAAAGGCTGCGTGGGACCCCAGACCACCGCCCACAGAGGCGTGGGAGTGATCTGGGCTGTGACGGACAGCTGGGCCGACAGGGCGTCCGCCTGCTCCTCGCCCTCACTATTGTCACGGTTAGAGGTGGAGGGCTGTGTCACCAGAGCAACCAGGAGGATGGAGACGAGGAAGCGGAGGGCAGTCAGTCGTGCGACAAGAGAGATGGAGCTGGAAGAGAAGTGGAGGAGAAAGAATGAGAGGTGGTGGACTGACAGAGAAGTTATCTAAGGAAATGTGTTGTCCACAGGCGTCCCGCACTCATCAGCTCAGAAATTGATTATCATGCCAGTCTTCTGTACCCCCATACATCCATCCTTCACCTCAGTTAATATCCATCTTACCATCTCTCCATCGCTTCGCTCTGTTCACTGAGACTCCGCTCCTCCGATCATCTCTCTCTGTAAGATAGGACAGAGGGGCGAGAGAGGGAGAGAAAGAGGAGGGTCCAGCTTTTCTTCTTCTTTTTATGTTGCCAGACAAAAAGCATGTAGACACCAGCCGGAGTATTGGCAGAAAGCCAACTCTGTCATCTTTAAAAAAAAAAAAGAGGCATACAGACTCTCCTGGGCTTTTAAATTTTACGCTCAATTATGCGCCACATGTTTGAACAGAATCCACATCTGCATTTAAAAACACCCAGAAGTACATACTCATTGTCCGTTCCGCTCTCTCACACACATTTACAGTGCACACACCTGAGCGCAGCAAATTAATCATCATTAGAAGCGTCGTGCATGGAGCCAATACTCTATGTGGTACTTTGCGTGGAGAAAGGCAACTTCCTCCAGAACTGCTGCCTAAATGCCACAGAAATGTCACTTAGAGACACGCGAGCACACGGGGAGACGGACACAAACACACACACACTCCGACACATATCAGTTATCATGCCTACCTCTGGCAGTGAAGAGAGGGAATGAGAGGGAGACCGAGAGAAAAGGGGAGATACAGAGAGCAAGTGAGGAAAAAAAGCATCGGTTGCCTTAGCGACTGAGACATGTAGAGTCTGCTAGAGTGAGAGAGGGGAGAGAGAGGGGAGAGAGAGAGAGAAGGAGGGAGAGAGAGAGAGGAGGGAGGGCAAGAGACTGTAGGAAAGAGATTTAAATGCTAATTATGTTCAATTAAATGGACGCAGAGAAAAATAAATTAATTTGACGAGGCAAACAGAAATGATACTGAGGACGACACCAGTAAGCTCATTTTAGAGGCAAGAGGTTAAAGAAAACTCTTCAATTAGGTTTACAAAAACGGGCAAGGACACCCCAGAGAGCAAGAGACAGAAATACAGACAGCAAAGAGGAGGAGGAGGAGGAGGAGGAAGAGGAGGAAGGAACGGGGGGAATAAAGGTAGAATAAAATTTGATTTACATTCATTTACACAGGTTGCGCCGGCAGACGGACTGGTGTTTGAAGAAGAGGCAGGGTCACATGGAAATAAAACAAGTGAGGCACATTTGGAGGTGAGAGTCACAAGGTGACAGCTTTATTGTGAGTGGAAATAATATTTACATAGAAAACAATCTGCCTATCACTCACACTAACACACTCACAGTCTGCAGCCATACGCTCCCCCCTCCAACAACGACGCTCAGTCTGTCACACTTCACTCCCCTGCACCCTCCTTCGCTGTCACCATGCTCCCTCCCTCTCATTTCCTCTCCATGGCTGCAGGCCGCGGTGTCCTCAGCAGGAGAAACCAGCACTCACTGGAGAACGCAGCGAAACCACGAGCCGGACTCGGCATCCTTCGCAACGTCAGACCGGCTGTTGTCGTCGTTGTCATCGTCATCCTCGTAATCTAAATTTAACAAAAGGAGGTCATGAGGATTCGCCACAACATGCATCATCTAAAATGATCACGATAGTGAAATCTGCAATTTCGTGGTTACTCATTAGGCGTGCCCGACAGCAAATGAAGACATGAGGACGTGTGAAATTGTGGCGCGCGCGTGCGTGCGTGTGTGTGTGTGTGTACCGTCGGTCTCCTCGTCATCCTCAGTGTCCCCCTCTGACTCCAGCAGACACGACTCCAACCTACTGTCTCTCTTCACCGTGACATCACCCCTATAACATTCACACCCGCAATAATTAAACACCCAATACCAATAGAGGTGTGTGTCAAAATATGTTATATTCATTAGCACCTCATGAATCCCCGTAAAGCTTTAGAATTAGCAGAGCAGTTGACCTTGAAGGAAATATGCAAATAGAAAATATAATTGAGCAGTTTAGATTAAACCATTTTTAACTGAGTGGTGTTGACGTGAACTGTGCCCACCTCTGCTTCCCAGAAATGGGGAGCTGCTCCCATACGATGAGGTCGCGACCTCCAGTGACCCACCGGTGGTCTCCGCTCCCCGTGGTCCACGCCGCAAAGCAGAGGATTCTGGGAGCATCGGGCCAGGTCAGAGACGCGAGGTACCGACACTGAGGCAGAGAGAACACTAGAGGGAGGAGAGGGAGGTGAAGGAAATGGGGGTCAACAGAGGAAAACAAAGTGCATTCGATTTTGTCTTAAGTCCTTTCACTCCCTCTTAGTGGAGCGAGTTACTTGTGGCTTTACTCTGCGACTCACAGTTAAGCGAGCTCTCTCCATTCGCTAGATCATAGCAGGAGCCAATTAGGAGGCCTCCTGTCTGGTGAACACAATCTGTTATCCCGGTGATGCTGTTGTGATTGGTCAGTCTGGAACTGGTTCCTGTGATAATTGGACAGATGTTAGGTGGAAAGATTATGCAAATGTCCTCTACCATCCTTTTTCAGTCATCCTGACACACACACACACACACACACACACACACACACACTGCCCATTCCAGAGCTCACCGGTCCTCCAGTGCAGGATCTTGAGCCAGGCTCGACCATAAGCCAGGAACGCTCTGTCTCCCCGTGGGCTGAGTGTCAGACGCCCGCCCGACCCCCCTCCGCAGCCCGTCACCTCTTCGCCCCAGTGGTGCAGCAGCCTCAGGGGGTCTCGATCTGAACACCGGTTCTCCCACACTGATACCCCTCCCTCGGCCGCGCCGCTGAACACCAGAGGACCCTGAGTCTGTGGAGGGCACAGGAGACATGGTTGTCATGGTGATCTGTGTCTTTACCCAGTGTGTGTGTGTGTGTGTGTGTGTGTGTGTGTGTATCTGTTCGACATACATTTCCACGTCGCTGTTGGTTATAAATGGATTGTGCGCTTTGCATGATAAACAACAAAGAGGATGACAATGATGCGCAACGCTTTAATGCTTTAGGCATATTTTGATGATTATATATTTAAGAAAAACAATTTGCATATGCAGCTCTGGATTTCAATATTCATAAAAAAAGCCTTTTTGCTCAAAATATGTACAGTATGCTTTCTAAAATTGGCTGAGCTCCCCGGCTTACATCTCAACAAATATATTTGATTTCCATTTGAAAGCAATAAACAAGGAACGCTTCTGTGAGGATAAGAGTGTAGAAATACAACCGTTTGATTTTCTGAGGAGGGGCTTTTTCACAAATTAAAAAATCAAGGGTTTTAAAACTTTAGACAGCTTCTACCGGGAAACAAGAAGTGGTATAATGTTTCTGTCAACCTTTAAAAATAGGCTGAACATAAACAGCTTGGTGAGCCTCAGAGTGGACAGCACATCGTGACACGCCGGTGAGTGACCCACGCACCTGGATGGAAGTGACTGCTTCCTGGTGAGCGTTGATTGACTGGCAGTTTTCGAAAGTGTGCCAGCTCCAGGCTTGAACTTTCCCCCCGTCTGAGGGGTGACAGAGTGTGAGGTTAACATGCGCTGACAGGCGGCTGGCGGTCATTACTGTTGGTCACGGTCGACCCACCTGAGCCCGACTGCCTAATCTGTGTGCCCCATCTCTCTGATTCAGCCCAATAGCCCTGCGCTACACTCACCGGCAGATAGTGCCGACAGGTACAGAAGTAGATTCAAGATACAAATACAAGTCTAACTGCAATTACTTACAAGCTCTTTGATTTCCGCACAAAAACCCACCTGATCCGGTGATAATGTAGCCGTCTGCCTCTGCCACAAAGCAGAGTGCAGTCACAGCGTTGAACGTGTAGAGAGACTTAACACACTGGCCTGGAGGAAACAGGAAAATACTAATTACATTGACAGTACACAGACCACCAGTCACACAGGCATTCATTGGTTATGAGGCACACTCAAACAGAGCCCCGAGGCTCAGTCTACCTTAATATATACAGTGTATATATATATATATATATATATATGTGTGTGTGTGTGTGTGTGTGTGTGTGGTTAAGCGTACCAATGTTCAGGGCCCAGATCTTCACACAGCAGTCAGCCGAGCCACTCAAAATAAACCTCTCCTTGTCGGACAAAGACAGGGACCTGGCTGGTAAGAGGGCAAACGCAGACAGAAGAGCGGGAGGAGGAGGAGGAAGAGGAGGAAGAGGAAGGAATGGGGATCAGAAAGAGAGAGAGAGAGAAGATGACAAAAAGATTAAGCTGAGAGGAAGCTGTAAATAAATGATGATGTTCGAAAAGAGGACAGATTGCAAGAAAGAGGCAAAGAGAGAGAATCGGCATGATTTAAAAAAAACAACAACAAATAATTAGTCTTTGAACACCGTGTGACTATTAGTTTGACGAGCTGCACCATCTCTGCACAGCACTCCTCAACTTGGTATTTTAAGTAAAGGGAAGCAGGTGGAGAGGGAGTGTAGGAGGAGAGCCGAAGAGGCCGTTGTAGTTTAAGTGATGGAAGGCGGCCTGCTTCACACAGACAGTGAACTCTCTAAAGCGTCGACTGAGGTTATCTCTCACTGGGCTTGATCTGATGAACCGCTCCTATAATTACCAGACTGCAGGACACAGGCATTACTCAGCTGTAGTCGCCACACATGTACGTGTGTGTGAGTGTGTGTGTGTGTGAGTGTGTGTGTGTGTGTGTCCTCACCAAGGCTCTTGCAGTACTCAGGGGGAGGCGCAGACAGACAGGTGACTCCACCAGAGTGACCCCCCAGGTTCTTCTGCTCCGTTGCTGTGGGAACGTGCCACACCTTCACTGTTGTATCTCGGCTTCAAGGAGGGAGATGGGCGGAGGGGGGAAGAGAGGATGCAGGAGATGAAAAGGTGAAAAACATGCAAAGTTGAAAGCCGTTAGACAAAAATTGCGAGAGATTTGCGCCGAGGCATCGAGGCAGGGGGAGAAAAACAAATATGTCAGACAGCGGGGAGAGAGAGCTGGAGCATATCAAGTGATAAATTAGGCGAAATATTCACTTTGCACATCCATTATGCAAATCGAGGCTTCTTTCCTGCTTTACCTTCCAGAAACCACCAGGTTGTCAACAGCAACCACACAGGTGACTATGTCATTGTGACCCTCCAAACGCCTCAAGCGAAACTTTGCCTTCTCCCAGGACGATTTGAGGGATGCAAATTCAGCTTCTGCAAAGGAAATGATTGTCCAATTAGCACTGTTGACTCATCAGCGCCCCAGTTTGTTAATCTACACAGTTCTTCAATATGGATTAGTCTGCCACCGTGAAGCAAGGGGCTAATTTAGCTCCCAGGATGCAAAACGTGGGTCCTGCCTCCAGGGGAACAAATGCAGCCTCTTGGTTTTAATTCTGGCAGCCACATGAGCTTATTAAGACTCCTCGAGGCTCACACGTCTAATCTGATTGTAGATGTAAACGACAAGTCGGGGTATTGCATTTTAACTGCCTGCGATAATAATTTTCTTAATGAATCCAACCTTCCTGTCGCAGTTGCTGCTCCGTGTCAGAGCCGCCTCCCGACGCGTCTCGGCTGTGATCCGACACTTTTGCCGGCTCGGTCCTGTCCTGCTGCCTGCTTATCTTTGCTTCTCTCCCTGTTTCCCTCTGCCTGGCAGCTGGCGTTGCTTTAGCTTTGGACTGCTCTTCTCCCTTCAGGATCTTGGAGGCTGGAGGCGTTTGTGATGGAAGGGCCTCAGGGGCATCCTCCCTGTGCCAGAGCAGAAAAGTGAGGGTTGAATGAATAATCAAGATGCACAGGCACATGGTTTACTTTGCGACTGGGATACCTGTAGAGCATCTCCAAGTCCCACATAAACAAAACCAGTACTCTTTAATGAGCCCCAAGTCCTCAAAAGAATACGAGTGTTTCATTCAATTTGATGTTAATACCCACACATGCTGATTTCAGTGATCTGCACAAAGCCCTGAGGGGCTTTAACAGGGAGAATGACATCCCTGAATGATGTTTACATGACACATTATGCACAGTGGAAAATTCCCATTTTATTAAAGCAGTATTTGACCTCCAGTGTGTTTGGATAGAAATGCAAAAAAAGATCAAAGGCTTCAAAGTGAATGTTGTTGCTTTTGAAGAAATATGTTTCTCTCCATCTGCCCCCTCTTGCTGCTACCTCTCCCTCACTTCCTTACACTTGTCTTTTCATCTTCTCCTTTTTTCCGTCTCCCACAATCCCAAGAGTTTGCTGCGGGCCAGAAAGCTGCAGCTGAAGCTCAGCCAATCTGGAACGCAGCTCCGCCTTCCTGGAGATCTAAAAGGGAAGAAGGCACGAGATTGGTTGTAAACCAAGCCGCTAATCCACAAGTTGTTTATATGCACAACCAACATCCTCCGCCTGTCTTGATTTATTAGACTGCAACTGGCAACTGTACTCCTGTCTGGTTGTGAGTTATGAAATATGCATGAACAAGTGAATCGGGCATGTCAATTTGATATACTTGACAGTCTTCTGTGTTAAATGAGCACTTCAACAGTTTTAGTTCATCTGGGTTTACAGACACTGATGGTATATTATATATTAATACATATTTTGTATTAATGCAAAACAATGTCAGCATCATTTCAATGTTGTGAGTGTTCTGGTTTGAGCTTATTATATATACTATTTTGTACACTGTTGGGTCGTTTTGTCTGTGACAACATATTTTATAAACTCATCTTGTGTCTGAAAAGTAACCATATTTGTCAGATAAATGTAGTGATCGATAAAGTAAAAATATTTACCTCTAAAATGTAGTTATATGCAGTAGCATAAAATTGAAATAATCAAATGAAGAACAAATACTGCAAAACTGAATTTAAGGACAGTACTAGTCAATATATGTACTTTCCACTACTTCATACGTGTTACGCCTTGATATTTTTTCATTTTTACTAACATTTTCTGATAAATTGTGGCCCATTTCATAATACACTAGGAAATGCAACTTTCACAGAAATTAATCATGGGTACGGAATGATCTTCAGCTGTAGTGGGATCATTTATTTTCCTGTTTCCAATTAGGAGATGTAACAGCAGTGCAGTAAAGAAGAAAAAACTGTTGTAGGGCATGACAATAATTTATAAAATTACTAAGGCCCCTGAAGTTCCTGATATTTATGTTTTCTGATACACTCTGCTCAACGGGAGAGCTTTCCTAGGGCGAAAGCTGTCAAATTATTCATTCCACCTTTCATAAATTCATGTTAATCACATATTTTTCTTCTTTATGGTGTTATTCCTAGTTTAAGATAGTTCATAACGTTGTAGCCTCACAAACCACCATTAAAACATCATCTTGATTTAACTGTGTGAGCATGGCAACAATGTGCCACATCTGATATACTTTAATGGTGTGTGAATAAACAGCTCCACTCTGCTGAATGTTCTCCAACCTGTTTCAGGTGGTGAAGATGGATAATGTTTTTGTTTCACATTTTGACTTAATGTGTGTCTGAGCTGTAGTAAAATCCTCCAGTCATGTTGTTGTTGCACATGAGGGAAATCTTTTGAGGATTTACAGAAGTCTCTCACACACACACACACACACACACACACACACACACACACACACACACAGGCAGATGAGGAGTTTCTGTACCTTGAATCTCTCCTCTGGGGAAAGACTGATTTGTATTTCCAGATTTCCAATCTGTCTCAACTTCTTCTGCAGCTTCCTCACCTCCCCCATCTGAAGCTCGGGGCAAAGCGCTGCCAGTTAACTGCACTTTAAACTACCTGGCTGACTCGCAGGTTGTCAGAAAGTGTCAAAGGCGCAACATTGGCCTTTAATGAGAAATCTGGATCAGTTTAAATAAATAAAGATGCACCAGACAGCTCGGCAGTGTGTTGGGAGGACGTGTCGCCGGATGTTGACGATACAGTTGGCGTGTTTCCTTGTCCTTACAGCGACACCATGTGGACAGATGACATATTGCATTGACAAACGGGAACCAATGAATATAATAAAGTACATTTAACGTTCTCGTGATTTGCCTTCAGCAGACGCGGGTGAGTCCGGTTTTACATGTTGCATGAAGTTCATTCATAAAACAAAAGTCTCACTGAGTAAAAGTCCCTCTGTGTCAACTGGAGGACGAAGTAACACTGTGCTGCCTTCAAGCACTAATCTACCAGCTCGTATTTTCGAGACTCTACGTCGTAAATAAGATTAAGAATGAAAAAAGAAAACATACAAATTAATAACGGTTGTTTTATTTTGGAGCAGCAATGAGTAGAGGATAAAATATGTCATAGGAAATGCAATGTATTATCAGATCAAACAAACGTACATATGTTTGACAACAAAGTATCACACAATGTGGCCATATAATGAAATGCATTCAATTAGTTTCATGGACAAGGAAAAATGAGATTCAGCAAATATACTGAATTGGCTATTTTTACAATTGATTATGGACAAAGCTTCCTGTAAAAATCTAATCTGTGTAAAAGACAGTACAGTAAAATGTAGTTGAATGCATTGCATTATCTGATAATACTTTATTGGGCAGATTTGGAGATTTTGGAACAATATTCCATTCACTTCAAAGTAGACAAAAAACAAATTGTCACATTTGAGAAGCTAGATTTAGGCATGAAATTATTTTAAAATGATTTAATCAATTACTGTTAATTAATGTTTTGTTATTCAATTGATTAACTAATCGTTGCAGCTTGAGTCACACGTATCAAGGTTATAGAGTATCACCCACAAAACGTCTTGCTGGCTCTGTCTTACTTCTCCTCGGTCCCTCAGACTAAAAGGCTGGATGGGACAACTGCTCCGGGGCTCCAGACCTTCAGGGCCCAAAGGCCTAAAATGTAAAAAAAAAAAAAATGACTACGGGCCTGTGCACGCTCCTAGGTAATCCAGAAATGGTGAGAGGATAAATGGGATTTATAGAATTAAGGTAGATAATTATGCATTTGATTGAATTAGTCATTTCAGAGAGACCAGGAAATGAATGAGTATAATTTACTTAACTGAGGGGAAGGCGTACTAGCTGTGTAATTTGTTAATAGGAATATTTAGGTTAGGAATAAATTTGTTAAATTACAAATTATAGTCTATAAAATTTAGGCTATAAAAAGTGTATTATGCCCCTGACACTTGTGATACTCTATTACTTCCGACAGCACGTGAATGCAGCATAGCATGCTGGCTGCTTCCCCTCAGAACTCAAATATCAGAAAGTAGACCCGAACAACCATGAACGGATGTGTTAAACAATCCGTGTAGAAATCCCTGTTAGGATGCCAAACAACTGACCGAGTTCATGTTACATTTCAGATACTTTATTTAAATAAACTGCCACTCAGTTAACGATACAGGAAGTGACATCAACACAGATACTCCTTTTGTCTGACGACTTTATCCGGAGGAAGTGAAGCTGTAGACGAGGCAGCTGCTTTACCGGAGGGAAAAAAAACCTACGAAAAAAAAAAAAAAAAAACCGAAGAGGCGATAAAAAAAAAAAAACTTCACCAGGTTGCAGGAATTTGGACCGATTTACAAACCCGAGTCCAAATAGTTCCGAGCCACGGGAGTTCCGGGGAGGAAGACGGAGTCGTCGTTGCCGGTAAACGCCAGTATTCTCCATGCAGTCGCTCGTATTTTTTGGTAGATTTGCATGACTCTGCTGCCGCCTCTCCACCCGTCCACAGCCGGAAGTCTGTGAGGATGGTCTATTGGTTTTTTTCCCTTCGCTTCAGTTTTTTTTATCCTTTGCTTTTTTTTTTTTTTTTTTTTTTCTGCTTTGCTTGTTATTTTTCCCCCCAAGCAGCTGCAGGAGGGCACTCCAGACCCAGTGTGCTGTCTGCGAGCTAACTGTATGTTAATCAGCACGTCGGGCCTGATTAACTACAAGATGCAAGCAGCCGAAATGGAGTCCTTCTGTTGCGCTACGGCTAATAGTAAACACTGTGTGATTTGGTGGCATTTGATAAAAGTTAGCTTCAGGTTTGGTGTGCTGCCTTACGCGGGATGTGGGTCTGTTGAGCCAACTTCGAGCTAAGAAGTTGAATTTGCTGTAAATAGCCCGAGGTCAGTTCATGTATTTTGGTGCCCAAAATAATCCACAGCTCCCAGTTGAAGCCCAGCAGAGAAAGTTAAACATTGCATTAGACAATCGATGAAATTAACATTCCAGGAGCATAATCTGTTCCATTGTAATGTAAACGTGTGCGTTTGAGACTTGTATTGATCCAAAGACTAGCTCGGTCTCCTTTGTTTATCTGTTTTCTTTTTGTTTTTATTAGAGCTCTGCCATTAGGACCCTACAGGACTGGACCCGAGGCTGCATGACCAACCGAGCAAAGTGAGCCACTGCAATAAGAGCCCCGCATCTACAGGGGCCCTTAAACCCCCCAGCTCCACGGTGTGGCAGTTAGTTTGTGTGGTAAGATATTTGACTTGTCATAACAGGAAAACGGTGACAGTGAGCCAGCATGCGCACTATTTCAAACATGAAGCTGACACCGTATTCAGCCTTCATTCATTTTATAGTAATCGTCAGTCTATGCTGTTGCGATTTACCTGCTACTGGCCTTATTACCTGATAATGAGTTGGAAACTAAGGGAGGCTTTTGCACTGAATTTACACATTCAAGTATTTTTTACAGGCCTTGAGAAGTATAGATATGATCTGGATATTTGCATACAAGACATATATTCCTAAATTAAATTGTGTCTAATGTAATTCCCACACAGCAAAGGTTTGGGGGATTAATAGGGGTGAAGGAGCTCCAGTACATTCCACTTTATTTACACATATAGACATATTGGTCAGATTGTCATATTTCTTACTGCAAAGTAACCAATGGTAGTACTTACTAGGGTCCTTACTGTATTTAATTGTTGCTACATTTGTGTCATTGCAGAAATGATGGAAGACTCTCATTTTAATTCATCGTATTTCTGGTCTCCCATCCCCACTGTACCAGGACAGGTAAGTCCAGAGAAGATAGCAGGAATATTTAGGTTCTTCAGGATTGACATAAAGAAGAAGCTCCTTTTGAGCAGTGTTTTGTGACGACAAGAAGAGGCTTGAGGAAATGACAAATCTCCTCTCTACTTGCAGATTGAGAATGCCATGTTCCTGAACAAAATGAAAGAGCAACAGGAAAAGAATGCTTCCTTCTCTTCTTCCCCTGCATCCCACTACCAAACGGCTCTCCTCACCATCCCCACGCCTGGGACAAAGACAGATGGAGGAGGGCAGGTCGGCAGTGTGGCCCACCTCCACCCTGCTCACAGCACCCAGAACATGCTGTCTGTCCCCTCCACGGGCATCATGACTGCAGGTGAGCTTGTCTCTGCGTTGGAGACAAATCATGTTCATTCCACGACACAAGACATATCTAATAATCAAAGTACAGCCTAGAATCAGAAGAACACCAAAGGTTGAGGCTGTATTAAGTTTAGTTAGAAACTATAGAATAATAGCTTTCTATTTAATAATTTAGTTAATGAGAGCAACAACAAATTCCAGTTACCCCCAAGCAGCACTGTGGGCTAAGAGCACACGTTGCCAGTAGGACGACTTTGAGTAAACAAACACCTGCGTGTCTCCATTTACACTTCAACCTCAGGCTTTTCTCTCACATAATGCATCAGTAGCACTGTGCTGTCTCACTATTGTAGCGCCATCTGAACACTTCCAGGTTCAGCATATGGTCCACAAAACTGGTTGGCAATACTTCTGAATACAAAGGAATAAAAGAGAAATCAAGGAATGTCTCGAATTGACTGTAATCATGTGAAGAACACTGCCCACACGGATCAACTTTGTATTATTTCATTTTGTACTGCCTGTAGTCACCTTTTGTGATGAGTGACTTTTTTTCTGTCTCCATTCTGTGAAGCTGGTCTGGTCATCACAACTCCTCAGGGAACGCTAGTCTCTCCCACCTGCTCTCAATCGTTTGTCTCTGGTCATCAAGCAACAACCATGATTGTTTCAGCACTCCATTCTGCAGGTAAAGCACACATGTGATCTATATCCCATTTATGGATCCAAAATGTAATGCCTAAATAACATTTTCTGTGACTAAGACTTTTATTACAATGTATACTTGGATTATAAAGTAAGTTGACATAATCACATTTTTCTTGGGTGCATCTGCCACCACAACTACATATAATAATGTAAATTAACAATACTGTATTATAGCAACCTAAAGACCAACATTTTCACAAATGTCAATGCTTGCTGGTGTATGTACGCGTACATATATTTCTAACATAATACTGATGTTGGACTAACCTTATGAATCGGTAGTAATAAAAAAACTAATTGTATTTGAGGTTGAGACGTAGGACACCACATTTATTTTCTTTCGATATTTAATGTTTTAATAATTTGGAACATGATCAGACCTGTTGGCTTTTGTGAGTGTCCTCACTGACTGTGCTATGATAGCGAAAATAAAATGAGATTTTATTCAGTTTGCTCATAATGATATCTCAGAGTTATGAACCCAACTGAGCACTTCTCTTCAAAGCAAAGACTGATCTCCGGAGTTACAAAGCAATAAAACCAAAAAATGAGCAGCTAATGATTTCATTTATTATCCGGGCTGTGCCAGAAACGTATGGTTCTACGCCTAAGGGAATCGGTAAAAGATATCTAAAAATATCTTCCGCATGCAGGAGATGCTGCCACAGATTGCTTATAAAATATTGGAATTCATGTGCTTTTTTATTTATTTAAAGTTGAGATTAAATGAAAAATGCCTTTTTTAACACTGTTATCGCGCCACAGTCTAAACTCGCCTACTTTTTAATCAGATGCTCAGGATTTATTTACCTTTTTGTGAGTTTAAATCTTTTAAAAAGTTTTTCACTGATGTACGCAATCATTAAAATGTTAATTGTACCTGAAGCAATAAGCACCGTTAAAAACACAATACTTTTTGCAGCATTCTAAGATTTTTGGTTCGGCGTCACTAATAACCACAGATGTACATGTTGATAACAGTTAATATATACGGGAGAGCTCGAGAGTATTGTCTTCTATTAACCTGCTGGTGATCCTGTTGTAGACCGAAAAGACGGGGACGGGGGGCCCCATGTGGTTGTGATGCCGGCGCCCTCTAAACGCGGCAGAAAGAAGAAGACGGCACTGTCCAGGGTCGGTGCTGTGGGTGGACCAGGAAATGAAACACTAATACTGGCTCATCTGACAGCGGGTGGCCAGGTAAGAAAATACAGAAGTAGAAAGTGCAATCTAATAATAAAATGGATAATAAAAAGACGATCAAATAACATTGAATATTGTTTTTTGACAGTTGGCCTCCTTGCAGCATCATACTGGAGACCCATATGATCTGTCAAATGAAGAGGAAGACCACGGCCCGAAAGATAGCACGAAGACGTACAGGTACGGCGTACAAAAGCAAGCGCCTGCAGTGCCTCCCCATTTCTCCCCGCTCTAGCTGTGGAATGCAAACACACCTGTTCCTCTGTGTCCTGTCAAAATCAAACTAGAGATGTTCAGCTTTCATAGATAAACTAGGCGCTGCTGCACACACACACCTCTTCTGAACACACTTCACTGCATGTTGTAGCAGAACATGCCTGCTTTCTAGTCGATGGTTGATTCCTTTTCTTAATGTATTTGAGATACAAATGCATCAGTGCTTCATAGGCGCTCTCTCCACCTCTGCACACATTGGACTACCTGCCCTCTACTCTTCTCTTTGTCTTTATATAGCATGCTCTTTGAGTTGTAAACTCTCAAGCACTCTTGTGTCCTGCTCTTTCACTTTTTATAGTATCTACGTACCTTTCCCTGTCAGTTTTCACTGATTTCTCCCTTGGCATCTTTCCTTTTGTTTACCCCCACCCTCCCCCTTCTGTCTTCATTCATTTATCTTATATAATTCATTTCCCTTTTTATTGTGAGTTTCATTTTCTATCAAATCTTATTTATTTCTGTGGGTCAATGTCTCCACCTTCATCTCCTTATTTTCCTTCGTCTTCTCTCGTGTCTATGTTTCTGTATATGTGTCCCTCTTCTTCCTTCTTGTTCTTCCATCCCGCCCTCCCATTTCTGTGTCTCTCCGCCTGTAGGTGCCGGATGTGTGCGGCGACCTTCCTCAGTAAGTCTGACATGCAGATCCACTCCAAGTCGCACACAGAGGCCAAACCTCACAAGTGTCCTCACTGCGCCAAGTCATTCGCCAACTCCAGCTACCTGGCCCAGCACATCCGCATCCACAGCGGGGCCAAGCCTTACACCTGCTCCTACTGCCAGAAATCTTTCAGGCAGCTCAGTCATTTACAGCAGCACACACGGTACTGCAGACCCCTCCTCCCCGCTACCGACCACGTACCATATTCCCCTGTCCTCTTAACTTGTCCTGCCAAGTTCCCATTTTGAAGCCCAGACTCCTGTCCTCTTCTTCCTCCTGGGGAAGAGATTGGAGTGGTGTGCAAACGCATATTACACTGCCATGTAGATGTTGGGTCGCATGCTACCAGTTCCATCCAGAAGTGACCTTTTTTTAAAAATTGGAATTTAAATTACGCTTTTGTTTTTTAAAGTTTTGGCTTTGTCCATAAGAAGATCTTCCATAATTTATACAATATCAGAATGGCCATTTGAAATGCATGGAGCCTTTTTATATGAATTGACACAATGCTGATATTTATTTATTATTTGTGCCGTACTTGTTTGCATTGCATTTTCATTGCTTTTCCCCACCACTCTTTCTTTTGTCCGCATGTTCTGTCATTCCCTTGCCAGCGCTTCTTCAACAGAAATGCACACATTTAGAAAAACATGTTGAAATGAAGCTTTAAAGGCAGACTACTTCCATTGTGGTTACCCATCTAACCCGTTGTGCTATTGTTTGGTATACTTCCCATTATATATTTTTTCTTGCATTCTCCTCCGTTGAATTGGGGTGTGCGACAGAAACAACTTGCTGCCATGCTCTGCTTTCCTTCTCTCTGCTTAATTTGTAGTCATCTGTTACAGTTTGTTCTTTTTGGCTGTCATCAAATCAATTTACATGTCATTTCTGGAGGAATGCCAATCTAAATGGATGCATTTGTACAACCTTTAAATCATAATTATCACACATATGTTGTTACTCTTTGTTTATACATACAAATCAGCCAGGGCACAAGGATATATGTAAAAAGGACAGAGTCAAAAATAATTTATTAATTTGTTATTCTGTGATTGAGATTGTTATGTTGGGATGTTTATATTAAAACATGACATTTAAAGGAACATAAATTGCAATTGACACTTGAGTATAAGTTAAGTCTAAAATCATGCAGAATCTTTGTTGGCTTTTGCCAAATATATGAATACTCTAATCTCCTTTTTACTTGTCTGGAATGGCCTTCCTGGCATTTTTTGATGTATTGAGGGAATCCCTTTAATGTACGTGTCAAGCACATCATCATGTGTTTTTTTTTAATTATCAATCTACCTTTACAATCCTGTTCCCCTTTCTCTTTCACCCTCCTGTCTGCCTCCATCAGGAACCACACAGAGTCAAAGCCTCATAAGTGTCCCCATTGTACCAAGTCATTTGCCAACTCCAGCTACCTGGCCCAACATGTCCGCATCCACACCGGCGTGAAACCCTACACCTGCTCCTACTGCCAAAAGCACTTCAGACAGCTCAGTCATCTTCAGCAGCACAATAGGTAAGTGAGTCACTGGTCTTAGGTTTCTCATCTGCCTCCATGTTTTTCTGCGGTCAGGTTAGATCACCATGACAGTGATGGGAGTCCGTGAATGTACATGTATGTGTTTTTTTTTGCGTTTGCCATTCAGGATTCATACCGGAGATCGGCCCTACAAGTGTATCCATCCAGGCTGTGAGAAATCCTTCACGCAACTCTCAAATTTACAGGTGGGAAAGAATTTTGTTTTACTTCTCATACAGTGAATGTGTGGCTTCTTTCACTATGTAACATTTTTAGCAGTTTTTTTGTTTTAATATTAATAAACATTTCTTTCCCAGTCCCATCGGCGTCAACACAACAAGGACAAGCCCTACAAGTGCACCAACTGCAATAAAGGATACATAGATGCAGCGAGCCTGGAGGTGCACATGTCCACACATACAGTCAAGCACGCGAGGATCTACTCGTGTGGTCTCTGCAACCGCACATATACATCAGTAAGACAAATGTCCATTTTTGAAGAGTATGAAACACTATGAATCGCCTCACTTGCATCAGACACCTGCAGCTATTTTATGTAAAGTAGTCACGTGTCCACTGTTCCCCTCTACCTATCCTCATCTCAGGAGACGTATCTGGTGAAACACATGGAGAAACACAACCCAGACCAGCTGTCTGCATCAGCAGCACAGGCAGCACAACAGAACCAAAGCCAGGTCCCGGGTCAGAGCCGGCTAGACGGCGCAGATGGAGGAGCGAGCCGAACTGGGGGTTCCGGGAACGGAGGAGCGGGCGGAGGCCAGCAGGGACAGAGCCAGAGCAGCTACCCCCAGACAGAAACCATCTCCTGTCCATTTGACCTGCACCAGTATAAGACAGTGTCTGCTAGTGACATCCAGTACAAACCTGTCAGCGTAGCTGACATTACTTCTCACAAGGACCTTTGTCTCACTGTGTCAGCATCCACCATTCAAGTGGAGCACCTTAACTCTTAGAGGTGACAAAACGAGGAAGTTTGGGGAGTGGGGAAAGTAAAATGAAATTAAGGATGGAGAGTCAAAGAATAAAAGCAATACTAAGGTAATACAAGAACTTAGGAACACATGACTGTGCCTGAACTGTGGTTTGAGGCAGACAGGACAAACATTATGGTGGCACAGTATACCGAAGACTATATTTTGTCTTTTTCTTTTAGTTTGTCTCTTTTTTTCTGCCTTGTTTGATTTGTTTTCCTTTTTATTAAGCTGTCCTGTCTGAGTAGAAAGTGCATGTATAGGCTGCAATAAAGTACGTTTCAGTCCATCACAGTGATGGTTTTATGATAGGAAGAGAGTCAAAGTGCTTCTCTTAATTGTTTTATCTCCTCCTGCTTTTCCCAACAAATACAGCGTTGGCCATAGCAGTTTAGGGTCTCAGTTGATGAAATTGATAGTTGACTGTGAAGGTAAATTTTTATACTTTCATGCAGAGACTTTCAATTTGTTATCAGCTCTACTATGTTGTAAAATATATGCCCACGATTAATTCTTTTTAACCTTAAAAGGGACAAAGAGGTAATTTCCTTTTAAGAAAAGAAAATGTCAATCAAGTATATATAGATATACTGTATATACTACAAGTTTATAATGTATGATTGTGTGTTTAAAGGGTGTGGTAATCCATATAACCTATTTAGACCCATTCACAGGCCTTCACATGACCTTTGGGGAAGTGATGAGCCAGTTCACGGTTCATGTAATCCTATTGTACTGCTTTGTGTGTATGTCCTAAAAGAAATGTTATCCAAATGTGCTCTTGCTATTATACTTCCACGATAACAATGTTTATAATAATTCTTTATAGACATACTGATACATCTGAAATTTGTCCTTTTTTTGGCTTATAATACAATAAATCCTCTGATATGTTTCTCATTGGTGTTTTTTCTGTTTCAGTTTAATGCCAAATTACTTCATGTGCCATAGTGACTTTATGAGCGGACATTGCTGTTGCTAATATATTGTAATTGTTTTCTGAATTGGGTCAATCGTTTGGTCTATAAAATATCAGAAAATAAACAATTTTTCAAAAGCCCAAGTTGACCTTTTAGATCGCAAGCCAACCCTAAATATTCAATATCCACAGGCTACAAAGTACATTTTTACCATTTCAGCTAATAAACAAATGATCAAATGTGTTGTAATTTTCTGAATAACTAATCAACAATTGTTGCATGCAAATGCCTTTTTTGTGATCAAGAAACAATGTATTAACATGATATTTGAGATAAATACCATCTAGAAAACAGAGAGGAAAACACCATGCTGCTTGTATTATGCATACTAGTCTCAATCAATGATGCTCTTGTGCATCCAGGTATATTTATTGTTTTAAGCATGTCTACCCTACTGGAATGTGCAAATGTGTGAGGTGTTTATAAAAGTGGACTGGTCCATTAAAGAGGAGGGGGGTTTAATGTCAGTTTAGGCGACACATTCTTAGTACATGTATATAATTGCACTCTGAGTAAATCGGTTTATTCTAGATAACGCTGGTTGTCAATAGAATCATCTTAATAAAGTCAAAACTATCAAATCTGGGGCGGTGTACGAACACCGAGATGTGGTGTCGTCCGCCATTCTCTGCGGTCTGCAGTGGATTTGGCGTCACTGAAAAGTGTAGGAGTCGAGAAACTTCACCCATGTAAACAACGTCAAGAAGAGAAGCTGTGTGACACGCTGCGGGTAGCGATACGCAGCAGTACGTAGCTGCATTTACCCGCTGACCAACTATGCCACGGAAAAAGCCATTTAGCAACAAGCAGAAGAAGAAACAGCTGCAAGTCAAACGGGACAGAAAGAGAGGTAACTAAGCACGTTTTACCGTCAGCGTTGCCATGCTAGCTTTAGCGGAGAGCTAACGGTTCTTGCTACAAGCTAAATGTGGTTCAGTAGCAAAGCGTCTGTTATTATAATATCAGGCCACACGTTCAGCCTGGACAATACAACCCTAGTATGTGTTATGTTCTGTTGGCTGTTAGCTGTTAGCTGTAACAACATGCGATGTGACATAACGTGCCTTTGGACTTGAGTTGACCGTCACGTTAAACGGAATAACAGCACATGCTTGCGCTTTTGTGAAAGAAGCGTCACAACGTGCGTCATCATTTGTTTTTTTTGTAGCCCCTAACTGTACAAGTTATAATGCCACATTAGAAGAGGCCATTGGGTTTTGTGCTGTCACCAGAGAGACATTTCTAAACGGCACTTCACGGTCATCACACGTTGGCTCAAAGATTATCAAGCACAGGACATCGTTTTATTTCCCAAAACGTGTTTGTGTGACGACTACCGCAGTGTTGTATCATGCCAGCTCATTTGACATTGTCAATAGGTCTTTCTAAGGTCAGTTAAACCATGACTTGTAAGAAAGTTATTCATTTTCGAATCAAGGCCAGTCTTTTACAGTGTTAACACTCAAACAAGTAATGCCAGTCTTCTCACTCATTCCTCAACAAATCTCTTTTTTTTCGTATAACTAAGTCTGAAATCCTTCCTTAATGTGCATAAGTAGGTCAAGCAACCTAACTATCTTCATCAGTGCATGAGGCTATTGTAGAGTCAGTGATCCAGTCAAAACAATTTTGAAACGAGTGTATTTGTTTGTTATTTTCTATGATGAAATCATTTTGCAGTCCATCACAATGTAAGTTGTTTGGCCTTGTGAGGATGTCACATTTTCTGCTGGATTGAGACTATTTAGAAGTATATAGTGATCTGTAATAGACAATTATAAGTGGGAAATGTAGGTCTTGGGATTGGATGTATGCCTATGATCCCTTAACATTTGCCCCCGACTTCCAGGTGACACAGGTTCAGGGCCAAGCAGCCGCAATGCCAGTGTGGAGCGAGGAGGAGAGAGACAGTCGGACACCTCAGATAGTGAGACCACTGATGTCAGGAGAATAAATCAGCAGCCCTCTGCTAGAGAAGGTAGATATGACCCCAACAGGTGAGTTGTTGTTATCATCATTGCTTTCATTAAAGAATGTTATTGTGAAAGATTCTGCTGAGATAAATGCACATTGGGCATTAGGTTTCTGTCAGTGGTACCTAAAATACATTTCCTGGAGCAGCACTAGGATGCTTGAATCGATAATAAAGAGGCTATTCTATGATAATTAATTGGAGCAATATGTCAGAGCATGCGGGTAATAATAAATAAATTCACTGTATTTCTGTCTTTGTTTTGAATTGTATTTATTTTATGCTGTACTTTGACTGTATAAAACAAGACATCATACTTTTGTATTGTCAATGTTCTCTTATTTCAACTGAGACATTTGTTTCTTCAGTGTGTATTGTGAAGATAAATCTAAAAAGGTTATATCTTCAGGTAGATGCATATTCTGAGAATAATTTAAATCATCAATCTGTAGATATAGCAACGCAATGCTATGCAAGCATTATTGACACCCCACTCCTCTCTCCAGGTATCGACTGCATTTTGAGAAAGAGAGTAAAGAGGACGTGGAAAAGGGGAAGAAGTTGGCCAGGGAGAAGGTGCTGCGGCCAGTCTCAGAAAAAGAACATGAGGTCAACATCAATGACATCTTCCCCTCAGATAAAGGTCTGTCTGTTTTTTTAATGCTTTCCACATGACAGTCTCAAAATAAGCCGAACAGATGAGCAGAGTAGGTTAATGGAGTGGGTCACTGCTTGACACGCTTAAACTTAATTATTCACTGCCAGGTCTTGGTTTCCCACAACGACCGTCTTGGAGTTATGAGATGACACGAGAGAACCTGCTTAGGAAAGAAGAGAAGTCATACAGAGAGTATCTGGATGACCTACACACCAAAAACCCAACTGGCACTCTCAGCCACTTTGAGCACAATCTGGAGGTAAGTTACTTAAGTGACACCTTTTTTTTTTTATATCAACAGTGCCAGTGCTGGACCTGAAATTCCCTTTTCTGTTCTTTATGTATTTATTTTTAGTTTGTTTTGAAAATCAGATGTGGTGCATGATGAATGCTGCAACTTAATTTTTTGTTTTACAAGTTTCAACTTTGTTTTGTAAAGCAACACTAACTCATTAAGATCACTGGTGAACTTGGGAAAGATATTTGCACATTGACCTTAACACTGTGTTTTTAATTCCCCAGTTCAATTTGCCAGTCTGTGTCCTAGCAACTTATTTAGCAAGTCCAGATTCACTCTATTGTGTTAAATCACCCAGTAATAAAGCTCAGACAAATTTATCTGGTGAGCCAGGATTAGTTCATATATATTTACGTTTTCTAGTGTACTCACTTGCTTTTGACCCTCTTTGCCCTCAGTAGTAATTGTTTTCTTCAGCGGAGAGTGGCAGGTTTAGCATGCTGCCACAGAACCATTTTTATTATCAGGGGTTTTAAAAGCTCAGGTTGCCAGCACCTTTTCTGTATAAAATTAATATTTATGAATCCTGTTAAACCCTTTGACAACAGAAAACAGCATGAAGTAATCCTGCTTGTTTAGGAGTTGCCTGTAAACTGATGATTATCCAGCAGATTTGCTTTGCCACTCGTCATGAATACACAACTGTTGCAGCTGTTATCCAGCATATAATTCCAATGCTGTATTGATATTCTCTCTGGTGTTGTACTGCAGCCTCAGCCCTCATCCTTTTATTTGACTTCAGTTACAGAATCTTTGATAAAAGTGTTAAACTGGACGAGATCTTCAGTCTGAGATATTCCTTTCATTTATATTCCAACCTTAATAAAGTAATACTATGAACCGGGTTGTTTAAATCGTCTGCATGACGCAACACTGTAGGAACACACGGAGAAAGTACTTGAGATGCGTTTTATTGTGGCCCGAGATGGACTACAACATTGTAGTTTCATCGCTGCTAACCAACGTCATTAACATCGCCTGGCGTCGCGTCATAACTATGTAGTTAGTGAAAGTCGGATTTACTAAACACCGCGATTGTCTTTTCCTAACCCATGAATTATCCTTCAGAGGTCAAGGAAAAATGGTTAGGGTTAGACTTTAGGAGGTCATTTTTTGACTATTCGACTGCAGCCACTGGATCTAGCAAGAGCCGTTTGTAAAGTTTTTATGTCACATGAAGTCAACTGTAGTTGCTCTACACACTTGGAAAGAGAGGTTTCAGTTGGTATAACTATTTTTATGTATTTATTCTTTTAGACATGGAGGCAACTATGGAGAGTGTTGGAGATGTCAGATATCATCCTGCTCATCGTGGACATCAGGCACCCGGTAGGTTACCTTGTCTTGCCTGCGGGAAGGATCAGACCACTAGATGGAGACACTGTCAACGTCCATCTGAATATCTGACATGTTTTTTATTATTTATCAGTTTATATAGCTGACACACACATTTTCAAATGTGTCATGTCTTTGTTGGCTTATAAAATAATGTTTCACATTTTAGCAGACCTTATTTTAATACTGACAGAACCAATATGTATAGTCCTGCATGTTGGAAAGTGTCAAGACAAAATACAAGTAATATTGACAAGATGGAGGGATTTAAATACTTATCACTAAACATATTAGATTTAGAAACAAAGAAAACAAAGAAAAGGAGAAAATTATGCCATCTGATACTTCAAGTACAAGTATAAGTGGGAAAATGTTATGTGGATTCACATTCTCTATTAAGAGTTTCCAGTATTAATATAAAGTTAGAAACGGCACAACCCATCAATAAGGATATGATTTAGGGGTTTATTTGTAGAATAAGCCATAATTAATATTATAATAAGGGGATTGTGTTCATTCAACCCACCCAGGTGCTGCAGTTTCCTCCAACCCTATACCACTACATCACAGGAGATCTCCAGAAGCACGTGATCCTGGTGTTAAACAAAGCCGACCTGTGTCCTCCTCCGCTGGTGATCGCCTGGAAACACTACCTGACCTCTCAGTTCCCCCACCTGCATATAGTCTGCTTCACCTCCCACCCTGGACAGCCCTACAGCACAGGTGAGGAGGGGGAGGGTAGGAGAAAGTGGCGGGATGGGAAGAGGACTGAGGACTGCCAATCAGTGAATTTATTTGCAGTATCACCAGAATAACCCGACTGGCTCTCGTTGCGATTTGAATTACTGTGCGTCTGTCTGCTGGCGTGTAGTGCTCCAGAAGAAGAGGATGAGGAAGAAGGCTGACTGGAGTCATGCTGGAGGTCCTATAGATATCCTGAAGGCCTGTCGGGAGATCACAGCAGGGAGAGGTGGGTGTCTGTCTTACTCATTATAATCAGATGCCTGAGTTATTATGGCTTTATTATGTTAGTTGTCCACTCTGCATTTGACTATTTCCATTTTTACACTTGTGTTGATCCTGTAAGTGTTACCTCTTGTTTTTTAAGTTGATCTATCCAGCTGGGAGCAGAAAATTAAGAGAGATGCTGTTGCTGAGCGACTGGATGGGGAGCAGCCGGATGAAGGAGCAGAGTCGGTGCTGATGGAGCATCAAAGTGACAGAGCTATGGACATGGGCAGCCCATCCCAGGAGCTCTACAAAGATGGGGTTCTCACACTGGGCTGCATAGGTATGCATCTGATTGAACCCTGTAGCCAGATTCAGAGAAAGTTTCTTTAAAATGATTCCAAAACCAAATATCGTAATGAAAAGCAGTTTCTAATAAATGTCTCAATTGGGATATTTTTTCAAGATCTTACCAGATGTTTACTTTACCAAAAATAATTGCATCATAACATTAAGCACCTTTTTCTCCAAGCCGCTGGACAATTTCAGGTTTGCATCAGCAAACCACATCTGCAGACAGCAACATCATTTGTAGATTAAAGACTGAACCTTCACCCATACTTTTGTTTTCCTGCAGGCTTTCCAAATGTTGGTAAGTCATCTGTTCTAAACAGCCTAGTGGCGAGGAAGGTAGTGAGCGTGTCCCGAACCCCAGGCCACACCAAATACTTCCAGACCTACTACCTCACCCCGACGGTCAAACTCTGTGACTGCCCTGGACTGATCTTTCCCTCCCTTGTGCATAAGCAGTTGCAGGTACAACCTCACTTTTGTGTACTTAAGAGCAGATGTAACTTTGAGTTTACTTGCCTGTTTAGGCTCAATAGAAACTTAAGAGTGTGGTCTTTTCTTATGGCACTTTTCTTTATCCCTCTAGTTTATTTTTTATAATTGCCTATGTTTTATTTTCTTAGATTCTGGCAGGGATCTACCCCGTGGCTCAGCTGCAGGAGCCTTACAGCTCAGTCGGTTATTTGTGCGCAAGGACCCCTTTCCTCTCTGTGCTGAAACTCAAACATCCCAGTTTAATGGAGATCAAACCCCATCAGAGAAACGAGGAGTCTGAAGAGCTCACCTGGACGGCCTGGGATGTGTGTGAGGGTAAGTCTATTCTCAGTGACAGCCACTGTCAAATGTGTAGCTTTAATAATCATACAGTATGTGCACAGTTACTCAGCTACTTCACAACTACCTCAGTACACTAAAGCACTGAGTAATACATTCACTAATACCAGTCATGCCTTTCTCTTCCATCTGTCTTTGCGTTCTTTAGCATGGGCGGAGAGGAGAGGCTATAAGACGGCAAAAGCAGCTCGCAACGATGTTTACCGTGCAGCTAACAGTCTTCTGCGGTTGGCAATTGATGGCAGATTGTGCCTCTGCCTAAGACCACCTGGTTACAGCTGCTTGAAGGGTAAAAGAGGCTTTTCCATGACTCATCTTTTTTGCTACAAGTGTATTTGAAAGGTTAAAACAGCAGGTGGGTGGAATGTATTTATTTTTTGGTTTATTTATTTGGTTATTATTATGGTCTACAGAGCACTGGGAAAATCACCCAGATTTGGCAGAGATCATTGCTCTGCAAGGGAGGACGGTGACGACAGAGGAGGAAGGAACAGATGACGATGATGATGACGGAGAGTCCAGCACCGAGCCAGAGGAAGAGCGAGACCGGGACGCAGACGATGATGAGGATGGAGATGATGAAGACGAGGGCGTTGGACATCCAAGGCCTAAGGAAGATAAGCCGTCTGGTTTCACTGTCAACATGTACAATGTCCTTCGTGAAAATGAGTGCGAGTGATAGCGTAAGGAACGACGAGCAGGAAGGCATAAGTTGTTCCTCTCCTGACTTCTCTCTCCATTTATTCCTTTTTTTCCTCCTTAAATCTGCATTTTTTTCTTTTCTTGCATTTCCCCTCATGTCATTATCTTCTCTGTACATTAACATGATCTATTCTAATAAATTCACCATATTTCTCTCCCTATAATATTCAGAGCATATTCATGTATCCATGCTGTGCCTCTGCTCTGCTTGTTCATCCATGAAGCTGTTTTTTTAGTGTTGCTTCTAGGAATGGGTTTGGTTTCTTTTCTTTTCTTTTTTTTTTGCATGATCTCAGAAGCAAACAAACCAAGTGACTTCCCTCAGACTGGAATAATCAACCAACTGGTTTTCAATCTCTTTATTTACAAGTGACTTTTCAGCTGAGATGCCCAATCTTAAGAAAGGATGGTAGAACAAATCAGATGCACTGTCAATATGATGTCATTCATTGGATTAGCTATTTGGCTCTCGGAGCAGCTGGAGATTTAGGACCATGACTAAATCTTCTTTGTAGACCATAGTTGGGTTAAAGGGTGTGGGGGTGGGATATGAGAGATTTCAGGCCATAAAAGTGGAATGAATGAAACCAACATTTTACACACACAGATTTGCAGTTATCAGTATTTCGGCTCTCTTAGAGGTTAATTTATCTGAACTTGGTTTTGATTTAGATAATACTGTGTTCGAGAGTGATATTTTATTTGGTGTGGTTCTACACAGTCAGCTGGTGTGGGCGGAGGGTTGTTGAATCCTGTATTGCTGGACGAGGCTGTTTCAGGAACCTAACTTGTAGTGTTTTAACTACTACAGATATTAGATGTGGAGGGAGAGCTACAATATTTAGTCCAGAGTTTTGGGTACACTCATTCAGCAAGATCATGTGTTGATGGCAGTACAGTGGATTTGATCAAACCGAGACTGCTTAACAATCAATGGCAGGAATAGTTGGTCTTTTTGGGAAATCAGCTTTCTTCCCCAGAGTTGGATGACAAGATTGACGCCACTCTTGTATCAGTCTGGTAAATAAGAAGTTATTGACAAAAGCTTAGCTTAGCACAAAGACTGGAAACAGACTTACATCCCCATGACAAGAAGTCCAGTACATACACCCTGGAAAACCTTAGTGTGTGATTTTATATTAATTTAAAAAAACAAGATATAAAGTGTTAATTAGCGGGTTTTGAATGCGCTTATATATTTGCCATGCAGATATAAGTCATATACCGGTAGATCTTCTCACCTGACTCTGATTGAAAGTGAATAAGCGTATTAACCAAAACGTTGAACTTCCCTTTCACCACACAAAGATAGACTATATCTTGGCTCCCATCTGCCCATCATTACAAATAGCATTACACACTCCATCTGCGTCGTTATTCACTGTAACTTTGACACAGGGCTCAACTTCAAGGTCAGATCTTTTAATGCCGTTGAGACACATGCTGCAGACAATTCTCTGTGTTCGTCAAAGCCACGTTTTCATCGTTTTCTCTTGAAACTCGATATATTTGACATTTATGCCGTTTGACCGGTCCTCCCTCTCACGTTATGTGTGACGGCCCTGCTGCAATCCTGAGTGCTGTATTATTGTGTGCTGTGTACCTCATTCATGTGTTCACTGAGGGAACTCTGCAGCACAGTGCTGTGTTACTGTGTAATACAGCACACGGCAGTCATTTCTACCATTGGTACAGTTCAAAGCAGACACCCAACACTATCATGCTATTAGGAGCACAACCGACTTTGAGCTGTGTGGATGGGAAATGTTTTTTTTGTGGAAATATTAAAACTGATGCAGTCTGAAGTGTGAAGGCTTGAGGTGTTTTCAGGCTATTTGCTGCATTCCTCATTTCATTCCTAGTAAACCTAATGATGACTTGACTGCTTTCTGCAATAAAAGAAAAATAATTAATCTAAACCATAGTTTGTGACTGTGTTGTATTTTATTTCAAGATTTCTTTAAGGTTGTTTGAAATAATCCATGCTGATTATTTAATAGATAAGATAAGATAATCCTTTATTAGTCCCGCAGTGGGGAAATTACAGGATTACAGCAGCATTGCTCAGTACGTAAAGATAAAATAAAAATCAAGTAATATAAATAAACAGTAATAAACATAATAAAATAAACAGTAAAGAAGAAATTGAATGTACAGTAGAATATACAAATTACAAAATATTACAAAATATTGCACCAGGATGGATTAAAGTGACCAGAATATTGAATATACAAATTACAAAATATTGCACCAGAATGGATTAAAGTGAGTGATAAAAAAAAGTGTTCAAGTATTGAGAGTCCAGAATGTTTGCGGGCTACTGGGAGGTCAGCTTGTTGTGCAGCCTGACAGCAGCAGGGAGGAAGGACTTGCGGTACCTCTCCTTCACACACCGGGGGTGAATCAGCCGGTGGCTGAAGGAGCTGTGCAGCGCTGCCAGGGTGTCCTGCATGGGGTGGGAGGCGTGGTTCATCGGGGATGAGAGCTTGGCCATCATCCTCCTGTCTCCCACCACCTCCACAGTATCCAGAGGACACCCCAGCACGCTGCTGGCCTTCTTTATTAGTTTGTCCAGTCTCCTCCTGTCAGCTGCCGTGATGCTGCTGCACCAGAAGACCACTCCATAGAAGATGGCTGATGCCACCACAGAGTCAAAGAAGGTCTTCAGGAGTGCTCCCTGCACCCCAAAAGACCTCAGTCTCCTCAGCAGAAAGAGTCTGCTCTGTCCCTTTTTATAAAGTGCATGTGCGTGGTCGGACCAGTCCAGTTCATTGTTCAAGTGAATATTTTGTCAGAGTGTTCTTTCAAAGTCATATTGTTTTACTAAAAAAAGACACATGCCAACTCATTCTTATTTCAAATGCGAATAATTCAACTGAGAACGGTTGATGCGTAAACCTTTCCTTTAAATGTTGTGACACTATTTTAAAGATCTGTGATCAAAGTAGACAGCTTGGGCGTGTTTGAATAAGCTTTGTCAGACTAATTACACTGCCTGAATGCCAGATGGAAAGTTTTACATTTATTACCACGGAAATGTCGGTGCATTATAATAAAAGTCATGTTGTAATTAGTTAGGGGACTTAATTTGACCCAAAGACAGATAATTACAACGATACAACGTGCTGATACTGATCCGCTATACTCTGATCTAATTAAAGTCCCTCCAAACTACTTAATTGGTAAATTTCCAGATGGGTGATATCTTAAGCAGATAGCTTGCAATCAAGTGAAATTAACTGGACCTAATTGAATAATCTTTTGAATAATCTAATCAATTAACAAGCTTTGGCTCTCATGCTATAATGTAACTCTATAATTACATGTAAAACTGATGTTATGCTAAATGTTTGTGCATATGGAAGCACTGCCTTTGGCCCAATGCATCCTGGAATAGACTCCAACCTAACCTGCAGGAAAATGGATGGATGCATTGTCCACAATTAGAGCATATATACTTCTGCAATAACGATCACATGTTGTGTTGTAAGCAATGCTTGAAACACACTGCATGTGTTTTATTTGCCCTCATGTGAGGAAGAGCAAAGAGAGACTCTTCAAAAGATGCTGCAGCGGGATATATTGTGTTTGCTTTGATGATAATTGTTTATCAAAGAAGTTCCAATTTTCATTCCACTGTTTGTCTGTCATGAACACATTTAATAAAACAGGATGTGTATCAGAGAAAGAGCATCGTCCACGGCGCCTCTGCTTTTTTTAACTGTAAAGCAATTATCACCTTCAAGCTTCTAATGAAAATATTTCCATAGTCATATTAAAAATGCCTTTGATATTTGTGTCTCCTTTGAGTACTGTCTGTCATTGTCATTATGGGGTGACTACTGACAGTGTTTGCCAATTATTCACACTCTTGACGCCGATCCAATCCTCTTGTCAGAGTAAATCTGGCTGCAGCTATTATCTCATTATGTTTATCGCGACCCATTGGGCACCATTCATGAGCGAGCTGAGGCGGTTTGATGATAATCGCCACTGAGGACTGCCACAATCATTATTTACGGGATGGAAGTGGCTGGAGATCCCCCTCATCTCGCATAATTTGGATTCCGTGCCAACGTGTATGGTACTCACTGACTCGATAAACTCAGAGGAGGGAAAAGAGGAATCTTCTGGAATTGTTTCCGATTCGCAGCCAAAGCTATGAGCTGCTTAATTTCCCCAGCGAGAGCTCAAACTATGTTGTGGCCCTCAAACCTGTATGGCAGTAATTACAGCCAGACAAAGACCTCAGATTTACTGGAGCATGACACCATCAATTTCAAAACTGTTAATTAAATTCTGCTGTGTTGAATGTAGCCCTGGATAGACTGGCGACTTATCCAGGGTGTACCCTGCCTTCGCCCAATGACAGCTGGGATCGGCTCCAGCGCCCCGTGACCCTAAAGAGGATAAGCGGTTCAGATAATGGATGGATGGATGGATGTGTTGAATGTCTTAGCTGCCATCCATCGGTTGCGCCAAAAATGCCCATGTGGTTTGAATATGATCTTTTTTCTTCTTCTTGGAAGGCTTTCTCATGACACAATCAGGTTGTTGTGGGGACTCTTGTCCTCCATCCCTTCACCCGCTCTTTTATTCAGCCCATTCTTGCTCCCTATGTGACCCCCTAGCCAGCATGTGGGTGAGACTGGGGGGTAATGAATTAGTTTCATATGAGAGCATGAGCATAAGCAGAGCTGGAAAATGTATTAGTCTGGTTTTATTCAGTCCCCTGGGCGCTGCACAAACACACATGCAGGCAAGAGAGAGAGAGTTGGTGGGAATTTGTAAAAAGTAATTATCATGAGGGAGAACCACAATAGCCACAAGTGTATGAGCGTTTCTTTTAAAGACAAAACACTGAGATAAAATGTCCCAGCTGGCCTTATACAGACAACCAAAGTGCAGTATGTCTCACTTCAGTAAATTATAGTTCTAAATGTCAGCTGGCTGCTACACCTGTGTGGTCACTAGAGGGCTATCAAAACCAGCTTTAATATGAGCCTCTGGTGCAGTTAATGGTCAGGTGCAAGATGATTGGACACAGGCTTCTCATTTGTGGGGTTAATGGTGTGAATTTGCAGTACGTTTTACAACCACGATCGGTTTCATCACCATTAGAAAAGATGGGTCAGCAGTGGAAGGGAAAGAGTGTTATCAGCTAATTTAACAATCAGCTAAAAGCGCTCATCTGGCAGTAAAACGTCCCCTATGACATTATTAGATTGTTAGCAGTAATGGAACATTGCATAAGCACTATTATACATTGCAGCAGATTGATGTGGAGCTAGTTCAAACAACTTAATAACCAGTCAGGTGGTTTAGTCCAGTGGTTCCCAAGAGGAGGGTTGAAACCTTCCAAAACCTAACCCTAACCCTTCTGAAATGTTGTGTAGCAGAAGTATTTAGTGTCAAAAAATAGAAGCAAAAGTACATTGATATTAAGAACAGTCCATTAAGTAAAGTTACTCAGATGAGGGCTGAGTTCTGTTGCATTCACAGATCACAGATCAGCGTTCAA